>CM066035.1:876896091-877378946 GCA_033557465.1 Ichthyophis bannanicus | reverse complement strand
CGGACGTTTCTTGGAGGGTTCGGAAGTGTTGGCGGTCCGTGCTCGGTTTGCGGGGGTTTCCAGTGGACTCCGCGATTCCTTCCCTCTGGTACTCCCGGTGACTTTGGGCAGGTTACTTTACCCTTCATTGCCTCGACCAGCATTCATATTTTTAAGGTACTGTGCACTAGAGCTGGTTCTTCCTGCGCCGGGTTCCGGAGCACATTGTTTCCCTGTAAGGGAGTTGTGAGTGTTCGGGGTGCAGTGCTTTTCAGCTGAGTATGCCTGCCCGCAGCGCATGGAAAAAGCGGGGGAAAGGGAGGGAAGAAAGTCTGGGAGAGGTCTCTAGGGGAATTGCTGGGGAGAATGTACGTGGGGCAGGTATGGAGAGCAGCGGTGGGGAACAGTGGAGGTTGGTGCGGCCTCTGGGGGGGTCTCTGTGGAGTGAGGGGGGTAGGTTGGGGAGAGCTCGGGGCCGGCGGGGTGCTGGAGTGGGTTCACCCTCTGAGAACAGAGAGATGGCAGGTGCTAATGCATCTGCGGTGGTCGGGGGGGCACGGGGGGGGCTGCGTCACCGGCTGGGATGATGCACCCCTGGGATATGGGTATGGCAGGGGGGCAGGGGCCACAATAGTGGTGGAGTGGTGACGCGGCGGGGGTTACCTGGGGGGTCCTCCTTCCACTTTTCGGGGGCGCTTTGGTCAGGGTGGGGACGTAGGGGGGAGTTGTCAAGGGGGATCTCCTGCCACTAGTGGGGCCGCGGCCTGGGATTTATGGAGGGTGGGGGCCAAGGAACCTCCCGCGCGGATTGGCTGGGCGCGTGGGCGCCATCATGGTCTGCGGGCCCCCTTCCCCCTTCCCCTGTTTCTTCTATTATGTTTCTGCACAGGCCTTGATGGCGAGGCATCCACCCGGTGGGATGTCGGTGGCCAGTCCTCGAGCGGCGGACGGTGAGGGGGGGATGGCTCCGGTGGCAGCATGCAGCGAGAGTGCAGAAGACCCCCAAAACGTTCGGGCCCCGGAGATCGCCATGGAGCAGCCGGCGAGTGCAGCTGCAGTCAGCGATGCAGGGTTACCCACAGGTGAGTTGTCAGTGGGGGAGGGGAGGGTGGGGACCTGGGCATCGGCGTCGGGGGTAAGGTCCAGAGGAAGCGTAAGCATGCTTGTCGGAGGTGTCATAGGGACGAATCGTCATCCTCGTTTTCAAGCGGATCGTCCTCGGGACTCTGCAAGTGGGGATTCGCGGGATCGGTCGGGAGTTCCCCGTGACTCCGGGGGCGGAGGGGCGTGGGGTGGTACCGACCCTCGCGTCCTTTTCTGAGCTGTGGGAGGGGGTTCCACGGGCGTTGCACCGAAAAATCCGGAAGAGAAACTATATTGATATCTTCCGCTTGTTGGAAGGGAGGCGGCGGTCGGGCGAGAGCCGTAGGAAGAGGAAGGAGGATGAAAAGGCAGGGAGGATCAAGCGCGTTTCTCGTACTGTGGTGAATTGGGCCAGGGCTTTTCTAAGATTAGCCAGCGTTTGGGGCCATGAGTATCCGGAGCAATTCGGGATGTTGCTCGCGTATGCAGACTCGATTTTGGAAGCCGCGCAGACGCATGAAGGTTGGGCTTGGCTCAACTACGACGAAAAATTTCGGGACAAGATGGAAGAAAATAAGTTGTTGTCCTGGGGGAATCAAGACATTAGTTTGTGGCTAACTCAGATGGCAGTGCAGTCTGGGAGAGCGGGTGGTTCCGTTGGCTTTTTGAAAGTTGCAGGGGCGGGCGTGGCGGGCAGGGGGCGTTCCTTTCGTGACGGAGAGTCAGGAGCACCGAGGGCAAGTGGGGAGGGTGCCGGAGATCTCTGCTGGAGATTTAATAAGTCATCGTGCCCCTTTCCCGACTGTAAATTTCGGCAAGCCTGTTCCCTGTGTGGAGCGGGGCATTCAGCCCTCAAATGCACAAGGCGGGTCCCCACTTCTGCTCCAACTCCCAAGTAGTGCGGATGCGTGGGAGCATACTCCCATGCCGATTCGGCTGGAGGCGATGCTCCTGTGGCTCCAGCGTTATCCACGGCGCCGGATCCGCGAGATCCTTGGGCAGGGTTTTCGGGATGGTTTTCACATTCCCGTGCTGGGCGAGGGACAGGGTCGGGGATTAGGCAACGCGGCTTCAGTGCGCCGATTGTCGCAGGTGGGTCCGTGCTAAGTTGCAATCGGAGTGTGCCCTGGGCAGGGTGGCTGGGTCCATTTTCCTGCCGGCCATTTCCAAATCTGGTTGTGTCTCCATTGGGTGTAGTGCCAAAGAAGGAACCGGGTAAATATCGGCTGATTCACAACTTGTCATTCCTGGCGGGATCGTCGGTTATGATAGGATCCCCAAGCGCTGGTGTTTCCGTATGATATGCATCCTTTGATGTGGCAGTCGCTGTGGTGCGTCGTTGCGGTGAGGGGTGTTTGTTAGCCAAGGTTGACATCTAATCGGCCTTTCGGCTGTTGCCGGTTCACCCGTCGGCTTTCCCTCACTGGGGTTTTATTTCGAGGGGGGGGTGGTACTTTGACAAATGTATGCCGATGGGTTGCTCAATTTTCCTGCGCGTTCTTTGAGATGTTTAGCACCTTTTTGCATTGGGCGTTGACTAAAAGGGTGGGTTCCGTGCAGGTCGTGCACTATTTAGATGATTTCCTATTTGCTGGGGAGGCACACTCCGACCAGTGTATGGTGCTGTTGGACGGGTTTATAGCCCTAGCCCGGGAGTGGGGAGTGCCGCTGGCGGCAGAAAAAACGGAGGGTCTGAGTACGTGCATAACCTTTCTGGGGATACAGCTGGACACGGTGGCCATGGTGGCCCGCTTGCCGGAGGCCAAAGATCCTGCGTTTGCATTTGCTGGTCGCCAACGCTCTGGGGGTGTGGAAGCTCACCTTGCAAGAGTTGCAGGCCCTAGTCGTTTCCTTGAATTTTGCTTGTAGGGTTCATACCGATGGGTAGGGGCGCTGTTTTTCTGAGGCGGCTGGCCGGCAGCTACGGCGGGTGCGACGAAGCCTTATCATCGCATTAGGGGTAGACTCAGAGTATGTCGGGCTGATTTGGGGGTCTGGGATTTTTCTTACAGGACTTTAACGAAACGTCCGTCTTGATGGAGGCCGCCGTTTTCTTCTTGAGGATTTACAGCTCTTTATGGACGCGGCGGGCAGTGGGGGATTGGGGCATTTACTTTGGGGGAAACATGGTTGTGCGGCGGCTTGGCCTCAGTCCTGGCGGGAGGCTGGGCTTACATCGAACATTACCTTTTTGGAGTTGTTCCCAATCTTGATCGTCCTGGAGCTTTGGCCTGATTGGCTGCGTAATCGTAGGGTGGTGTGGTACTGTGACAATGCGGCAGTGGTCAGTGTGGTCAATCAGTATACGCCACGTTGTTTGCAGGTCGCATCTTTGATGCAGGCTGTAGTATAGCTTGCTTGCGGTTGAATGTGGTGGTGAGGGCGCGGCACATTCCTGGGGGTGCACTAACGGTATCGCCGATGCTCTTTCTCTCGTTTTAAGTGGGAGCAGTTCCGGATTTTGGCGCCAGCAGCGGACAGCACCGGCTTGCAGGTCCCAGAGTTCTTATGGCAGCTTGGCCGTGGAGATGCTAGCTCTGCTTGCAAGCGTTCGGTAGCCCCGGGAAACTTGGAAGAAGTATCAGCGAGGATGCGACGACGTGGTAGCTTTCAGGTGACTTGGGGGGGGGGATGGGGGGTGGCGGGAGGGGCGTGTCCCCGATCATTTACTGGCAGAATACGTGGTCGCGGCAAAGGCTATCGGGCGGTCTAGAGCGACGGTGGCGGGCGAATTTAGCGGGGGTTTTCCTTTTTCGCTCGGGCTGTGGGCTGGGGGGTGGCATGGGTGGGGGGTGCCTGGCTTGGCAATTATTGCAAGGGTGGGGGCGTTCTCAGCCTCCCCAGTCGGATGGTCGCAGGCCCATTACGCACGGGCTGTTGGTTCGGATCTCCATGGCACTGCCGGGGGTTACGTCGTCCACTTACGAAACGCGGCTTTTTCGGGCGGTTTTCAGCGTGGCCTTTTCGGGGCTTTCCGAGTCGCGGTGAGCTAGTGGCGATTTCCCACCGCTTGGCGTGCGGTTTGAATCACGCGGCACGTGTCGGTAGGGGACCGCGGAGACGCGGAGTGTGGCTTGCGCGCGGTCCAAAAAAACGGATCAGCAGGGTCCAGCGGTCAGTGGGTGGTGTTGCGGGCTACTGGGACACCCCCTCACTTGCCCGGTGTCTTTGATGCGGGAATACTGAGGGTTCGTCTTAGCCTGGGGAGGGGAATGTTTCTTGCAACGCGGACGATTTGCAAGCCCTTTAACTCGTTTTCAGTTCTCGGCCGTGATGGTTGGCTCTCGGAAGGGTTGGGATGGACCCGGCGGTGTTTGCCCCTCATTCGTTCCGGATCGGGGTGGCTATCAGTGCTGCGGTGGCGGGTCTGCCTCAGGCGGAGATTCAGAGGATTGGCCGCTGGGCATCGCAGACATTTCGGGGTTATGTGCGTTTGTGACTGGGATGTTGGGGTGTTGGGGGGGGGGGTGCTAACTGTTGTTTTGTGTTTCAGGTGGGGGTCGGCGTCCTGGGACCTGTTGGATGGTCGGCCACTCCTTTGTCCATTGGGCGGAGCGAAGAGCGGTTGTGCGGCCGATGGGGCCCAATCTTGGCTTGGACCCAAGTGAGCTGGTGATCCTATGGCTGGGCTTTCGAGGACTGCATTGGGTGCAGTTCCTGCCTTTGCTGCGGCATCACAGGTGTTCCCAGGAGTGGCCGAAGTGGATGCTTATTCATCTAGGGGGCAATGATTTAAGTTCCTGGACCTGTAAGCAGCTGATCCGGGCTGCAAAGCATGATTTGCAGGAAGTGTTGCTGATGTTTCCAGGGGTTCAGTTGTTCTGGTCAGATATCATTCCACGGCCTGCCTGTCGGGAGCAGCAACGGTGGTCTCGGGGATTGGGTAAGGTTAAGCGCCAGATTGGGCGGTGGGTTGGCGGAGCATGGGGGCTTTCAGATACAGCATCCCGGGGTTGAAGTTTCTTGTGCAGGTCAGTACTGGGAGGACGGGGTACATTTATCCCCTGTCGTTATGGATTTGCTCCTTAATGATTGGCAGGAGGCCGTGGAAGGGGTGGTTTCCAGAAGGTACATCGGTCACAGCTTGGGGGGGGCGGTTCAGGAGCTAGAGTGTGCCTGAACCGGTGGCGGGATCCTGGAGGTTTCCGGGGTCCGGAGCCGTAGGTATTGGTTGGGCGGGGGTGGGGTACCCCCGACCCGGATAACCCCGGTGAGGCGTTTGCTAGTTAGTATGGCGAAGCCGGAGAAAGGGGTGGTAGGATGAGCAGTAGCCTCGCTGCAGTGGCGACAACGATGACCTCAACTTTGCTACCCACATGGCTGGTGAGTCATTACTGTTGGGCTAGAGGCGGAATGGTATTGTTTGGAAGTGTTGTTGAAGTTTGTTAAGGTTAATAAAGCTGCGACCGGTGTTTTAAGCCAATAATGGAGTTGTGTGATTTTATGGGGGTTTGGGGAGAGGGGAGGGGGGGAGAGGGGTGCTGCACCGTGTCCACCGTGCCACGGTTAAAGAGACACATAAGATTCTTCAAATCATCAAGATGGCCAGGTGAGTCCCCCTTGGAATTTTGGAGAGGGCCCACTTGGAGATTTCCCAAGGGAGAGTTCATCTTGGAGTCTGCCCTTTGGGTGACTTGAGATGCTGGGGAAGGGAAAGGCAGGAATCAGGGTTTCCAATGGTATGGCGCAAAAAAGTGTCAATAATAATATTTTTTACAGGTATACTGCGGAAAGGAGGAAAAGCCAGAGGTGGAATTGCAGGACTCATAGGGCCTGAGACCCAATGTGTGAATAATGGCAAGAAAAAACCCAGAAATGCTAAACAAATATTTCTGTTCTGTGTTAACGAAGAAAATCCTGGAGAAGGATCACTCATGATTTCCAAAAGTACTAATGGAAATGGAGTAGATATCACACCATTCAGGGAAGAAAATGTTTATGGACAACTTGCAAAATTGAAAATGGACAAAGCCATGAGACCGGATGAAATACATCCCAAGATACTGAGAGAGCTCAGAGAGGTTCTGGTGGGATCTTTAAAAGGATGTTTTTAATAGATCCTTGGAGACGGGGGAGATTCCATGGGATTGGAGAAGGCCAATGTGGTCTCTCTTCACAAAAATGGTAAGAGAGAAGAGGTGGGAAACTAGAGGCTGGTAAGCCTGACCTTGATGGTGGAAGAGGTAGTAGAGATACTGCTGAAAGAGAGAATAATGAACTTTATAGAATCCAATGGGTTGTGCAATTTGAGGCAACATGCTTTTTACAAAAAGGAAGATTGTGCCAAACAAATCTGATTGATTTCTTTGAGTTGATGATCAGAGAACTAAATTGAGAGCATGCGCTGGATGTGGTCTACTTAAATTTCAGCAAAGCTTTTGATACTGTTCCTTATAGGAGGCTTATGAATAAACTGAGTAGCCTGGTGATGGTCCCATGGTGGTGAAGTGAATCAGAAAATAGTTGACTGACAGATGACAGAGGGTGGTGGTTAAAGAAATTCACTCAGTCAAAAGAAAGATGAGTTAGTGGAGTGCGTCAGGGATTGGTTCTGGGACCATTTCTGGTCAGTGTCTTTCTGTGTGATATTATCGAATAGTTAAAAGGAAAAATTTGCCTTTTGCTGATATGCAACAGAGTGGATACCTCAAAAAATAAGACAAACATGACAACAGATCTATAAAAATTAGAAGAATGGTCTAATGCTTGGCAGTTAAGATTTAATGTGAAGAAATGCACGGTGATGCACTTGGGATGCAGAAATTCCAAGAAGCGGTATGTGATAGGAAGCAAGAGGCTGATGTACATGGACCAGGACAGAGACCTTGGGGTGATAGTGTCAGAAGATCTCAAGGTGTTGAAACAATGCAGCATGATAGAGGCCAAATCCAGAAGGCTTCTAGGTTGCACACAGAGAGGAGTAGCCAGCAGAAAGGAGTCATTAATGCTCCTGTACAAGTTGTTGGTGAGGCCTCACTAGGAGTATTGTATTCAATTTTGTATACTGTACCTCACAAAGGATATAAAAAGATTTGAAAAAGTTCCAAGGAAGGAATCCAAAATGATATGGCGCCTGCATCAGGGCATGTATAAGACTTGAAGACCTAAATATGGATACCCTAGAAGAGAGGAGGGACAGGGGAGAAATGGTACAGATGTTTAAATACTTAAAATGTAGTAATAAAGAAACCTTTTCAAAAAGAAGGAAGTGGTAGAACTTGAGGGCATGAAATAAAGCTGCAAGGAGTTAAATTTAAAAGCAATACCAGGAAATACTTTTGATGGAAAGGGTAGTGGATGCCTGGAATGCCCTCCCAAAGGAGATGGTGATGGAATTCGAAAAAGAAACGAGACAAGCACAGATTATCCCTATATAGGAGCAGGATGGAATCAAAGCAAACTTAAATAAGATTTACACTTCAAAACGAAGAGGTGGATAACCTGCATGGAACATCAATTACAACCCTAAACAAAGGCGTAGAGGGAGATAACCTGCATGGGATGGCAGGTACAACTCTAGGCAGACGAGATGGACCAGGCTGGTCTTTACTGTCCATCATTTATTATGTGACTATGTGCAGTAGTGGGCTGTAGAATGCACTGCTCATGGACAGCTTGGATTAGTACTTGTGTTGGATTCTTGGGGAATCGTCTCCTATGGTGCCGCCAAGAGTTGGCTAAAGTTATTCAGGCTGGGGGCTCTGAGAACAGGAAGCTCAATGAAAGTCTGTTAGTCCAGAGTCCATTCTAACTATTCCCTGCCATAAAATGCATTTCTGGGCTACCAGCAGGACCGGGGCTATTGTTAGGCAAACTAGGTGGTAACCTAGAGTGCCAACCTTTAGAGGGCAGCCCATTCACACCATTACTGCTACTGCCACCCCTCTCTGGATCCTGCAACACTCGCACTTACCCAGAACCTTTTACACTGCATGTTGCTGGTGCTGACCTCTGACCAGCCAGTGGCAAACAGGAAGTCTGCGTCATAGGGGGCAGGACTGGCTGACTAGAGCGCAGCACCAACAGCAGGCAGTGTCAAAGACTCTGGGTAAGCGCCGCTTGCTGTTTTATTGTCATTACTGCAGGTCCCAGAGAGGGGCAGGGGTGGCAGTGGCAGCAGCGGCCGTGACCATAGTAGGGGTGAGAGCAAAGTCCCTCATATCCCAGGGGGCGAGAGGTTGGTGTGCACGGATCAGGAGAAAGACCTTGGTGTGATTATTTCTGAAGGTCTCAAGGTGGCAAAACAGTGCGACAAAGCGGTGGCAAAAGCCAGGAGGATGTTGGGCTGCATACAAAGAGGAATCACCAGCAGAAAGGAAGAGGTACTTATGCCACTGTACAAGTCACTGGTGAGGCCTCACTTGGAACACTGTGTTCAGTTTTGGAGATCATATCTTGCAAAGGATGTAAAAAGACTGGAAACTGTTCAGAGGAAGGCGACCAAAATGATTTGGAGCCTCCGTCAGAAGCCTTATGAGAAGAGACTTGAAGACCTAAACATGTACACTTTGGAGGAGAGTAAGGACAAGGGAGATAAGATTCAGACCTTTAAATACTTAAAGAGAAATAATGAACAAACAAACCTCTTCCAGAGACGGGGAAGCTGTAAAACTAGAGGGCATAACAGGAAGCTGCGCGGTGGTAAATTGAAAGGCAATGTCAGGAAATATGTTTTGACAGAAAGGGTGGTGGATGCTTGGAATGCCCTCCCGATGGAAGTGGTGGGGGCAAACACGGTGACGGAATTCAAAATGGCATGGGACAGACACAGTGGATCCCTTTACAGCAACAGGATAAAATCAAAATAAACGGAACCATCCAATTTCTCAGCAAATAGGGGCGTCTTACATGGAGTGGTGGGTTCACCCCTAAACAGGGACGTGGGGAGGGGTGGCCTGCACGGAGCGGCAGGTGCACCTACTCTTGCCATCATGCTGGGCAGACTAGATGGACCATGCTGGTCTTTATCTGCCGTCATTTACTATGTTACTATGTTACCAGCCCTGGCTACTGGCCCCTTAAATCCTGACAGTCTTTCACTGCTTAGGTTTCCCTAGTCTGGCAGGTTACTTCCTGCTATGCAGTAAATGCCCTCTTCAGCCAGCCAGATCCATGCGTGCCAATTGTCGCCAGTCTCTGCAGCTGGTCTCCTTAATTCCTATTTCCGGGTTTTGCAGCAGCAGCACTGGGCCCAGCAGTGCTGGGTGTAAACAAGCACACAGTCTCTCTCTCTCTCTCTGCTCTGTTGTAGTAGCACTCCGACAAACACACCCTGCAGCTTCCAACCACTACCGGCTGTACCAACATTCACTTTCCAGCTTAAGAAACAACCTCTTCCCTTTGCTTTACTTTACTTCATCCCAGGGGATCAGGGCTTGGCAGCATCACCCTAAGCAAAGCATAAGTCTCCTTGCCACAGCCTCCCACGCTGCCTTATCCCAGAGAGAAGGGAAAAAGTGGAAAAACCTTCCCAGGATAAACTCGACTCGGGAACATCTGACTTTAGTAAATGCCTTGTTCAATTACTTTCATGAGCTCCAGTTCCAAAGCACCAGGATTCTCCCTCTATATCCTCCTAGACTTTTTGGGGGTCAGTTTACCCTTTGCTCAACACCACATACCCCGTCCCTTATGTTTCTACTCACTCTCCACCCCTGTGGACTCTTGTTCAGTAGTAGTAGTAGTAGTGGTGGAGAATATTTGGGCATATTAGAGTATCAGGCCTAATTGTTAATTTGTTATTTCCTGCGTATTGTGATTTATATTGATGTCTGTCTCTCTCCTCCCAATTGGTGGACTCTAGATGCCCTTGATGAATGTATATTTTGATAATGTTTTCCTTGCTCTTATTAGTATTTGCATTTGTAGATTCCTATAGCATCTTTTCCTTGTTTAGTTAAGTGCTTTTTGCTTTTGTGAAGCTTTCTTAAAATTCAATAAATAAGTAAAGAGAAGCATAATGTAAGATAGTAAACCACTGACCGATGTTAAATAGCATAGCTGAAAGGATAAACCTTCTCTGTAGTTTATACAGGATCACCCACCAATAGATCCACATTCTACCCCCTGCAATGATAGCAGTAGAGGGGACCATCAACCCCAGTCCTGCTGGGGAACAGACAGAGCGGTACACATCCATAATGCAATAGCAGACAGACAGCAGGCCTGGAAATGCTCAGCTGCCCACCACCACCACCACCAATTCTCCAGCAGCAAGCCTCCAGCCGCTGCACCCTGCAAGATGTTCCAGCAAGACACATACTAGCTGCAGACAGTCTGCCAGCTAGTCCATAGTGCATGGTCCTGGAGAAGATGCATGTACCTAGAATGGGGATGTCAGCATACACACCAAGCAGATAAATCAGTGATTGGGCCCCAAAAGAAAACCCATAAATACCACATGAGAAAAATGCTATATAGCACTATGGGGGAACCTAGCCATGCCATGGTCACTGCTCAGTCAGGGTGAGAGTGACCTCCCAGCAGGACATGCTATGGCCACCCTGTCCATGCAGGTGGTGGCCAGGCACTACAATGTCCGAGCCATTGCCCTATGCCGTGTGCAGATGCATCCAGGCAAGGCCACCCTATCCAGGCTATTCCCACAGTACCTTGCTCCTCATTATGCACATTGGCAGGCCAATACTGGCAACAGTGCTAGCAGTGTGGGCTGTGGAGGGTGCTGGCAGCCACCACACACTGGATAGACAGACACACACTCCCCACACCTATGCCAGCATTGTGCAACTATAGAGGTGTTGGGCAGCCCAGGCCATCACACCAGTCCTGGGCACAGTGCAGGCATGGCTATGGTATGCAATACTGTTGGGGTCACTCTGTCAGACTCAAGACCTGAGGCACACTCCACAGACATCAGAAAGGTTGCTATGATGCAGCTCAATCAGCAAATTGTGCTTAACTTAGGAATTGCTATCTGCCAGTAATCATAGCAAGCTTTTGATAGATGTGTACCGTATTCCCAGGTTTAGGGTGGCATTGCTAAGGTATGCAAGTGCTAGTATTGGGAGATGCACGCAGGGCTCAAAGTCCTGCATCTCCAGGAGGCTTTGGATAATGGGGCCTGTGGGTGCGGGTGTGTCTGCCCCTGTTGGCTGCTGCTTTACGGCAGAGGTTCCCAACTCCAGTCCTGCGGTGCCAAACACTGTTCAGGTTTTCATGCTGTCCCTCATGAATATGCATGAGATACATCTGCATACCATGGGGGGGCGCATAGAAATGCAGCACAGGCATCTTTATTAGAGGCAGCATGGAACCGGAATGGTGTTTGGCCCTCCAGGACTGCATTTGGGAGACTCTGCTCTAGGTAATGTGCATGTTTATGGTGTCTGTGCTCTGTAGGGTAAAATGTAGGTGTCTTGGGCATGTTTACGTCATCTGCAATAAAGGTGCTGTCTGTATTAGCACGTTGTAGTAGTGGGTAAAATATGTGGACTGGGTTGGCAGGAACCACAGCTGGGACTTGAACCTGTGACCTGCTTCTGAATACACTGGTTTTGTGCACTGCACCACCTTGTTGTCACAGAGTCAGTGCATTTCTTGGTGATACCATGACTGTTTGTCAGACAGGGCCCATCTGTTGCAGTACACGGCACCCACCTACACAGGGCTAGGCCACGGTCTGCTCTGGGTAGCTGCCACTGCCCCTCCAACACTAGTATCCCTCAGCCACCGTGCTGACATGCCCTTCTGCTGTTGGTGCTGGTGGTGTGCAGTCTCAGGCCATCCAGTGTGCAGGTAGGCGGCTGCCTATGGTGCGGGTTCTGGGGTAGGGGTGCCTACATAGACGTCCACGCTCCCCCCCAGCCCCGCCTGCCAATGTTCCGTGCCCTTGGGGGTAGCTGTTGGGTACTATCCCCTGTGACACTGTGGGAAACACACTCGTGCCCATGTTGGGCCTTCAGCAGTTGCTGTCTGGCTGCTCTGCTGTTTCAGCATTTGTATGGGCCACCTAGGCATCACCCTAGTCTGCACTGTGGCCCAGCTGCACCACAGCATGTGCCGCCTGCGGCCCTCTGTATCCCCTTTTCCGGCATCTGTCCAGTTGCCGTTCTGACATGCCCGCCCTGATGTTGCGGGACATGTGCACGCCATAGGAACCCTGTCCGATGGAGGGGAAAACCCTGAGCAGCACTATTTCACTGTGGGCTCATTCACCTTGTATGGGGACGGAGTATAGACCCTTCCACGATTTTTATTTATTTATTTATTTATTTAACAATTATTTCTATACCGCTCTTTCCCAAGTATCAAGTGCGATTTACAATGAACAGTAAGTTATATGGTATGTGAAATAGCATACCTAGTCATTTTACATAGAACAGATGGAACTATTTACAGGTAACAATATAAAGTTTGAACAGTAAACTATTTGAACATATTTACATTGTAGGTATTTACAGATTATATCTTAGAACAATTGTGAATGCATAAGTTATTTTAAGGTGACAGATCAATTGTGAATGCATAAGTTATTTTAAAGTGATAGGTCATATAATATAATTTGGAGAGTTGTCATCTGGATATATGAAGGATGTGGTTAAGTATTGTGGGTTATGTTATTATTTGTTATGGGTTATGTCATATTGTAGTATGGTCGTTAACCTGTGTCTCTTTGTGTAATTTGATTAGATTCAGCTCCTTTGTTGTAGTGTAAAGAGAATAAATGGGTTTTCAATTTTTTTTTTAATTCCTTTATGTCCGACAGTAGGTGAATGTTGTCAGGAAGATTATTTCAGAGGATGGGTGCTGAATGTGAGAAGGCCCTCTTGTTGGTTTGCTTTTTAGCTTTTGTGTAATCTTTTGGTACTGCTATAGTGTTTGTGTTTCTACTCCTTTGTGACCGTTTATCTGTTTCTACATTGATGCGTGTATTGAGTACAGATGGTGCTAGGTTATTTATTAATTTAAATGTGGTTAAAAGAATCTTGTATTTTATTCTGCTGTAAATAGGTAGCCAATGAAGTTCGGCCAGGATCGGTGTGATATGTTCTATTGAGCTTATATTCATTATTATCCTTGCTGCTATGTTCTGAGTTAGTTGTATCTTTTAATATTTTGCTTTGTGATGCCATTGAGGATTATGGGGGATGTTTACTAAAGTGCGGTAATCGTGATTAACGCGCGTAAAGTACGTTTAACGATCATTAGCACATCGAATGCGCGTTCGGACATGCTAACGATCGTTAAACGTACTTTACGCGCGTTAACCGCAGTTAACAATCGTAAACCTCCGCGGCGTGTTAAAACAGCGCAGAAGGTGGAGAGTGGGCGGAGAGAAGGGGTCAATGGGCGGAGAGTGGGCGGGGAGAGGCTCCCCTCATACTAACGCGCTGAATTTCTGAGCTCAATTCCAACGCGAATGAAAACCTGTCGTTAAAGGCATATTAAAGGGAAGAAAAACCATTTCCGTCAGCAATGTACAGCAAAACCGGGGAAACCTACAAAACGTGAGCAGTGTGATACATGTGCAAAGACCAAAAGTTCACATAAAACCTTAAGAATGACCACAAGAAACATTGTAAAAAGCACAATTCAGCTGGGCAACAGTGATAGCAATGGGCAACAATGAACAACACTCCCTGGAAAGCACCAAAGAAAGAAATGATGTTTGGAAGGGTCTACGCTCCGTAGACCCTTTCAAAGATCATTTCATTGTGATGGAGCTTTCCTGGGAGTGGTGTGTAATGTTACCCAATGATATCATTGTTGCCCAGCTTGGTTATGGGTGTTTGCCCCTTTTTTTGAGGTCTGTTTTGAGGTTTATGTGCACCTTTGTCTCCATACAAGGTAAATGAGCCCACAGTAAACCTGTGCAGAGCAGGGTTTCTGACTCGTCAGGCCGCTTTAACTAACTCCAGGGACTGCACCATCTCTGTGGCCACAGTGTGGTGCAACAGACACAGCCAGTGCTTGTAAGACCAGAGGGTCACAGGTTCAAATCTCAGCTAGGGCTCCTGCCAACCCAGTCCCCATAGCTTTACCCACCACTAAACAGTGATAGTAAAGACACCACTTTATTGCAGAGAACATACGCATGGTTAATACGCCTATATTATACCACACCAAACACAGACATCAGAAACAGGCGCATTACCCAGAGCAGAGTCTCGCAATTGCAGTCCTGGAGGGTCCCACACCATTCAGGTTCCATGCTGCCTCTAATAAAGATGCCTGTGCTGCATATCTATGCACCACCCCCATGGTATGCAGATGTAGCTCATGCATATTTATGAGGGACAGCTTGAAAACCCGAACAGGTTTGGAACACCAGGACTGGAGTTGGGGAACTCTGCCGTAAAGCAGCAGCCAACAGGGCCAGACACACCCACAGGCCCCATTGGCCAATGCCTCCTAGAGAAGCAGGACATTGGGCCCTGCCTGTATCTCCCAATACTAGCAGTTGCATACCTTAGCAATGCCACCCTAAACCTGGGTATATGGTACACAGCTATCAAACATTTCCTGTGATAACTGGCAGATATCAATTCCTACATTAAGCAAAGTTTGCTCAGTGAGCTCCACCATAACAATCATTCTGCTGTCTGTGGTGTGTGCTGCAGGTCTGGTCTCTGACAGTGCGTACCACCATGGGGAGTGACCCCCAACAGTCTTGCGTACAATATCCATGCCTGAACTGTGCCCAGGACTGGTGTGGTGGGTATGGCTGCTGAACACCTCTATAGTTGCACAATGCTGGCATAGGTGTGGGGGTGTCTGTCTGTCTATCCAGTGTGTGGTGGCTGCAAACACCTTCCACAGCCCACACTGCCAGCAATGTTGCCAGTATTGCGCTGCCAATGTGCATAATGAGGAGCAAGGTACCATGGGTATAGGCCGGACAGGGTGGCCTGGCCAGGGTGCATCTGCACAGGGCATAGGGCACTGACTGGGACATTTTAGTGCCCGGCCACCACCTACACAGACAGGGTGACCTCAGTATGTCCTGCTGAGAGATCACTCTCACCCTGACTGTGCAGTGACCACAGCATGGCTAGGCACCCCCATAGTGCTACATAGTATTTCTCTCATGTGATAGATATGGGTTTCCTTTTGGGGCCCAGTCACTGATTTATCTGCTTGCTGTGTATGCTGACATCCCAATTCTGGGTGCATTCATATCCACTGGGCACATGCATTATGGACTAACTAGCAGACTGTTTGTAGCTGGTATGTGTCTTGATGGAGTGGCTTGCAGGGTGCAGTGGCTGATGGCTTGCTGCAGGGGTATATCAGATGGTGGTGGGGTGCAGCTTACCATATCCAGGTCTGATGTCTGTCTGTGTATAGAGCTGCAGTGCCTGCCCTGTGGGGTGTCTGTTCCCCACCAGAACTGGGGTTGATGTTCCTCTCTACTGCCACCTTTGTGGGGAGATAGAAAGTGGATCTATTGTTAGGAGACCCTGTTTGCCACCCTTGGCACTTGGGGTGGGGGGTTTACATGGGCCACCTGGGGGCTACACCTGACTGCAAGGTGTTTGTGCAGAAACTACCTATCTTGCACATTAACACTGCTTTGGACCTGGTGCTGGGCGCCTCACTGCACCCTCAGGGTGAGCACAGTACCAGCACAATGTGACGGTGTGTAGCTACTCTGTGCCAGTACAACACACGGTCAGTACCCCCTACCAGGCCGAGGTGCTGTGGGGGTGCACATGGTCACTTCCCCCTACCAGGCCGAGGTGCTGTGGGGGTGCATTTCCCATGGTGTGTATCTGTGGACAACTGATTTGCATGTGCAGTGCATCATGGGTGTGACTGGCACGATCCAACCCTGGGAAGATCCAGCGCCTGCTCTCAGGCTCTGATAAATCATAGGCCATCACACGTACATCTGTTCGCATAGTGCATAAGTGCAAGACACCCTAAAGTGTCTGTACTATAAGGTGCCCACACTGGTAAAAACACACGTACCCACGCACGGGGCTACGCCCATAACAACGCATGCAGCCACGCACGTACCAATGTACATGGCTATGCGCACTGCGAGAGTGTGTTTCACTAACAACTACTGAACGTAAAGAAAAACATGCCTCCTCATTCCCTATGTAATGTACAGGGTGCTGCTTGGGACAGCATTCTGTGTTAGGCACACTGGGGACTTGAACCCATGCTGCCTGTAACAGCGGTGAGTACACTAACCATTGTGCTACAGCTCTGTTTCAATGATTTGTGTCTGTACGCCTTCATATGCTTAACGCGCCACGGCGCCCTGTAACGCTCGTTAGTTTTTGGAACGCGCGTTAGTCGTTACGATGTCCCGCCCATGTCCTTTTTTGGCTTTCCTTTCACTAACGCGGCTCCTAACGCGATTTGCACTAACGCAGTTTAGTAAACATACCCCTATATTTGCAAAATCAAAGTGTGGGGTTATGATAGCTTGAATTATCGTTATGAAGTCTTGTAAGTGAATCAAAGGTCTTAGTTGTCTCAATGTCTTAAGTTTGTAGTGTATGTTTTTTGTTAGATATTTTATGTGTGAATCCATATTAAGTTTATTGTCAAGTATCACGCCTAGGTATTTTATTTCTTTTTTTATGTTGATCTCATGGTTATCTAGGGTAATGGTGTTTGGGGGTGTGTATGTTTGATTTTTAGTAATATATAGTACATCGGTTTTTGAGAAATTAATGTGTAAGTTCTGATCTTTGAGCCATGATGTTAGATCTTTAAAACATTCTGTTATTTGTTGTAGTGGAGGGTGCGGGATTTTAAATGGGAGATAGAACATTATATCATCGTCGTAAATATGGTAATAGACGCCATGACGTTTAAAGATGCTACTGACTGGTTGTAGGTAAATGTTAAATAGTAGTGCTGATAGTGCAGATCTCTGTGGGAGGTCTTGTGTCTGATTGAAAGTGTTAGATGTTTGGTTGAGAATTCTCACTGTTTGGGTTCTGTTTGATAGGTAGGATTTGAACCAGTTATAAACAGTAGATGTAATTCCTATTTGTTGGAGTCTGTTTAGCATTGTTATATGATTGATGCTGTCAAATGCCGCAGAGATGTTGAGGAATACTGAGATGAAGGCTTGTTTAGTGTCATCAATTCCTCTTAATAAGGTGTCATAAAGGACTGTAAGTAATGTTTCAGCCCCATGGAATGGTCTGAAGCCATATTGGTGTTCGTCAAGGAGGTTCAATGTATCGATAAATTCTTGTAGTTGAGTTTGAACTATTTTTTCAATAAGTTTGGCCATGAAGGGGATACTTGAAATGGGTCTGTATGATTTTGGGGATAATTTGTCTAGGGTTTTATTTTTAAGTATTGGTCGTATTTGAACATGTTTGAGAGATGGTGGTAAATATCCTGTTTCTAGTGATATGTTGACCATAGGGAGGATGAAGGAAGAGAGAGTGTCTTTTTTATCCAATCCACTGGGCATGGATCAAGATATGATGTAGTTGTATTGATGTTAGATATAGTAGTTTTGAGAGTGGTCTTTGAAATTGGACTGAAGTTGGACTATTGGACTGAAATTGGACTATCTTTTCTATGGAGCTTTCTCGGGGGGGGGGGTTGATGTTTCTCATTAATACCACTATTGACCAGCTTGGTTATGTTTTTTTTCCAGTTTGTTGAGGTCATTTTCAGTGTTTATGTGCCCTTTTGTTCTGTGCACATGTATCACACTTATCACTTTTTTAGGTTTCCCTGACTGGGCTGCACATTGCTGACACTTAAATGGTTTCTCTCCCCTGTAATGTGCATTTAACGGCAGGTTTTCATTCGCGTTAGGATTCAGCTCTTCAGATCAGCGCGTTAGTGTGAAGGGAGCCTCTCCCCGCCCACTCTCCGCCCACTGACCCCTTCTCTCCGCCCTCTCTCCACCTTCTGCGGTGTTTTACCGCCGCGGAACTTTACGATCGTTAACGCATCATAACGCGTGTTATGTAACATTAACGATTGTTAGCGCATCATAACGCGTATTATGATGTGCTAACGATTGTTAACGTTACATAACGCGCGTTATGTAACGTTACCGCAGTTTAGTAAACATACCCCATAGTCTTCTTATCCTTTACCTTTCGTTCCATCTCTTCTATATGAAGAGATAAAGGTATAAAGCCCCCTTCCCCCTCCCCGGTAGTTTACTAGAATATTATGAATTATGACCCAATTTTCAAAAGCATTTACACGGGTTACAGCCCAGTAAACCATGTGAATGCCTTAAATGGGGATAGTCAACGGCACTTATATAGTTAATGCCATTGAATAGCCCCTTCTAATCCCCTATGCGCCCCAATGCTATCCGGTTATCATCGGATCGTGTCGGCGGCATTTCAGGGTACAGCAGAGGTGACGACAAGCAATAACCGGACAGCAGCAATATTGCATGCTGCCCGGTTAGCGATCTGCACCAAAAAGACAGGCAAGAAAAACCCTGAATATCTGGGGCACTAAATATCCGGGATAGAGGTCGGCAGGGAGGGCTATGCGCCAACAAGGTGCACAGCCCTTTGAAAATGAGCCTAGCACAATATCGGGCCCTATATCTCTAGTTATAGATTATTATACTCACAGCCGAGTGTAGACTGTGAATTTGACTAAGAGCAGATGCAATCAGTGCCTCTTGTCTCTCATTGGCTTAGATATAATCATCAAATATCTGATTTAAAGTGGCGAATGCTTGACCATGTTCCTATTACTTGGCGAGGAGGTAATAGACTGCATCACCTGAATTTATTTGAGCATGCTTGGATATTTCATCTTAAATCAATTGAGCTATCTGGCCCCAGTATATTGGGCAACCTTTCTGTGAATGATCACGTGACACCTGTTAGCCTTTTAAATTGTGTGGAAGATGTGTGGGTTCTGTTAGTCAGTTTGTGAGCACTTAGCCAGCTGGAGTGTTGCTCTTGGGATCTCATGAATTACAGTTTGTGCCCCTGATGCAGATACGTTTTTCTTATCAAAACGCAATATTGTGTTGGGCTAATTGATAAAATTTGTATGGGGTTGGATATGTTAGAGGTAGAATGTTTAGGAATTGGATGGACCTATGATGACATTGAGCATGACTAGTACTGGCCTTCGTTTGACTGTTATACTAGAAGGCTTTGTAGCCTCTGTTGCTCCGATTATTTGAGGTCCTTATTTAAATTTCTTTAGTGATGTAGTATGGATTTTTGCTATATTTATATGTTGATAGTTAATCTATGCCTTTAGACATTTGGTTATTAATTTACCTTTAAGAAGGAGTGGGTTATCTAAACCAGGAATGTGAGGCCATTTGTTGCTCATTTGCTCAGAATAAGTGGCAAAGAGTCTGCGAAGGTGTCACTGTGCAATTTATGCAGATGAATTACTAGCCTGAGAAAGATCAAGACTGATACAGGACAAACAGATTCTATGATTTGTGAGCAGGAGCTGTTTTTCTTCAAGATTTCAGTTTGTGTTAATTTATGCAGAATTTCCAATAAAAGGGCCAATTGAAAGAGTATAATCTGAAGCAAACAGGGAGAAACTGCACGGTTAGCAGTGTCCTTGTCTGGCTTCCTCTTCAGCCTAAGATGATTTAAGACTAATATCAAACATCTGTGTTTCTTTTTCTTTAACTAATCACTCCTTCTGTCCAGCCAAAAGAAGAACCAAGGAGGGTCTGGAAGTTGCTTGAGGTAACCCTGGGAGTTCTAGGGTTACCACTATATGTTCTAAAAATAGAGGCTCTTGTTTCTGTGCCAATTCCTAGGTGTTAAAAGATAAAGAAACACTATCATAAGTGCATTATTAGTCCCTGAAGATTCCAGCTATACCAGAGCAGCCAATATCAAAGCCAGAGGAGTCGCCAATGGTTTGGCCTGACAGTTTCGCATCTCTTGAAGTTGAAAGCACTGACTATTTACAGGAGTATCTCAACTCATCCTCCATCCCACTAGGTCCCATCTCTCTCAAGCAGTTCAAATCCACCATATTTTTCCTCTGGCAATTTCAGTATAGGGAAAGGTGTAATAGCATATAGCATCTCCTCTCCTGATACAGCTAGAGGAGTCGATGACTGAGCTTGCAGAAGCATAATGCCTCCCATAGGCTTGCTGACCTCAACATTTTCCATAGCTTTCAGTACACCAACCCATGCTCCACAGTGCTCTTAGCCTTGAGAAGAATTCATCTGAGCAGCCACTCCATCTGAGTAGCTAGCCTCAGTAGCAGAGATTCCATCTCTGGTTTTCTTATCGTCATCTTGGTACTATACACGAAAGAATGAATTTTCATCTCAACTATACTTGGGATGATGGGATCTCTGGGATAAGTGCTAATTTTACACTCTCTTCATCAAAATCACAAATATTATATCAAGAAAGAAATTTAAAATCAAAACTAATTGCATCCCAGTGCTCATTGCTTCTAGCTAGCCACCATCTTGGATCTCTCTCAAGAAGGTGGTCTTTATCTCTTTAACAAATTTATTGGTTGACATTGAAAGGGTACAAGCCTGGTCTGTTTCAGTCTTTGTGACTTCTGAATTTTTTAAGGATACAACATGGTTGTTTTTAAGATCTATGTAGTAATAATAAATATATTAATATATACTTCTACCAAACAGTTGCAAAAGCCTTTGATACTGTTCATTATAGGACGCTTGTGAATAAATTGAGCAGTTTGGGTATGGATCTCAAGGTAGTGGAGTGGAGTGGAGTGGAGTGGAGGAGTGGCCTAGTGGTTGGGGCAAGGTACTTCAGGTCGGAAGGTCAGGGGTTCAAATCCCACTAGAGGACAGCAACCTTGGGCTGGAAGGATTGGGGTTTCTAGTCCCACAGGTGCTCCTTGTGGTCTTGGGCAAGCCACTTAACCCTCCATAGCCCATGTTCCCTGTAAAATAGTTATCTCCAAGTTCTAGTGCCCTGTTCAATGTAATTTCAGTTTGTTCAATGTAAACTGCACTGATGCAGAATAGCGCGGTATATAAGAGAATGTAAATAAATAAATAAATAAATAAATAAAATAAATAGTGAACTAGATCAAGAACTGGTTGACTGACAAAGAGGGTACTGGTGAATGAAATTCACTCTGAAGAAAGGGCGGTAAGTAGTGGAGTGTCTCAAGGATTGGTCTGGGACTGTTACTGTTCAATGAATTTGTGGGTGATATTGCCAAAGAGTTAAAAGGAAAAGTTTGCCTTTTTGCAGATGATACAAAGATTGCAATAGAGTGGACACTTTGGCGGGAGTAAACAACATGAAAAAAGATCTACAAAAATTAGAAGAATGGTCTAAAGATTAACAATGAGATTAAATACAAAGAAGTACAGAATGATGCACTTGGGATGCAGAAGTCCAAAGGAGCTGTACACAATAGGGGGCGAGAGGATGGTATGTATGTATAAGTGGCGATTTTTGAAGGGAAAGTAGGTATGCACTTTCCCTTTCTAAAACCATCATGCTTTTTTGGCATATACCAGCCTCATTCACTTATGCGGGCAATTCTAAAATTAACTCCAAATTTTAGGAAAGTTCTTTATCTGACTAGAGTTATTCAGGTCATTTTAGCTGGACAACGCTAGATATTCACGCTGAGATTTTAATCGTGCCCTAGGAATATCTACAGTACTTCTCTTTTTATCCAGGCAAATGTCTGCTAATGAGGAATAAGGAAGCCTCACATCTAAAAACTTCAGATGCCCTTTGCAATCATTAAATAAAGCAGAACGAAAAAAAAAAGCTGCTCTGAACAATTTGTGCTAACTGCTGGATGACTTAAAAGAGAGCTTGTGGCAATCGTGCTGCATTATCCCGCTAAGTATAATTTTGGGAGGATAACAGGAAGCTGAGGGGTCTCCTTTTTTGATATGGCTTCTATGTTTCCAATTCCGTGAGATCCAAATAGCTCTCTGGAATTGCAGCTCGTTTGTTTTAATGAGCTCTCCGGCTCCTCTCTTTCGCCTGAATGACTTGGATCGACACCATCGCATTGAATCTATTTCTAAAACCCTAGTTCTTGGAAAGGCCAGGTGCCTACCATACTTAGAAGGACTCCTGTCGACCGCTGCCTGTTCATAGCCTTATTGCCTGTGCTAATAAAGACAGAGTGTGCAATATAAAAGCCGGATGGATCTGCAAATGGAACAGAAGTGCTGTTGGAATTTGCAAATGATGGATGAGATGAACACAGCAGTGTGCTTTCACGCACACACACATACACATCCCTCAGATGGGACGCTCAACGGAACCAGCAAAGCAGCTATTCAGATGCTATGTGCCCTGTATTTTCTCTGGCCTTTTCATTGTTCCTGTGATTTCAGGCTCACTCTTTTCCCCTACACAGAGAAATTACTCCAGTAATGAGATCTGGTAGATGCTCCAGCTTATTTATTTATTTTATTTTTTAATTTGGGTTTATTTACTGCCTTTTTGAAGAAATTCACTCAAGGTCATGTCAAGCAAGTGCAATATGGACAAAGGCAATAGGCAATTACAACAGTAAAATATTCCTAAAACAGGACACCTTACAGCCTAGTAAAACATCAATATATAATTAGAGGCAAGCTACTTACAATGTCAGCACAATACCCATTAAATTAAAACATCTTACTAGGCAGCAAAGGAGACAAGTGAGGATGTGTATGACTGCCTAGTTGGTTGCCTCTTCCGTTGAGAACTTGGGAGAAGAGTCAGGCTGAAGAAGAAGTAGTCTTGGGTTAGGCAAAGTGAGTTCCAGAGTGTGGGAGCTGCTGAGAATAAGATAGATAAAAGGGCAGATACTCTTCAATAAACAAAAATATAGATACTTGGATCAATATTCAAACCCCATGTCAGTGTTTTTTTAAACACTGGCTGCAGTGATATTATCCACATATATTCCATACCATTATCTGGTCAGTGAGCAGCCTGATGAAAGGGGCAGGGGGGGATGACCCCGAGGCTTGTGGGTCTCTGAAACATCTGCTTATCAATATCAAGGAACATAGGGGTATGTTTACTAAACTGCGGTAAAGGTTCACGTTAGGTTCCGCGGTAAAGGTAGAGATGCCCATATAAAGGCGTGGGCGTTGCATCGTTACAGCAAGCTGTAGCAGCTAATGCACGTTACAAGGCGCCTTAGACTAATGAGCATTACAAGGCGCCTTGTAAGGCACCTTGCAAGGCACCTTGAAAGGCGCCTTGCAAGAAGCCCAGTAAGGTGCCATGTAAGGTGCCTTATAAGGTGCCTAGTAAGGTGCCCTGTAAGGTGCCTCATAAGGCGCCCTATAGGGCCTCCTAGGCGAAATGCCATATTAGGCACCCTTGGACAAGGCATCGCAGAAGGCACCCTGGGCTATGGAACCATAGGTTAAGGTGGCCTAACAAGGTTATGGTGTCCTAGGTTAGTGTGCCCTAGGGACTGCAAGGTGCCTCAGGATGACATGCATGACCTGTGAGGAACAGAGACAGATGTAGCCCTAACACTAGATAGAGCACTCAGGAAAGGCAATGAATAGGTGAGTGAAGGAGGGAGAGGTGGGAGCCGCTGAACCTGCCATATCTGCGGGCATCCCATGTGCCTGCCAGTACTGATGACAAACATGGTGGGGCAGCTGTACCACAGCACAGGGTGTTGGCAATGTAAAGTACCGGAAAAACAGTTGATGGCAGACGATGGGAATACGTGTCCCCCAGTGGAGGCGGAGGTGGCAGGATAGTTACAATGATGGGTGGACAGAGGAGTGGTGGTGCCATGCAGATCAGGCACAGGCAAGGCAAGCATGAAGAGGCATAATGCCTCTTCTCTCAACGTGTAATCAAACTCTGGAATCTGTTACCGGAGGATGTAGTAAGGGCTGTTAGTATAGCTGGGTTTAAAAAAGGTTTGGACAAGTTCCTGGAGGAAAGGTCCATAAACCACTATTAAAAAGGGACCCAGGATATCAATGCTTGGCCTAGTACAAGCACTGCAGAACCTGTGTCTTTTGGGGAAACTGCTAGGTACGTATGACCTAGATTGGCCACTGTTGGAAACAGGATACTGGGCTTGATGGACCTCGGTCTGACCCAGTATGGCATTTCTTATGTTCTTATGTTCTTATGAAAGGGTAGTAGTGCATGACATGGGGTGGCAGCCTGCACTGGCAGACAGAACTCTACACAGCTGACAGACGCAGATAGACGGACTGAGGGAATGTTGGTAATTGTGGCGAGGGTATTATGGGCTGGAAGCACAGATCTGCAAAAATATGACCTCTACAGGCATGCACACTATTTGAGGACAGGCATGAGAGGAGGGAACAATGAGGAACTGAATCCATGAATACTGCCAAGAATGGCATTATATTAACCAGTAGGCTATACTCTGTGGTGTATGTCACAGCAATGGCTGGGAACAGAAGGACTGCAGGTCACCGCACAAACTGTCTGCTCTGAGTGCCAGGATAGGGTAACCCCACCAGTACCCATGATGCAATGCACATACTGAATAGCAGTCTACAGCTGATCACCAAATGGGGTCTGCACCTCTCCGGTACCTCAGCTTGGAAAGACGAACTGACAGTGCATGATACTGGCACAGAGTAGCTACAGACCATGCCATTGTGCAGTGTGTGACAGGTGTTCCTTGCAGTGCAGCTGAATGTAATTTGGGGTCCATCTGTATCCTGCAGTCACATGTGGCCCTGTGGGACCAGACACCAGCCCAATTGATGTGTGCCCCATGTTAGGGTCTGGCTGACATAGGCAGCTGTTATCAGGGCAGAGGGGTTCCTAGAATTGCATAAGGCGTGTGTAGCAGTGCCTTTGTAGGTCACAGTGGTATTCACGACATACCCCAAAGGGCCCACATCACCCCTTTTTGTAGGTGAAGAACAGTTGCCCACCCCAAGGAAGCAATCTCCATCCTGTTTGCATGAGACAGCCCTCCAGGGTTGGTGGGCCAGAGCCATATCTATGACTGGGGCAGTGGCAAACCAGCAGCAATGATGGGGCTAGGTCTGAAAAACCCCAACTGCCTCCTAGTCACCAGCAGATAGCCTGCACCTTATAGATGCTCTGACCATGCATAGCCTAACTGCAGACAGTCCATAGTACATACTCACAGAGAAATTATGTGCAGCAAGCAGGCATCTCAGTGATTGTGATCCCAGCACTGGGAAACACAAATATATCACTGGAGGCAGATAGTGTAAAGCGCTATGTGGGAACCTAGACCTGCAATGGTCACTGCTCGGTCAGAGTGAGTGCCCTCCCAGCATGCCATACTGTGGCCACCCTGTCCATGTAGGTGGTGGTCAGGCACTACAGTGTCCCAGCCATTGCCCCACACCCTGTGAAGATGCATCCTGGCCAATCTGCCCTGTCTGGGCCATACCCAAAATACCTTGCTCCTCATTATGCACCTATTCAGGCTAACGCTGGTAAAAGTGGGACATTTTGGGCCCAGTGAAGGGTGGGCAGCCACAGAACAATGGATAGACATACACACACGCTCACTCCTATTGCAGCATTGTACAAAGATAGGGGTGGTTGGTAACCCTGCCCGCCACACTGGTCCTGATCACAGTGCCGACATTGCTAAACTGTGCAGGGGGTAGTAGTAGTGCTCTGGTGATAAATTCAGCTCAATGCTGGGGCCAACAGCCTGACTCTCCATGTATCTTTGGATTGTGGAACCTGTGTGGGTGGTTGTTTGTACCCCTGTTCGCTGCTGCTTTGGGCTTTGCACATGTTGCTGTTGTATCTGCATTGTAGGGTAAAATATAGGGACATGCTCTGCAAGAACCACAGCTGGGGCTTGAACCTGTGACCCTCTGCTTCTGGACACACTGGCTGGGTGTACTGCACCACACTGTTGCCACAGGTGCACAAGAGTTCCTGGGGCTACCTGTACTTTTCCTCAGCCAGACTTTGTATGTTTGCACTGCACACCACGTACTGATGCAGGGCATGGCCTAGGTCCACTGCAGGGAGGTGGCACTGCTCCCTCCAGCTCAGGCACACACCCCCCTGCCAAGCTGACATGGCCATTTGCTGTTGGTGCTGGTAGTGCGCAGTCCCAGGCCATCCACTGTGTAGGTAGGCGCCCGCCTAGGGAGCGTATCCCGGGGTGGGGGGCATACATGGACATCATCACATCCCCCCCCATCACTGCCTACCAATATTATGTCCCTTCCACATGGGGGCCGGATGGCTGGGGGGATGTCAGATCAGTGCCCTAGCAACTATTGGCTAGGGTGAACCAGGTAGATATAGGTGGATTGTGTTTGGCCTTGGTCAGCTGCTGTCTTGCTGATTTCCGGTTTCTATGTTCCTATGTGCCACCTAGGCGCCCGCCTGGTCCACCCTGTGCCCCAGCTGCCCATGCTACATGTCCTATAAAGTAAACCCCCCAAGTCCAATGACAAATAAGTCACACTCAAAAAAGAAAGTCATTGAACACTTTCACCAGTAGCTACTACTGGAAATTAATAATCCCACAACCGCTATTTTTTGTCGGGGGCTATCGGTTGGAGAGGAAGGACTGTACCATTCCCCTCATTACCGAAAGAACCCTTTTAATCAAAAAGGCCACAGCGCGCCCAATCAACTTATATTTATTCCCCAATCAGTACTTATCTTGAACAGACAAAACCAATGTCTTCTTCAGGTGAATATGCTGCATGTCCAGCCTGCGGCCCCCTATTCCCCATTTGCACCATCACCATAGTGGCCATTCATACTTTGGCACTATGGTGTTACTGAAAATGGAGCACTACTATCACATTTCTTGGGCTCCCTGCCTTGGCTGTACATTGCTGACACTGAAATGGTTTCTCTCTCCTGCAAATGTGCATCTAACAGCAGGTTTTCATTTGCGGTAAGATTCAGCCCTTCAGTTCAGCGTGTTAGTGTGAAAGGAGCCTCTCCCTGCCCACTCTCCGCCCATTGACCCCTTCTCTCCACCCTCTCTCTACCTTCTGCGGTGTTTACCGCGGCCGGGGACGTTAGCGATTGTTAAGTAACGTTAATGCGTGTTAACGTTACCTAACGATCATTAACATTGCATAACGCGCGGTATGTAACGTTACAGCAGATTAGTAAACATACCTCATAGTCTTAAAACGGGCCTGTACCTTAATATGAAGAAGAAAAAGATTCCGACAATTGTCAAAATCAATCATTTCATCCTTGATGGAGAAGAAATAGAAATAGCAGACAACTTTAACCTGTTTGGATAATTCATCAATAAAGAAAGTACAAGCAGTCAAGAAATCAGATGACACGTTGTTCTTGGCAGAATGGTTATGAAGGGCCTAGACAAGATTCTCAAATGCACTGACATATATCTACATAAAAATATTTGACTTGTCCAAGCCATGGTATTTTCAATAACATCGTATGGACATGAAAGTTGGACAGTGAAAAAGATACACAGGAAGAAAACCAATGCCTTCGAATTATGTTTTGGCAAAGAATAGTGTGCCCGATATTACAAGACAGTTACACGGTTTACAGAGCTGTAAATGGTGTAAATGCCCTTAATCAGGATATTCAGTGGTGCTAACATGGTTAGTGCCGCTGAATATCACAAAGTAATGCCATTATACACCCCGATGCTAACTGCTTTGCATCGGGGCATGTTTGGAATGTTCCGGTGGCGGTACACGAGAATAACCAGGCAGCGGCGATATTCAGCTGCTGCCCAGTTATCCCTCAATGGTGAAAGTTAGGCGCAGCAAAAGCTGTCCTAATTTTTGATGATGAAACTAACCAGGCAGTGGCTGAATATCACTGCTACATGGTTAGTTTCTGCGCCATGTGCGGGGTAGTTTCTCCAAATGGGTTAGTTTTACACATACTATGGCAGTCGTCAACTTCACTTCTAAGCCAGGGTATGTGGAATATAATCTTCATCTCTCAAATTTACTGCTAATGCTTGGCGTAATACTTGCATCGTGCCAAAGAGAGCCTCCTGCTGGAGTTCATAAGATGTAACATGTATGGGTAATTTGTCAAGATGTGCTTGGAAATTCTTCTTTATCAGGCCTGTGGCTCCCAGTACAATGGGAAATATTTCTGTATCTTTCTGCCACATTTTCTTGGTCTCTGATTGCATTTCTTGATACTTCTAGATCTTCTCCCTCTCCACGCGAATCACAGAATAATCTCTTGGTACTGACACGTCTATTTTCAATGCCGTTCTGGTGTTCTTCTCCTTTACCACTATGTCAGGTTTCCTGGCATCCAGTTTCTTATCCATTGGAATGGGAATGTCCCATGTGATCATAACCTCTTCATTCTCTGTTATTCTCTTAGGGTCATGATCCCAGTGCTTTTTAGGGACAGTGATGTAGTGTTTACAGAGTTTCCAGTGGAGGAGGCATGCTACTTTCTTGTGCCTTTCTGTATAGAAATTTTCCGCCATCAGAACTTTACAGCCTGCTTATCAGGTGAGTCACTGCTTCCAGCTCTTTCTTACAGAATCAGCATATATCTGTTGTGCCAGTTTTTTCAATACTAGCCATAAACCATCTCATCTGTAATCCGCTGTCCTGGGCTGCAACTATCAATCTTTCATCCTTCGGTTTCAGTCCACCTCTCCTCAACCATTCGTGTGTCCGTTCTTGATCGACAAAAGGTTCTTGGAGTAACACTCTGTATTTTCCACTGTTTTTGTGCATTTGCCACTTGTTTTTTCTCGCCTGTTGATCTAATTCTTTGAAGAGTTTTTTCTCTTGTTTTCCAAATTCTGTTACTTCCTTTCCCATGGACACCTGTGAATTCTCGCTCATTCCTTCTAATCGTCAGAACACTTGTCTGTTTGATGATGGAGACAGATTCTGGACGTTCACTTTCATATTTCAGCACTTTTAGTGGTTTTGGATCCGATGATGCTGTCAGATAGGCTTGGAGGCCTGCGATAGTAGCTCTGTAGTTGTAGTCAATCTCTATAAGTTCTAGCCCTCCTTCAGCTCTAGGGATGTACAATCTTGGCATACACTGATTCTTGTAAATTACTTTACGAGCATGGAGTTTTCTTGTTCGCACATCCAGTTTTTCAAGCTCTTTATGAAACCAATCCACAATCCCAAAACTGTAGGAGAGTACAGGAATTGCCAGCTGATTGATGGCTTGTATTTTATTTTGTGATATTAAAGCTTTATGGCAAACCCCAGAATATCTGGGGTTAAAGTTCAGCGGCAACGGCTATGTACCTTAGAGGCACATAGCCATCACAGTTCAATATTGGGCCCACTATATATAACATAGACTGCCTGAAGAACAAATCAGTCATTACTAGAGGAGATCAAACCTAAGATTTTGTACGCCATTCCTCGCATGGGATATAAAAAGACTTCATTGCCTGCCTTTCATCATGAGGAAATAATGTAAGATGCTGATCTTTATCTTTATCTTTTTCTTTATCTTTATTGGTAACTTAATATACCGCTCAGGCAAAAATGCGTCAGAGCGGTGTACAATATTCAAAATAGCTGCAGGAAGGAAGGAAAAGAACGCCAAATATGTGACAGAAAAGATTTAGGAGAAAGGAGAAAAAGCTAAAGGGAAGGAGAAGTAACAGGAAAAATTGCTAGAGAGAAGTCAGTGAAGGGAAGGGAGGGGGAAGGAGGTGGGGAGAGGTCAAAGGCGAGACAGAAAAGGTAGGTTTTTAAGTTGGCCTTAAAGGTTTTCAGGGTAGGTTCCAGGCGGAGGTCCGGGGGAAGCGAATTCCAGAGACGAGGTCCAAGGAAATAAAAGGCAGAGGAGCGGGTGGATTCAAGGTGAGCCTGTGAGGGGGATGGTAGGAGCAAACGGTTGGCGTGTATGGAGCGAAGTGAGCGGTGGGGAGTGTGGAGATGGATCTGATCTGCGAGATAAAGAGGGGTACCTAAGTGGATAGATTTGTGAACGAAAGTGAGGACCTTATATTGAATGCGGAAGGGGACTGGGAGCCAGTGCAATCGTATGAGAAGAGGAGTGACGTGATTGAATCGGGAAGAGCAGGTGAGAATACGAGCTGCAGTATGATGGACCCTCTGGAGGCGTTGTAATTGGGACTGGGGAAGACCGGCCAGAGAAGCATTACAGTAATCAAGGCGAGTGACGATAAGTGAAAGGAGAAGAGTGGTCATGGACGAGAAAGAGAGGAAAGGACGAACAGAGCGAAGTTGACGCAGGGTAGAAAAACAGCGTTGAACAACAGAGGAAATATGGGGTTTAAAGGATAAGGAAGAGTCGAGGGTAACGCCTAAATATCGTAAAGAAGAGACAAGAGGGACAGGAGAGGAGAAAAGCACAGGAAGAATAGATGGAGCAGGACTACCAGCGGTGAACCATATTGCAGAAGTCTTGGTGAGGTTAACATGCAAAAAGTTGGAAGAGAGCCAAGAAGCCACAGTGGAGAGACAGTCATTGAGAGGTGTAATGTCAGGGGAAGCAGAGTTTGTGTGATAGAGCAGGAAAATGTCGTCAGCGTAGTAGTGAGCAGATATACCCTGAGTTTGTACTACGATAGCAAGATGAGCAAGAAAGACATTAAACAAGAGGGGGGCAAGAACAGACCCTTGTGGGACACCACAGGGAAGGGGAGTGGGGGGTGAGGAGAGGGAACCAGTGGACACACAGAAGGAACGACCTGAGAGAAAGGACTGGAACCAACGGAGGACGGTGCCAGAAAGACCTGCATCGAGTAGGCGTGAAAGGAGGGTGCGGTGATCAACAAGGTCAAATGCAGCAGAAAGATCAAGTGAGACAGCAATAGTGAAGAGACCGCGGTCGTGGGCAGAGTGAAGCTCATTAAGGAGGGAAAGAAGAACAGTTTCGGTGCTATAGCCGGGGCGAAAACCAGATTGGAGAGGGTGCAGAGTAAGTGAAGCTTCAAGATGTGAGGACAGCTGTGAAAAGACAAGTTTTTCAAGGAGCTTGGAGGGAAAAGGAAGGTTGGAGATGGGACGCCAGTTAGAGGGGGAGGATGGGTCAAGGGAACTCTTTTTCAAGACAGGACGGATGACAGCGTGCTTCCAAGAGGTGGGGAAGATACCAGTGGATAAGCTATTGTTGATAATGGAGAGAAGATAAGGGGAAAGAGCCAAGGAGGGATCTAGTAGCCAACGGGAAGGAATGGGATCAGAGGGATATGAGGTTTTGCGAACGGAGTGAAAGACCTTAGAGAGGATGGAGGCAGAAATGAGCTCGAAGGAGGACCATCTGTGAGAGAGAGGGGGGAGCATAGGGGGAGAAAGAGGGGGAGTGGGCAGGGGATTGAGTGGAGGAGGAGAGAGGGGAGGGGGACAGGAAGGGAAGGAAAGGCGGAGGGAAAGTATCTTGGAAGAGAAGAAAGCAGCCAAAACAGCTGGGTCAGGGGAAACAGGAGAGGGGGAGGGTGAGGAGAAGGAACGGGGGGCAGACAAGGAATGAAGGACAGAATAGAGCTGGCGAGAGGAGTTGGCAGACGTTGAGATAAGGGTAGAAAAGTAGTCTCACTTTGCAGCGTGGAGGAGAGTACGGTAGTGATGATAACATGTTTGGAAATGATTCAGCGAGGAGGGGGAGGGATGCTTATGCCATAGTCTTTCAGCCCGACGGAGGTATCTGCGGTGGAGGGAAAGACCAGGGTGAAACCAGGGGTGACGACGAGGGTGGCGGGGAACAGGACGTGATTGAAGGGGAGCTATGTTATTAAGAGTAGAAGAAAGAGTATCATTCCAAGCATGGACCTGGGCATCAACAGAAAGAAGATGAAAATCGGAAGAGAATAAGGTGTCGGGGAAAGGAAACTGAAGCAAAGTGTCTGGGGTAATGCGGCGGGTAAGAACAAGGGGGGGAGGGGTGGAGGGAGAGGGGGAGGCGGGAGAGTGTAATGGGAGTGAAAGGGAGGAAAAAAGACAGTAGTGGTCAGTCCAAGGAAGGGATAGGGAAGAGAAGGAAGAGAGGGTAAAAGGAGCACTCAGGGGAGAAATGAAGAGGTCAAGAGTGTGACCAGCAGAGTGTGTCGGAAAGGACACAAGTTGTTGGAAAGAAAGATCAGCTAGAAGTGAGAGAAACGCATGATCACGGGAGGAGGAGGGGGAGGTGGTGTGGATATTGAAGTCCCCAAGGATCAAGAGCTGGGGGAAAAGAAGAGAGATTTCAGATATGGTAGAAAGGAGGGAGTCCCATGCAGAAGAGGAAAGAGACGGCGGGGCATAGATAAGAAGAAAGTGGAGTGGAGGAGAGGAGGCTAACCGGAGAAGCATAGATTCCGGGTAGTGTAGTGCAGGGGAAGTTTGTTCATGAAGAGGGAGAGAAGAGCGGTAGAGGACAGCAATCCCTCCACCACTTCTACCCCGACGAGAGACAGAGAAAGCAGAATAACCCGGTGCTAGGCAGCGATTCAGGAGAGAGTCTTCGCTGTCCTTTAGCCAGGTTTCAGTAAGGAAGAAGAGGTCAGGGGTGTGCTGGGAGGTGAGATCCTGAACTAGAGTAGTCTTAGAACGAAGAGAGCGACAATTAAGGAGAGCAAGCTGAAGTAGCAAGATCGCTGGGGAAGACGGAACTGGGACAGAATGAGAAGAGCAGGAAATCAGGTTAAGAGGCGAGCGAGCGAGTAAGCCAGGGCTAAGAGAAACATGTGGGGTAGGGCGCCAGCCCCAATGAACCGGGATAGCGGACATGGTAGAAAGAAATAGGAGGCACAACAGGACAGTACTGAGACTGAGGGTAGAGTGGCACTTACCGTGATAATGTGGAGGGAGACCAGACAGGGACCGCAGGTGAAGGGGAAGGTGGCTGTGTCTGAGCCACATGCAGGAGACAGGAGGGGTGGTGTGAGGGGTGTGAGGGGGCTCTGGGTATTCGCCCCCGGACTCGCCCCAAGGAGCTCGCCCAAGGAGCAGGACCTGCTCCTTGGGTGCGCTCCTTCGGCGCCCACCCGCGGCGCGCTCCTCCGCGGCGCGGAGGGCCGCCCCGAAGTTCTTTAAATATGGAATGCTGCCTGGTATACAGAGGAGCGCGGGCGCGCGAAGCGCGACCGCGTCACTTCCGGGTCTTCCGGGTGCAGGAGAAGCAACCAATCAGGCAGCAGTGGGCGGATACCTGGGAAGAGCAACAGAGAGGAACACAGGTCAGGCACAACGGGTATCAGCAGGCAAAAGGACAGCAGGAGAGCAAATAGCAGCAGATATCAGCCAGCCCCGAAGTTCTTTAAATAGGCAATGCTGCCTGGTATACAGAGGAGCGCGGGCGCGCGAAGCGCGACCGCGTCACTTCCGGGTCTTCCGGGTGCAGGAGAAGCAACCAATCAGGCAGCAGTGGGCGGATACCTGGGAAGAGCAACAGAGAGGAACACAGGTCAGGCACAACGGGTATCAGCAGGCAAAAGGACAGCAGGAGAGCAAATAGCAGCAGATATCAGCCAGCCCCGAAGTTCTTTAAATAGGCAACGCTTCTCAAGGCTTTGAAAGATCTAACCCCTCTTATCTAAGAGGAAGACAATCATACTACTGCTCTATTCATCTGCTACATTCATGCCAGGAGGCACTACAGAACACTCGCCCTCTTTATGTTTAAAACAATTTTAAAGTTCAGAGTTAGCGTCTTCCCCTCAATGGTTCCAATGCTCAGGAGTGAGTTGCCTTGAGACCTTGGTTCCCATTTGAGTCTTACTGTACTTTCTGCGGCTTGATCTTTGATGGCTACTCGCTGCTCTCTACTCAACTTGCTGATTTTATTGCACTGTATCGTCCTCTATGAAGTTTATTAAAATAGTTTTAGATTTTATCTTGACTTAGTCGCAAAGCACTGTGGTTTCCAAACCTGTCCTAGGGGCTCCCCAGCCAGTCGGGTTTTCAGGATATCCACAATGATTATGCAGGAGGTAGATTTGTATGCAATAGAGGCAGTGTATGCAAATCTCTCTCATGAATATTCATAGTGGTTATCATGAAAACCTGACTGGCTGTGGAGCCCCCAGGACAGGTTTGGGAGCCATCTGAGCCAAGTTAGAAAACAATCAGAAAAACAGTCATAAATCTGAAATGTAATATGTCCCTTTTGTATATCTTTTGACAAGGAACAGTGAAAATAGAAATCCTCTGTTTGGCTGAAAGGCAGAGCTGCTCGATAAGTGATCTTAGAAAAAAGATGGCCTCATAAGACATTATTTCTAACAGCACACTAATCAAAGAGAAGAATTCAGTTTTGAAGGTCTACCAAAGGGACTGCTATAGCTGGAAAAAGATCTGCACTTGTAAGTATTTATCTTCTGGAAAATATTCTAAATCTTGGGAAAAATGGATTTTTTTAGGTTAAAGCTAAATTTGTATATTTTAGAATTCAGTGTTTTTGCTGAGTCAATCAGGGCTTAGTACCACCAGAGAGCTTCTCATTTAAATCAAATCAGCTTGGCAAAGAAAGGAAAATAGAGTAAATAGTCACTGAAATAAATGTGATTCTACAGAGCTTTTTGTTTAAATCAAATCAGAGTATAGCTTAGCATACAAGTGGAATAAATGGTCTCTGAGTAGAAAGAAATAAACTTGTTTCTAGTGACCTTTACAAAGAGGCCTTCCAGTTAGGAGGCAAAAGATTTGTGAAGTTGTCTTAAATAGGTGTTAAAGGCAAGTGACAGATCAAAGGGGCAATTTGAAAGGTCCCCTCTATCAAACCAAGGGCTGTGTGAATCATGCAGGAAATTGGGAAGACTTTACCTTAGAAGCACAGTTCAGGGCACTGTGTAGCAAACCAGCTTTTATTAAGTCTGCTTTCCCTCTCACCCACTCCGATTCCCACTCACTCCAGAGATAATCTTAAACCTATTAAAGGGAAGGAGGTGCCCGTATTCACTTTCAAGTACAGCTGGTTATCCTCATCAGGAATACATTAATTAAGGACCAGAGATTAATTAATCTTGAGGTGAACAGAGTTCATTAAATGTATTAGGTATAGTTGTATTAGTATATGTATCCCCAGCAAATCTAAGTAAATAAACAACTTAAATACCTAAAAAAAAAAACTTAAAATGAAGATGCAGACAGCAGTCCAGCAGCGAGATGGGGTCTTTCCAGTCTTTTGCATTGAGTGTCACATGTATGATTTTCTCCCAGTTGGTGAGGGGTCTTACGTGTGCACTAGGTGCAAGGAACTCTTTGCTCTCAGGGAACAAGTCTGATCTCTGGAGGCTAGAATAGCAGACTTGGAAGACATAAGGAAGACAGAGAGATATAAAGACAAGACCTACAGGGATGTAGTACTGAACTCCCACCTCCAGTCTGGCAGCCTCCCTGTTGACATGGAAGAGAGAAGTCACATGACAGGAGAGCATCACCCTGGTGTGGCAGGAAGTAATCTTATAGCTAGGACCTATCCTCCAGGCAATGTAAAACCCTCTTGCACCAAGGAGGTTTCTCCAGGGTCATGTGCCCATAAGAGAAGGGTTAGGACGGCCGTTATAGTTGGTGATGCAATCATTAGGCATGTAGATAGCTGGGTGACTGGTGGAAGTGAGGATCGCCTGGTAACATGCCTGCCTGTTGTGAAGTAACGGACCTCATGCACCACCTAGACAAGGTCTTAGATAGTCCGGGGAAGGAGTCTGCTGTCTTAGTGTAGTAGCAAAGTGCACGCAACGAATACACCAGGAGTCTATTTACTAGAATTCAAACCAGTTTATTTTGTGCACAGTCTCAGATGCTTGTCAATTGTCACTTTCAAAATGGTCTGAGCATGGCGTTCAGTAAAACAACAGCATTTATAGCTTTCTTCATCAGTTCTATACAGGCAAACTCCTCATTGGTCCCGGTGGCCCCCTCACCCCCCCATCCAATGGAGGCCCACACCGCTCTCCCCCTGCTCTCAGGCCTTCCTAGCCATGCTCAGTATCTAGACATAACATATTCTGCCTTGCTTTTTGCTTACAAGGTCACTCTACAGTACAAAAGCTGTGTGGAAAGCAGGATTCTGAAATACATCTGTGAATAACATAACAAACTCAATGGAAAAGTTTTACTTTCTTATCAGAGCGGCTTGAAGCAGATTTCTGTTTTCTCTGGCTTTCAACTCTGTTCAGCTATAATATTCTGAAGTGGGGGTTGGGGACTCAGGCCTAACCTACAGGCTTCTGCTACATAACATACATTTACAGGCTATTCTAGGCCATAGCCTATCACATTAGTACATGTTGGTACCAATGACTTAGGAAAGTGTGGTAGGAAGGTTTTGGAGGCCAAATTTAGGCTTTTAGGTAGGAAGTTGAAATCCAGAACTTCCAGGATAACATTCACCGAAATGCTTCCCATCCCACGCGCAGGACCCAAAAGGCAGGCAGAGCTCCGCAGTCTCAATGCATGGATGAGACGATGGTGCAAGGAAGAGGGTTTTGGATTTCTTAGGAACTGGGCAACATTCTGGGGAAAGGAGAGGCTTTTCCAAAGAGATGGACTCCACCTTAACCGGGATGGAACCAGGCTGCTGGTATTAATCTTTAAAAAGGAGAGAGAGCAGCTTTTAAACTAGATAATAGGGGAAAGTCAACAGTCGTCCGAGAGCAAATGGTTCAGAACAATGTATCCTTGAAGGATACTAGCAAAAGACTGAAGTTAGAGCACATCGACAGAGAGGTTCCAGTAAAGACAAAAGTAACCCAAATACCCTTAAGTACAGAGCAGACAGAGCTTAAAGATGCCAAATTACCCCTGCCTAGCGATAACCAGATTAATATGAATAAAATACAGCCTCTAAATTGCTTGTATGCAAATACTAAAATTCTAAAAAATAAGATGGGAGAGTTAAAATATATAGCACTAAATGAGAGGTTAGATATGATTGGTATCTCAGAGACCTGGTGGAAGGAGGACAACCAGTGGGACACTGTGACACCTGGGTGCAAATTATATCGAAATGATAGACTAGATCAAATTTATCGAGAGGCTGCGCTCTGTCTTAGAGAGGGTATTGAGTCACACAGGATTAAAGTTTTGCAGGAAACAAAATACACTGTAGAATCTCTATTGATCGAAATTCCATGTAATAAGGGGAAGGCGATGGTAGTAGGGGTGTACTACTGACTGCCCGACCAGAATGAACGAATGGATGATAAAATGTTCATATAAATCAGGGAAGCTAACAAAAGTTACAGCACAATAATAATAACGGGTGATTTCAATTACTCCAGTATCAACTGGGTCAGTGTCATGGCAGGACGTGCTAGGGAGATATAGGGGTATGTTTACTAAACTGCGTTAGTGTGATTCGCATTAGGAGCCGCGGTACAGACAGAAATACCAAATAAGGACATGGGCGGTACATCGTTACCGATAACGCGCGTTACCAGGCACCAGAAATGAACGAGCGCTACATGGCACATTACTGCGCGTTAATCTTAAGAAGGCACGCAGGCATACAAGGACAGCAACAGAGCTGTAGCACAATGGTTACAACACTGACTGATGGTACAGGGGTCATGGGTTCGATTCCCCAGTGGGCCTCATGTACAAGGCTGGCTGAGACAGCACCCTTTACATTTAAGTAGCGATTGTTGAGGCATGTGACGTGTATTTTAATTAGTGCTGCCAGCAAACACACCCTCACGGTGGCATAACCTAAGGTGCCCCATAAGGCACCCCATAATGCACTCCATAGGGCACATTATAAAGTGTACTGTCCGCCAAGGCACCCTATAATGTCCCCTATAGGACACCTTATAAGGCTGTGAACAAAGCCCTGGCTGGCTGCAGAAGGACTGCACGTCACCACACAAACTGTCTGATGTGGTCACCAGGATAGGGTTAACCCACCCGTACCCATGATGCACTGCACATGCAAATCAGCAGTCGACAGATGGGCACAAGATAGGGTATGCACCCCCACAGCACCACGGCCTGGTAGGGGGAACAGACCGTGTGTGGCACTGCCACAGAGTAGCCACAGACAGTCCCATTGTGCAGGTACTGTGCCCACCCTGAGGTTGAGGTGGGGCGCCCAGCACCAGGTCCACAGCACCTTTCATGGCTAAAATACACCATGCTGCAGGTCCCCAGCAGTGTGTGATAGGTAGTTCCGTTAGACACACCTAGGATACATCTGTGTCCTGCTGTATGTCTCGGTCATGTCCAGTCCATATGGGCGATGATGCACCCAGAATAATGCCTATCCTGTGCTGGTGCCATGGTTACCTGCTGTAGGGGGAGAGGGGAGAGGGGAGAGGGGGGGTGTATGGACCCATAGGCAGATCATGTACCACCACACAACCCACCCTCTGGGGCTCAGGGTGGGAAACAGGATCACCCACCAATAGACACACAGTCTACCTCCCTGCAATGGTAGCAGTAGAGGGGACCATCAACCCCAGTCCTGCTGTGGAACAGACAGAGCGGTACACATCCATAACGCAATAGCAGACAGACAGCAGGCCTGGAAATGCTCAGCTGCCCCCCACCATTATCTGACATTCTCCAGCAGCAAGCCTCCAGCCGCTGCACCCTGCAAGGTGTTCCAGCAAGACACATACTAGCTGCAGACAGTCTGCCAGCTAGTCCATAGTGCATGGTCCTGGACGAGATACATGTACCCAGAACGGGGATGTCAGCATAGACACCAAGCAGATAAGTCAGTGATTGGGCCACAAAAGAAACCCCATAAATATCACATAAAAAAAACCACTATATAGCACTATGGGGGTACCTAGCCATGCCATGGTCACTGCTCAGTCAGGGTGAGAGTGACCTCCCAGCAGGACATGCTATGGCCACCCTGTCCGTGCAGGAGGTGGCCAGGCACTACAATGTTGGAGCCATTGCCCTATGCCCTGTGCAGATGCATCCAGGCCAGGCCACCCTATCCAGGCTATTCCCACAGTACCTTGCTCCTCATTATGCACATTGGCAGGCCAATACTGGTAACAGTGCTAGCAGTGTGGGCTGTGGAGGGTATTGGCAGCCACCACCCACTGGATAGACAGACACACACTCCCCACACCGATGACAGCATTGTGCAAATATAGAGGTGTTGGGCAGCCCAGGCCACCACACCAGTCCTGGGCACAGTGCAGGCATGGCTATGGTACGCAATACTGTAGGAGTCACTCCCCAGGTTGGTGAACACTGTCAGACACAAGACCTGTAGCACACTCCACAGACATCAGAAAGGTTGCTATGATGCAGCTCACTCAGGAAATTGTACTTAACCTAGGAATTGCTATCTGCCAGTAATCATAGCAACCTTTTGATAGATATGTACCATATTCCCAGGTTTAGGGCGGCATTACTAAGGTATGCAAGTGCTAGTATTGGGAGATGCACGCAGAGCCCAAAGTCCTGCCTCTCCAGTAGGCTTTGGATAATGGGGCCTGTGGGTGTGGGTGTGTCTGCCCCTGTTGGCTGCTGATTTAGGGCAGAGGTTCCCAACTCCAGTCCTGTGGTGCCAAACACTGTTCGGGTTTTCATGCTGTCCCTCATGAATATGCATGAGATACATCTGCATACCATGGGGGTGGCGCATAGAAATGTAGCACAGGCATCTTTATTAGAGGCAGCATGGAACCGGAATGGTGTTTGGCCCTCCAGGACTGCATTTGGGAGACTCTGCTCTAGGTAATGTGCATGTTTATGGTGTCTGTGCTCTGTAGGGTAAAATGTAGGTGTCTTGGGCATGTTTACGTCATCTGCAATAAAGGTGCTGTCTGTATTAGCACGTTGTAGTAGTGGGTAAAATATGGGGACTGGGTTGGCAGGAACCACAGCTGGGACTTGAACCTGTGATCTTCTGCTTCTGAATACACTGGTTTTGTGCACTGCACCACCTTGTTGTCACAGAGTCAGTACATTCCTTGGTGATATCATGACTGTTCGTCAGACAGGGCCCGTCTGTTGCAGTACACAGCACCCACCTACACAGGGTTAGGCCACGGTCTGCTCTGGGCAGCTGCCACTGCCCCCTCCACCACCAGTATCCCTCAGCCACCATGCTGACATGCCCTTCTGCTGGTGGTGCTGGTGGTGTGCAGTCTCAGGCCATCCAGTGTGCAGGTAGGCGGCTGCCTATGATGTGGGTTCTGGGGTAGGGGTGCCTGCATAGACGTCCATGCTCCCCCCCAGCCCCGTCTGCCAATGTTCCGTGCCCTTGGGGGTGGCTGTTGGGTACTATCCCCTGTGACACTGTGGGAAACACACTCGTGCCCATGTTGGGCCTTCAGCAGTTGCTGTATGGCTGCTCTGCTGTTTCAGCATTCGTATGGGCCACCTAGGCATCACCCTAGTCCGCACTGTGGCCCAGCTCCACCACAGCATGTGCCGCCTGCGGCCCTCTGTATCCCCTTTTCCGGCATCTGTCCAGTTGCCATTCCGACATGCGCGCCCTGATGTTGCGGGATATGTGCATGCCATAGGAACCCTGTCCGATGGAGGGGAAAGCCCTGAGCAGCGCTATTTCACTGTGGACTCATTCACCTTGTATGGGGACGGAGTATAGACCCTTCCACGATTTATATCTTTTCTATGGAGCTTTCTCGGGGGGGGGGGAGTTGATGTTTCTCATTAATACCACCATTGGCCAGCTTGGTTATGTTTTTTTTCCAGTTTGTTGAGGTAATGTTCAGTGTTTATGTGCCCTTTTTTTCTGTGCACATGTATCACACTTATCACTTTTTTTAGGTTTCCCTGCCTAGGTTGTACATTGCTGACACTGAAATGGTTTCTCTCCCCTGTAATGTGCATTTAACGGCAGGTTTTCAATCGCGTTAGGATTCAGCTCTTCAGATCAGCGCGTTAGTGTGAAGGGAGCCTCTCCTCGCCCACTCTCTGCCCACTGACCCCTTCTCTCCACCTTCTGCGGTGTTTTACCGCGCCGCGGAGCTTTACGATCGTTAATGTTGGTTAACGCACGTTATGTAACGTTAACGATCGTTAGCGCATCATAACGCACGTTATGATGCGCTAACGATTGTTAATGTTACATAACGCGCGTTATGTAACGTTACCGCAGTTTAGTAAACATACCCCATAGTATCTAGAAGAAATAAATGACTGCTTCTTAGAGCAGCTGGTTCATGATCTGAAAAGAGGGGAAGTCATTTTGGACCAAGTCTTTAATAAAGCAGAAAATTGGTGCAAGAGATAAGGGTGTTGGGGCCACTTGGCAATAGTGATCATAGAATGATCGCCTTTGATTTAATAAATGGATCAAGGACAGCAAGTAAATCCACAGTACTACCTTTTAACTTTTAAAAGGGAGACTATGACAAAATGAGAAAAATAGTTAAGAAAAAACTAAAAGGAGTAACTGCAAAGGTTAAAGATTTACATCAAACATGGGTGTTGTTTAGAAATACTATCTTGGAAGCCCAAACCAGCTATATTCCATGATTTAAGAGAAGTAGAAGGAAGTCCAAAAAACTTCCAGTATGGTTTAAAGGTGAGGTCAGAGAGGCTGTTGTAGCCAAAAAATCATCTTTCCGGAAATGAAAAAAGGAGCCAAATGATGAAAACTGGAAAAAACATAAGCACTGGCAAGTTAGAAGCAAGGCATTAATAAGGCAGGCAAAAAGAGAATTTGAGAAGAAGCTTGCTGTGGAAGAAAAAAACGCATAATAAAATATTTCTCAAGTACATTTTTAGCAAAAAAACTTTGAGACAGTCAGTTGGACCATTAGATGATAGAGGAGTAAAAGGGCACTAAGAGGGGACAAGGCCATAGCAGACAGACTGAATGAATTCTTTGCTTCGGTTTTTACTGAAGAAGATGTAGGGAAGTTACCCATGAAGATTTGAGAGAAATATTGATAAACCGGGAACAGGGGCGGTCCAAGGGGGGTGCGGGGCCATGTGCAGAGACTCGGTGTGGGGCCTCATTTGCATAAGTGGCCTTATTTGCATAAATATTTGCATAATGTTACCATACACTAACTTTTAGTAAACATGTCTCTTAATGAGTGTATGGATAAAGAAAGACTAAAAGATTTCTACATTACTATAATCCAGTGCCAACCGCCAGGCACATTAGGAACTACTACAAACGCTGCCCATTTAGAACCCATAGCAAACCCGCCGTATCCTGACAGCATTACCAGGACTCACAAAGCACCATACCCTACCTATCAAAAGGTAGCACTGCAAATATTAAACCAATACATTTCAAAGAATACTGGGGAAAGAGAACAAGTGGCAATGTCAAATAGGAATTACATAAACAGAATATCTCAGCTCAGTTACACATTCAGAACATAGACCATCACCAAACAAGGAATCACAATTTAGAAACAGGAAGGCAATAATTAAACTGGGAACCCCAAAAGCCAAACTTGGAATGTACAACAACACTGTAGAAATAAAACTATAAATTAATTTCCTCTTGTACCAAACAAAGCGCAGACGTTAATGATGCACATTTCCCAGAGCTTTCATATTCCAGTTAATAAATTCAAAATAAAGAGATATATTTCTACCTTTAGTACATTTTTTTTCAGTTGCAATTGCTCCAGCCACTTTCTTGTGGTTTCTTCATGTTTTCTGCTAATTCTCCATCGTCTGCTGTCCATTTGTCCTTTCTTCTCTCTTTTAGTTTTTTTTCCATTCTCTCTCTCTACATCTGCTTTAACATACTAATCTGTCTTCTTTTGCTCTTTCCTCATTCCTATTTCATCCACTCAAATTTTAACCCTCCATACTCAATCCCCACTTACTCTCCCAATACCCGGCCAATTGTAGATTTTTCATCCCTCCCACACAAAATATTTTTCCCATCTCCATTTTACTCTCGCAGCCCCATCCCATTCTAATCCTCCCCCAACATCAGCTCCCTTCTAGTTCCAGCCTCACCCAGCATCCACTCCCTTCTAGTCCCTGCATCAGCCCATTTCCAGTCCTAGCCCCCCATCAGCCCATTTCCAGTCCTAGCTCCCCCATCCATTTCCAGTCCAAGTCCCTTCATCAGCTCATTTCCAATCCTAGCCCCCATCAGCCCATTTCTAGTCGTTTCCTAGCCCCACCATCAGCCCATGTCAAATCCTAGCTCCCCTCCACTCAGCCCAATTCCAGTCCAAGCCCCCCCATGAGTCCATTTCAATCCAAGCCCCCACCACAGCCCATTTCCAATCTTAGCTCCCCCCAACAGCCCATTTCCAGTCCTATCCTAGCTGCTCCATCAGCCCATTTCCATTCCAAGTCCCCTCCCCATCAGCTATTTGCAGTTCAAGCCCCCCCCCCCTTCCACTCAGCCCATTTCCATTCCAAGTCCCCGTCCCCATCAGCTATTTGCAGTTCAAGCCTCCCCTTCCACTCAGCCCATTTCCAGTCCTAGCAACCCCCAACCCATTACCAGTCCTAGCCCCCCATCAACCCACTTCCAGTCCTAACCCCACATCATCCCATTTTCAGTTTAAGCCCCCCCTATAACCCATTACCAGTCCTAAACCCCCATCAGCCCACTTCCAGTCCTAAACACATCAGCCCATTTCCAGTCAGCCCCCCATAGCCCATTACCAGTCCTAACCCCCCCCATCAGCCCATAGCCCATTACCAGTCCTAACCCCCCCAACAGCCCACAGCCCATTACCAGTCCTAACCCCATCAGCCCACCTCAAGTCCTAACCCCTCCCCATCAGCCCATTTCCTGTCCTAGCCACCCCCATAGCCCATTACCAGTCCTAACCCCCCCAACAGCCCACCTCAAGTCCTAACCCCTCCCCATCAGCCCATTTCTTGTCCTAGCCCCCCATAGCCCATTACCAGTCCTAACCCCCCCAACAGCCCACCACCAGTCTTAACCCCCCCATCAGCCCATTTCGAGTCCTAGCCCCCCCCATAGCCCATTACCAGTCCTAACCCCCCCCCCATCAACCCCCCGCCCACCTCAAGTCAGGTCCTAACCCCCTCCATAGCCCATTACCAGTCCTAACCCCCCCCCCCACATCAGCTCAGGAAAATAAAAAATAAAAAAAAAGCTGGCTGCTGCCGCTGCCGCCATGGCAGCAGCAGAATGGAGTGTCCCACAGGGCCCCCTCTGCCAGGCTGAGGCCCTCTGCCCAGCTGAGCCCCTCTGCCCAGCTTTCAGATTCGCGAAGGGAGAGTCCCTCGCGTCTCTGTTAAGCCTGCAGGGGCAGATGGGAAATTTCCCATCAGCCCCGAAATTTCCCATCTGCCCCTGCAGGCTTAACAAAGACGCGAGGGAGACACTCTCCCTTTGCAAATCTGTAAGCCGGGCAGAGGGGGCCCCGCGGGACACTCCATTCTGCCGCTGCCACGGCGGCAGCAGCAGCAGCCAGCTTTTTTTTTAAAATTTAATTTTTTAAAAAGCAGAATGTTCTTTGCGCGTGACCCCCTGAAACACGGGGCCCTGTGCAAAAAACATTCTTGCTCTATGGACGGGCCGGCCCTGACCGGGAAGATGTATAACAACGATTTGATAAACTAAGGGGTATTTTTACTAAACTGTCTTAATGTTACCAGCGTTAGTTGCAGTCTTACTGTGACGAATGCCATATAAGGTAGTGGGCGTTCCGGTCTTAAGGTAGCATTTTGGGTTATCGCACAATGAAGTCCGTTATCGCGTGATAGAGGGAGCCATGGCACATTAACGCGCGTTAGCCTTAATTAGGTACGCTGACCTGCAATCACAGCAACAGAGGTGTAGCACACTGGTTAATACATTGACTGCTGATACAGTGGTCATGAGTTTGATCCCCCAGTTGGCTCAGTTAAAAGACTGTATGAGACAATCCCTTTTCCTGCCTGCAACAGTCAGACACATCCCAACAATTTGCACTGCCAGCCAAAAAAGCCTCACCCCAGTGCCGCAACCTAATGCACCCTTTAAGATGCACCATTAGTCACATCATAAAGCACCACGTCATCCAACGCAGGTCATAATGTGCCCAAGAGGGCGGCAGGAAAGGTTGGCACCCTCTAAGGCAGCATATAAGGCGCCCCATAAGTTGGCCAAACCTAAGGTGCCATGAAAGATGCCCCAGGGATGCCAAGGTGACACAGGAGATGGTGCCTAGGGGCGGAGATGGTGCCCAGGGGCACCAAGGTGCCCCAAAGTCACAAGCATGAAATATATGGCTCAAACACAGATGTAACCATAACACTGCACAGAGCTCCAAGGAAAGGCAATGAACAAGTGATGGAAGGAAGTAGATGATGGAGCTCATGGACCAGCCAAATCTGCGCACAGCCCATGTGGCAGCAGGTAAAGTGGACAAACATATCGGGGGCAGCTGTACTGATGTACAGGGTGATGGTAATGTACAGTGCAACAATGACAGTTTGTGGCAGAGGATGGGGATACGTGTCCACCAGAGGAGGTAGAGGTGGCAGGATAAGTGCAATGACAGGAGGACAGAGGAGAGCAGTGCCATGCAGAGCAGACACAGGAGAGGAAAGCATGAAGAGCCGCAATGCAGAAAAGTGTGCCAGTCCAGGACATGGGGTAGCAGCCTGCACATTAGGGTAGGACGCCACACAGCTGGCACACACACATAGATGGATAGAAGGATGGATGGCAACAGTGATGAAGGTATAATGTGGCGGCAGCACAGATCTGCACAGATATGACTGTTACACGAATGAAAAGTAGTTGTGTAGGACAGCCATAAAAAAAAGGGGGAACAGAGAAGAATCAAACCCATGACTTTGGCTATTGAAGTCATTGCATTAACCATTGTGCTATATCACTATGAGAGTTATCACACCAATGGCTGGCTACAGAAAGAGTGCATGTCACCATAAAACTGTCTGCTGTGGCTACCAGGATAGAACAGAACCAACAGTACCCATAATGCAATTCACATGCAGAACAGCAGTCTACATCTGCTCACCAGATAGGGTATGCACCTGTACAGCACGTCAACATGGTAGGGGGGAATGACCATGCGTGTTACTGGCACAGAGTACCCACAGACCATGCCAATGTGCGTGTTCTGTGCTCACCCTGAGGGTGAGGTGGAGTGGCCAGCACCAGGTCCGCAGTACCCGGGTTGGTGGAGGTGGGCTGTGCTGCAGGTGTCCATCAGTGCCAGTGTGTAACAGGTACTTGTTGCGGACATCTTTAGGAGGTCTCTCTGTCCATTTGTAATTGCTAGTCATGTCTGGCCCTTGTGGACCATGATGCATACAACATAGTGCATATCCAGTGTGCTTGCTATGGTTGCCTGTTTAGGGAGCAGGGGTGTGCAAGGGCTCACATGGCAACAATGTACTCAGCAAACCACACTTTCTGGGTCAAGGTGGAGGACATGATCTGCCCCCAGACAGACCCACACTCTCACCCTTTGCAAGGGGGCAGTGGAGGTATATGAGGACAGGCTGTGGGACCAGCAACCCCAGTCCTGGTGGCAAACGGACAGTGGCTGGAGATATGCACTTGGGACAGGGCCACTGGCAGATAGGTAGTGGGCCCAGTCAGCTCAGCTGCCCCCCAACTACAATCTGACATTCACCAGCAGAGGGCAGTCACTGTGCACCTGCTGCACCCTGCAAGGTGGTGTAGCCATTCAGATGCTAACTGCAGACAGTCTACTAGATAGTGCATGGTCCTGAAGAAACTGTGTGCAACCAAAACTGGGATGTCAACACACACACCACACAGGTATGTCAGTGATTGGGCCCCAAAAAAGAGAACCCATAAATATCACTTAAAAAAGCATTGTATAGCACTATGGGGGAACCTAGCCATGCCGTGGTCACTGCTCAGTCAGGGTGAGAGCGACCTCCCAGCATGACATGCTGTGGCCACCCTGTCCATGCAGGTGGTGGTCGGGCACTACAATGTCCCAGCCATTGCCCTATACCGTGTGCAGATGCATCCTGCCCATGCCACCCTGTCCGGGCCATACCCACAGTACCTTGCTCCTCATTATGCACATTGGCAGGCTAACACTGGAAACAGTGCAAGCAATGTGGGCTCAGTAAGGTGTAGGCAGCCACAACACACTGGATAGACAGACACACACTCCCACACCTATGCCAGCATTGTGCAAATATGGAGGTTTGTGGCAGCCCTGGCCGCCACACCAGTCCTGGGCACAGGGCGGGCATTGCTATGGTACTCAGTACTGTTAGGGTCACTCCCCGGGGTGGTAAACACTGTCATAATCAATAACTGAAACACACTCCACAGATATCAGAAAGGTTGCTATGATGAATCTCTATCAACAAATTGTGTTTAACTTAGGATTTGTTAGCTGACATTAATCATAGCAACCTTTTGATATATGTGGAATGTGTTCCCATGTTTACGACGGCATTGCTAAGGTGTGCAGGAGTGAGTATTGGGAGATGCTGCTCTGCGAAGGGCCCAACAGCCTGACTCTCCATGAGGCTTTGGATAGTGGAGCCTGTAGAGGGGGTGTTTATGCCCCTGTTGGCCCCTGCTCTAGGGCAGAGGTTCCCAGCTCCAGTCCTGGTGGGCCAAACACTGTTCAGGTTTTCATGCTGTCCCTAATGAATATGCATGAGATACATTTGCATACAATGGGGGTGGCGTATACAAATGCAGCACAGGCATATTTATTAGGGACAGCATGAAACCTGAATGGTGTTTGGCCCTCCAGGACAACAGTTGGGAAACTCTGCTCTAGGGATTGCACATGTTTATGGTGTCTGTGCTCTGTAGGGTAAAATATAGGTGTTTCAGGCATGTTTCTTTTATCTGCAATAAAGGTTCCTTCTTTATTACCACGGTTTAGTACTGGGTAAAATATGGGAACAGTGTTGGTAGGAGCCACAGCTGGGACTTGAACTTGTGACCATCTGCTGCTGGACACACTAGCTGTGTGTACTGCACCACACTGTTGCCACAGGGACAGGTTATTCCATGGGGATACCATAACTGTTCATCAGACAGACCCTGTCTGTTGCAGTGCATGGCACCCACCTAAATGGGGCTTGGCCATGGTCTGCTGTGGGCAAATGCCACTGCCCCCTCCGCCACCAGCACCCCGCCACCACCATGCTGCCATGCCATTATGCCGGTGGTGTTGGTGGTGCGCAGTCCCAGGCCATCCAGTGTGCCGGTAAGCAGCTGCCTATGGTGTGGCTTCTCGGTAGGGGTGCCTACATGGACATGCGTGCTTCCCCCCAGCACCGCCTGCCAATGTTATGCGCCCTTGGGGGTACCTGATGGGTAATATCCCCTATGACACTGTGGGACACACACTCATGCCCATGTTTAACCCTCATCAGTTGCTGTCTTGCAGCTTTACAGTTTCAGCATTCCTATGTGCCACCTAGGCATCTGCCTAGTCTTCACTGTGCCCCAGCTGGACTACAGCATGTGCCGCCTGAAGCCCCCTGTATCCCATTTATAGCTTCAGTACAGTTGCCCTTTCCTATGTGCCCACTCTGCTGTTGCTGCACATGTGCACGCCATAACAAACCTGCCCAATCTAAACGATAGAAACCCTGATCAGCGCTATTTCAATGTGGGATCATTCACTTTATAGGTGGACGGAGCACAGACCCTTCCAAACACGATATCTTAATTTTTACGCTTTGTCAGTAGTGTTGCTTTATTTTTATCATTAATATCACTATTGGCCAGCTTGGTTATTGGGATTTTAAATGTGGTTCTGGTCATTTTATATGTTTATTTGCCTTTTTGGTTCCTGCACATGTATCACAACTATCACTTTTCTGGGTTTCCCTGCCTTTGCTGCACATTGCTGACTGAAATTGTTTCTCTTTCCTGCAAATGTGCCTTAACGCGAGGGTTTCACTGGCGTTAGTGTCCAGACCCAGATTTCACAGCGTTAGTGTGTCTGGAGCCTCTCCCAGCCCACTCTCCGCCCATTGACCCCTTCTCTCCGCCCTCTGGGAAACCTTACTCCACCCTTTAGACCCGGATTTCACAGCGTTAGTGTGCCTTAACGCCACCACCGTGTTACATTATCACACGATAACATCACTTATCGTGCGATAATACCACCGCTGCGACGTTAAGATGGTTTAGTAAACATACCCCTAAGGAGTAGCAAATCACAGGATGGTATATATACGAGGGTTCTGAAAGAACTCAAATATGAGATTGCAGACCTACTATTAGTAATCTGTGAACTATCATTAAAATCATCTGTTCATTCCTGAAGACTGACAAAATGCCAATGTAACTCCACTTTTTAAAAAGGACTCCAGGGGTGATCCGGGAAACTGCAGACCGGTGAACCTGATGTCAGAACCAGGCAAAATGATAGAAACCATTATAAAAAACAAAATTACTAAACATATAGATAGTCATGATTTAATGGGAGAAAGCCAGCATGGTCTTTAGCCAAAGAAGGTCTTGTCTTACTAATCTAGTATATTTTTTTTGAATGTGTGAATAAACAGGTAGACAAAGGTGAGCCAGTCAATGTAGTGTAACTAGATTTTCAGAAAGCCTTTGACAAGGTCCTTCATGAGAGACTCTTGGCGATATTAAACAGTCATGGGATAGGAGGCAGTGCACTATTGTGGATCAGGAATTGTTAAAAGATAGAAAGCAGAGGATAGAGCTAAATGGTCAATTTTCCCAGTGGAGAAAGATGAATATTGGAGTACTCCAGGGATCTGTGCTGGGTCCATTGCTTTTTAACATAATTGTAAATGACCTGGAAATGGGAATAATGAGTGATAACACAAAAATATTCAAAGTTGTTAAAACCCAAGAGGATTGTGAAAAATTGCAAGAGGACCTTGATAAATTGGAAGACTAGAAGTTGAAATGGCAGAAGAAATTTAATGTGGACAAGTGCAAAGTTATGCACCTAGGAAAGAACAACCCAAACTGTGATTACACGATGCAAAGTACCACCTTAGAAACCACTGCCCTGGAAACAGATTTAGGCGTCATCGTGGATGACACATTGACACCCTCCACTCAGTGTGCAGCGGCAGCCAAGAAGGCAAATAAAATGCTAGGAATCATAAGGAAAGGAATGGAGAATAAAACCAAGGATATTATAATGCCTCTGTATCATTCCATGGTGCGACCGCACCTTGAATATTGTGTGCAGTTCTGGTTGCCATATCTTAAAATGGATATAGCGGAATTAGAAAAGGTACAGAGAAGAGCCTCCAAAATGGTAAAGGGGTTGGAAGGATACCCATATGAGGAAAAATTTAGGGCTCTTCAACTTGGAAAAGAGATGACTGAGGGGAGATATGATAGAGATTTATAAATTAATGAATGGAATGGCATTAATAAACGTAGATTGATTGTTTATGCCATCAAAAAGTAGAAAGATTAGGGGACATGCAATGAAGCTGCAGTATAACCCATTTAAGAATAATAAAAGAAAATATTTTTTCACTGAACACATAATCAAACTCTGGAATTTGTTACCAGAGGATATACTTAGCCCAGTTTAGAAAGGCCCTCAAATTCAACCTATTCATCAAATACTACCCAACATAAAATAAAACTTACAGTCCCACCGCAAACGTAATCACAGATTTCTCATTGTTACTAACATTCTGGCTAAATTGTGTAAATAGTTGAGTATGTTGTCTAGTTAACCGATCATATACTCCATGTAGATAGTTCTCCCATTTTAAATTTGTTTTTTCCAAGTTTATGCTCCTGTTATATGTAACACCGAACAGCTTGTTGTTCTGGTTTTTGTTTTGTTCTCTGTAAACCGCGCTGATGCCGAATAGTGCGGTATATAAAAAATGTAAATAAATAAAATAAATAAATAAATACTAAAAGCTGTTACTGTAATTGGGCTTAAAAATGGTTTGGAAAAGTTCCTGGAGGAAAAGTCCATAAACCATTATTAAAGAGGACTTGGGAAATCCAGCCACTGTTGGAAACAGGACATTAGGCTTGATGGACCTTAGGGGTATGTTTACTAAACCGTCTTAAAGTCGCAGCAGTGGTATTATCGCGCGATAACGCAGTGGCGGGGTTAAGGCACACTAACGCTGTGAAATCCGGGTCTGAATGGTGGAGTAAGGCTTCCCAGAGGGCAGAGAGAAGGGGTCAATGGGCGTAGAGTGGGAGGGGAGCGGCTCCAGGCACACTAACACTGTGGAATCCAGGTCGGAACACTAACGCCAGTGAAACCCTCGCGTTAAGGCACATTTGCAGGAAAGAGAAACAATTTCAGTCAGCAATGTGCAGCAAAGGCAGAGAAATCAGGTAAAGTGATAGTTGTGATACATGTGCAGGGAACAAAGAGGCAAATAAACATATAAAAGGACCAGAACCACATCTAAAAGCCCAATAACCAAGCTGGCCAAAAGGGATATTAATGATAAGCATAAAGCAACACCACTGACAAAGCTCAAAAAATAAGATATCATGTTTGGAAGAGTCTATTCTCTGTCCCCCTACAAAGTGAATGATCCCACATTGAAATAGTGCTGAACAGGGTTTTTTCACGTCTATATTGGGCAGGTTTGTTATGGCGTGCACATGTGCAGTAACAGCAGAGTGGGCACATAGGAAAGGGCAACTGTACTGATGCTGTAAATGGGATATAGAGGGCTGCAGGCGGCACATGCTGTGGTCCAGCTGGGGCACAGTGCATGTTAGGCAGATGCCTATGTGGCACATAGGAATGCCAAAACTGTAAAGCAGCAAGACAGCAACTGATGAGGGTCCAATATGGGCATGAGTGTGTGTCCCACAGTGTCATAGGGGACATTACCCATCAGGTGGTGGTGCTACATAATCTGTCTATGGGTCCAAACACCCCCCTTCACTTAAATCATGTGACTATGGCACCCACGCAGGATATGCACTATTCTGGGTGCATCATAGTCCACAAGGACTAGATGTGACAGGGAAGTACAGATGGACACAGGTGTATCTGCAAGGACTACCTATCACACACTAGCACTGATGGGGACCTGAAGCATAGCCTACCTCAGCTAAGCCAGGTGCTGCATACCTGGTGCTGGGAGCCCCACCTCGCCCACAGGGTGAGCACAGTACCCGCACAATGTGACGGTCTGTAGCTACTCTGTGCCAGTAACACACACGGTCAGTTCCCCCTAACAGGCCGAAGTGCTGTGGGGGTGCATACCCCATCTTGTGATCATCTGTAGACTGCTGATCTGCATGTGCAGTATATCATGGGTACGGGTGGGTTAACCCTATCCTGGTAACCACAGCAGACAGTTTGTGTGGTGACCTGTAGTCCTTCTGTAGCCAGCCAGGGGTTTGTTAGCTGCTGTAGAGATGTAGCCCACTGGTTATATCACTGCCTGTGGAGGCAGAGGTCATGGGTTTGATCTTACAGTGGTGTTCTTTGATAGGGCTGTCTGAAGCATTTCCTTTTTTAATTTAAATTAGTGCTGCCAGCAAAAACACCCTCACAGTGCTGTAACCTTAAGGTGCCTCATAAGGCGCCTTATAAGGCGCCCTATAGGGAACATTATAAGGTGCCTTGGCAGACAGTGCACTTTATAATGTGCCCTCTGGAGTGCCTTATAGGGCACCTTATGCGGCACCTTAGGTTACGGGCACTGTGAGGGTGTGTTTGCTAGCAGCACTAATTTAAATTAAAAAAGAAAATGCTTCAGACAGCACTGATTTAAGGTAAAGGGCAATGCCTCAGACAGCCTTACTCATTAAGCCCACTGGGGTATTGAACTCATGACCCCTGCTTCACCAGTCAATGTATTAACCATTGTGCTACACCTCTACTGCTGTGTTGCTCAGTCAGCACGCCTAATTAAGGCTAATGCGCGTTAACATGCCATGGCTCCCTCTATCGCGCGATAAAGGACTTTATCGTGCGATAACCTGAAATGCTACCTTAAGACCGGAATGCCCACTACCTTATATGGCATTCATCACAGTAAGATTGCAACTAACGCTGGTCACATTAAGACGGTTTAGTAAACATACCCCTTAGTCTGACCCATTTTGGCATATTTTATGTTCTTATGTTCTTATAAATAACCCAATACAGCCAGGGTCAGTTTTAGAAACTTTACTTAGAAGGTCTCACAGGGGAAGAACTATCTTGACTGTATATTCCTTATTCCTGTGGAACAACAACCCAGGAATACACAGAAATAGACTGAAAATGTTGATATCAGCTCTGGCAGCTAAGGTTAAGCGCATTTCATTTGCTCTGCCCAAATCAAAGAGAAAATTCATTTTTATGGTCGATATGGAGCTTAATCACTTTTACTGTTATGAATGTATAAAAGCACGGTTTGCTGTGCAAGCTCTAATTTTAGCTGCAGGAAGAATAAAAATACATTTTTACACTTCATTAACCTCTGGCTTCTGAAAAGTGACAGTGGAGGATTTAATGAGTGCTCCTGCTCGCAAAGGTTACCTTTCTATTTTCACAAAAAGCCAGTGGGCCTATTCTGCACATCTGAACGCTGCAATCAGAGGAAAACAAAGTACAAGGGAACTGCAGGGCCCATACAGTTCTCTCAGTAGTACGAGAGAATGTACCTGTGGCAGCATGGCGAGCGTCCAGTCCTGGGCCTTTAAGCATGGTTCAAAGGCAATAAAATCTTTATTAGTGTTGTTTAGGATTAAACACATAGAGAAGTCTGTTTTTCCTAGCAGTCTGGCAGCTTAGTTCCAAACACACAAGACAACTTAGATTCAAACACAAAACAGGCCAGTTGGCCAGTTCCACAAAGATTCTCTGAGTAACGTCTGGCAACGTTGCAGGCTATAAAGCATCATACTTCTCCTTCGCAATCCTGGGGTTCGTCCAAGAGGCTACCTCTCTTCTCTCTGGACCTCCCTGACTTTCCCTAACTCCAGGCTTTTATAGGTCTCGGTTGGAACCTCAACCTCTTGGCTAGGCTCTTTCTCTCCAAATAGCGTGACCCTCCATTATTGTATCCAACAAAAAATCGTATATAGTCACTTCGTTGAGCTTGTATAGCAATATAAGAATTATCCGTTTATCAGCTCAATAGTAAACCATGAGTTCAGTTCCTTTTTCAATCGCTAAAGAAAAACCAATTAACAGGATGCAACAAGGTCTCAGATTTTTATAAGGCGTTTAATCAGCCAGACTTGCTGGAATGAAAAGTGCCTTCTTCAACATCAACGACCTCAGTTAATTGTCCATCCACATAGTTTTTCTTAATTTAAGAACTATCTTTCTATATATTTCCTTAAGGTTGCGATGCCTTTTCCAAACACACCGAATGCGTTTATCTTCCAATCCTTGAGTGTGTTGTAGCACATTGCCATGGCGTCGCATAATGTCCTGTATCTTATAGCTCAAAGGGGAATAAGATGTTATAAGATTAACACACGTGTCATCTATTCTCGATCTATGTGGTGAATCAGAGAGTAAAACCTCCCGATGATTATATAAAGCACGTTTATATGCTTGAGATATAACAGATTGTGGATAACCCCTTGCCAAAAAATTTTCTTTCAGTCCTGGGAAAAGCTCAGGACAAGTGAAAAAGAAACCCATGTGATACTTAAGACTTAAGCCAAAAAAGCTGTCTTTTATTGGGTTCAATAGAAGGTATCATAATCTGAAATCGGCACACCTATTTAGTAGTCTTGTGGCCAATGAGATTTATGGTATCATTCACCATAAAATAAGGATGAGGACAAAAACTCTTCCTTCTGCTCGTTAATCATCCTACCCTTCATCCTGCCCTCCTGTCTTTCTCCATCCCATAGCTGTCACTTCTCCCCTCCTTCTCACAGTCTCTATTTCTTCTTCTTCCTCATGTCCATTCTCTTCTGTTGTCTTGTCTTTTCTTCTTGTTTTACCTTCCTCCTCAGTATGGAGGCACACTATCTCCACTGGAAGACACAGAGGTTGTGTTTGGCCAATTCTTAGGATGGGGAGACAAGAGGATTTTGCCTATAATTTACTGGTACTCCAATTTGTAATTTCAAATCCTGGAAAGAAGGCAGCATGAAAGAAGTAAGTTTCCTCGTTTCCTTTTTCTCCTCCAGCACTGATTGGCTGAAGTTTGGTCCATGCCCAAAAAGGTGAAGAAGAATCTTTCCTGTTCTCTCAACCCCATTAATCAATGTGCTGGGGCTGTCCCAAGGGTATCTGACCAGGAAAATGGATGGGAAATGCAATTTGAGACGTGAGCAGGGACAAAATGCAACTGAGAATAATCATCTTTAAACAGGGGCAATCCCCATTTTATTTTCAACTACCTCTCCTTTAGATGTTTTGCACATCTGAAAGCAAGTCATAATGACTGGTATAGGAGGAAAACGGGTCTCACTAAGGGCTAAAACCAGACATCTTCTTATCTGCAGGCAGTGACTACCAATGAGCTTGAAGGCAATCCATCCCCTTATTTTTACTCAGTTGTAGTTCTTTCCTTGACCACTAGGAAGACTCATTTTTCTTCTTTTAGTTTTCCATTCTTGAAGAATTTCTTAATTAGCCTGTGACCATCACATCTCTTAGCAACCTTACTTAGAGAGAAGAGAATGTGTTTTGACAGGTTTAGAACATGCTGAATCTATGTGGATTCACCTCTGGGTAAAGGAAGCTACGTATCATAGAAATGTATTAATCAGTATGCAGACAAAGTTTTTGTGATGCAAACACCTACACGTTCCAGCTGCTACTGAGAGCTCCTCTGGGACCAATATGTTTGAGAAATGTCTGCTTTGTTCCTCAAGGGTCTTATGCTGATTAGCACAATACAGTACTTGGAGCATTAAAAAATTCTAAAGAAAATTTACAAGCAGACTGCCTCTATTCCTTTCCCAAGTACCATACAATAAAAAATGAACTGCACGTTCAGTCAGGCTTGCTACTCCTACTTCCTTGATATCAAGTGAATTATGGTATGTAAGCTTCACCAAGTTCTGCTTTCCTCTTTACTGTTCATTGTAGGGGAAATAGGAACACACTTAATAGAAGTACTGTCCCAGATATGCTTTTCCACTGCCTCTAATCCCAAGAAGAATTCTCCCAACTCTTCCTTCCGCAGGTTCTAACCAATAAAAAGAGTTCTCCCAAAAAAACAATTGTCCTTCAATTTCTAACCAGCAGAATAACTCTCCAGACTGCCCAGGCTCCTTCCTATAGCATCAAACCAATAGGAGAGCTCTTCCAGCTATTACTCCTCTCCTTCTGGCTGGCAGAAGGTACCTCCAGAATATTTCATATGAGCTAGAAATCATGGCAGATAGGATGGCATGTTATGGGGGTCATCTTAGTAGTCGCCCATCGTCGTTTAAATAACTTGCCAGTGTTGGGGTGGATCCAATCTTCCCCCGTGAGTGAAGATGCACAAAATGTACATACAGAACAAACTGTATGTCCCCGTGTGTTAGAGTCCGGGACCAGAGGGCGATCAAGCATAGTAACAGTGTGCATCAGTTTATCTTGTAAATTTGGTCCCCTGGAGTAAGCAATTTGAAGTGGTTTCTGAAAACATTGATATAACCCTAATATTGACCAATGTTTCTGGAGAATAGTTGTAATAGCTGGGCTTAAGGTGGCATATGGTAATACCCCTACCAAGGGGGCAGCCTCGCCAGAGGAAGAACATTGTGGGCGATATGACTCATCGAACAGCCATTCTCGATGGGTATAAAGGGCCCGACGATATGCTTGGAAGATTGGATCCACCCCAACACTGGCAAGTTATTTAAACGACGATGGGCGACTACTTGCGATTCTATTTATGTGGTGTATGTCTTGCAATGTACATGTTCTTTGATTTATATCGGTAGAACATCAAGAAAGATAAAAATCAGAATAGGAGAACACGCATCGAGATTACGCCAACAAGTGTTATCAGCTCCGATAGTGGAACATTGCATAGAGAAAAACCATCATTTTGGAACGGATATTTTTTGGACTGTGCTGGACCATGTTCCAGCTAATCCTCAAGGGGACAATTGATTGGCACGGCTGCAATATCGAGAGCAACAATTGATTTATGATATGGCTGCGCTCTATCCCACTGGTTTGAATAAAGAAATTGATTGGCCCAGTCTGATGTGATATCACCTCTTCTCACCAAGGGATTCCCCGCTATGCAATGAGGTCTCCCATTTGGTGATTGGTGCTCCTGTTTGATTGCCATCTCCTCTAGCCTATCAATAAGATTTGTCCTCCATATCTGGTGAATGGGGTTTGGTGAGCTGTAAGCGGAACTACGGCACATTTGTGAACACTTGATACAGGGCTTATTGGCTCGAAACGTGCGCGTCGTGGAGTGAATAAGCTGCTTGTGACCGCTATTATATCAGAAGATTAAATGGTGTTTGAAGAATATTCACATAATTTCACCAGGACACGGATGGGATAAGTACCAAAAAAGTTTTGGTTAAGTAAAACGGAACTGGCTATCTGGAGCGGCTGTGTTGTTCTTTCAGCCGCCTCCAGCCCGTTCCAACAAAAAGATATTATAATTGGGGGAACTGTTTGTATTTGGTTTAGCGTTATTTTCTAGTGATACTTTTGTTACTAAACCATGGGAATTTTTTGACAAGTCCTAGCTGTGGCTTCTGCCAACCCTGTCCCCATATATTACCCAGTACTAAACCGTAGTAATAAAGACGGAACCTTTATTGCAGATAAATTAAACATGCCTGAAACGCCTATATTTTACCCTACAAAGCACAGACACCATAAACATGTGCAATCCCTAGAGCAGAGTTTCCCAACTGCAGTCCTGGAGAGCCAAACACCATTCAGGTTTCATGCTGTCCCTAATAAATATGCCGGTGCTGCATTTGTATGCGCCGCCCCCATTGTATGCAAATGTATCTCATGCATATTCATTAGGGACAGCATGAAAACGTGAACAGTTTGCTCCACCAGGACCGGAGTTGGGAAACTCAGCCCTAGAGCAGAGGCCAACAGGGGTACAAACACCCACACCCACAGGCTCCACTATCCAACGCCTAATGGAGAGTCATAAGAACATAAGAACATAAGATATGCCATACTGGGTCAGATCAAGGTCCATCAAGCCCAGTATTCTGTTTCCAGCAGTGGCCAATCTAGGTCATACGTACCTAGCAGTTTCCCCAAAAGATACAGGTTCCACAATGCTTGTACTGGGTCAAGCATTGATATCCTGGGTCCCTTCTTAATAATGGTTTATGGACCTTTCCTCCAGGAACTTGTCCAAACCTTTTTTAAACCCAGCTACACTAACAGCCTTTACTTCATCCTCCGGTAACAAATTCCAGAGTTTGATTACACTTTGAGTGAAAAAATATTTTCTTTTATTAGTCTTAAATAGTTTGCCCTGTAGCTTCATTGCATGTCCCCTAGTCTTTCTATATTCTGATAACGTAAACAATCGATCTACATTTACCCGTTCCACTCCGTTCATTAATTTATAGACTTCTATCAAATCTCCCCTCAGCCGTCTCTTTTCCAGGTTAAAAAGCCCTAACCTTTTTAGCCTTCCTTCATAGGAGTATTCTTCCATCCCCCTTTACCATTTTGGTGGCTCTTCTCTGAACCTTTTCTAATAACGCTATATCCTTTTTAAGATATGGCGACCAGAATTGCACACAATATTCAAGGTGCGGTCTCATCATGGAAAGATATAGAGGCATTATATCTTTTGTTTTATTTTCCATTCCTTTCCTTATGATACCTAGCATTCTATTTGCTCTCTTGGCCGCCGCTGCACACTGGGCCGAGGTTTTTAACATGCTATCCACAATGACACCTAAATCTTTTTCCTTGGTGGTGGTTCCTAATGTGGAACCTTGCATCGTGTAACCATAGTTAGGGTTGTTCTTCCCTAGGTGCATAACTTTGTACTTCTCCACATTAAATTTCATCTGCCATTTTGATGCCCAGTCTTCCAAATTATCAAGATCCTCTTGCAATTTTCCACAATCCTCTTGGGTATTAACAACTTTAAATAGTTTTGTGTCATCTGCAAATTTGATAACCTCACTCATTCCCTTTACCAGGTCATTTATGAATATGTCAAAAAGCAGCGGACCCAGCACACATCCCTGGGGTACACCACTATTCACCTTTCTCCATTGGGAAATTTGGCCATTTAGCCCTACCCTCTGCTTTCTATCTTTTAACCAGTTCCTGATCCACAATAGTACACTGCCTCCTATCCCATGACTCTTTAGTTTTGCCAAAAGTCTCTGATGAGGGACCTTGTCAAAGGCTTTCTGAAAGTCCAGATACACTATGGGGCATGTTTACTAAACTCCGAAAATGTGCGGGTCCCCGTTAGTGTGCGTGTGCCATATAAGGAGTGGGCGGTTCAGGCAGAAAAAGGAAAAAAACAACCATAAGGGTGCGCGTCACGCTAATGTGCGGGGCCCACATTAGCGTGTGGGAAGGCTAAGTGGGGCGCTGCTGGGCACATATAGGAACAGAGCCGTAGCACAATGGTGAAGACAATAACCAATGGTGCAGGGGCCATGGGTTCAATCCCCCAGTGTGCACAACCAAAAAAGGCTGGCTGAGGCATGAATAGTAATGGTTCAAAAGTTGTTTAGGAGGCATACTACTTTTGTGCAGCTGTAGGCGTTGCGCTGTTACATTTGGGCGGCAGTAATTAATTTTTGACGGCATTAGGCATTGCGCTGTAAAATTTGGGCGGCATTAGGCGATGCGCTATCAAATTTGGGCGGCACAAGGCGGCGCGCTGTTCTTTTTGGGCGGCACAAGGCGGCGCACTGTTCATTGTGGGCAGCAGGAGGCGGCGCGCTGATGGGCACAAGGTGGCGCGCTGATGCAAAAGCAAAGGAACACAGCCACAGCACAATGGTTAAGACACTGACCAATGGTGCAGGGACCAGGGGTTCAATCCCTCACAATGCCCAGTGAAAAAGGCTAGCTGAGGCAGTATGTTTTATGTTGTGGAGTGCTGTTGGAGGCCTTTTAATTTTATTTTGTGACAACTACTAGCAAACGCACTCTCACAGCATGTTAACATAAGGCGGCCCATAAGGCACATGTTACAGTGCACCGTCCGCCAAGGCATCCTAGAATGTCCCCTATAGGGCAGCATGTATGTTGCGACACAGGATAATGTATAGTGCACCCTATATGGATGGCAACCATAAAGTGCCCTATAGGGCGCCCCATAAAGCACCCTCAGAGGCACATTATGGGTACAGTACGCTGAGGGTGTTATTGCTGGCATCAACATATGTACAGTAAATTAAAAAATGCTATGGACACCCCTATTACAGAACCCCACTGTGGGTTTGAACCCATGACCTCTGGCTGCATAGGCAGTGACATAACCATTGTGCTACAGCTGCAAGTAAGCCCCTGGCTGGCTGCAGATAGCCTGCATGTCACCTCACAGAGAGTCTGCTGTTGTAAACAGGATAGGGTTAGGCCACCCGTACCCATGATGCACTGCACATGCAAATCAGCTGTCCACAGATGCACACAAGATGGGAAATGCACCCCTAAAGCTCCCCAGCCTGGTAGGGGGACGTGTCCGTGTGCACCCACACAGCACCTCGGCCTGGTAGGGTGTCCTGAGTGGGTGGACAAACGGCAAAGAGTAGCTAAACACCATCACATTGTGCGGTTACTGTGCTCACCCTGAGTGTATGATGTTGCGCCCAGGACCAGGTCCACAACACCTTCCATGGCTGAATGTGGCCATGCCAGAGCTCCAAAGCAGCACTAACCTGTGAGATAGGTAGGTGCTGCATAAACATCTTGGGAAGTCCTGTTATGTCTGTCTCAGTTAATGGGGACACCCCCCCCCCCCCCGGACAAAACAGGGCCTCCCACCAACAAGCTTTTTTTTTTTGTTTCCTCCTCCTCCAACAGCAGAGTGGACCATCAATCCCGGTCCTGCTGGGGAACAGACACCATACAGGGCAGTCCAAGCAGCTCCACACACCTCAATAACACAATATCAAACAGACATTAGGCCTGGATATTCACAGATGCGCGCGCACCCCCCCCCATCTGATATTCCCCTGCAGCAAGCCAGCCATCAGCCACTGCACCCTGCAAGGCACTCCATCAAGACACATGCCAGCTGTGCACAGTCTGCTGGTTGGTCCTGATGGAAATGCATGCACCCAAAACCAGAGTAGCAGCACACACAAGCAAGTAAGTCAGTGAAGAGGCCCCCAACAGAAAACCCATATATATCACATGAGAGAAACACAATACAGCACTATGGGGGTGCCTAGCCATGCTGCCGTCACTGCTCACTCAGGGTGAGAGTGAACCCCCAGCAGCACATACAGAGGTCACCCTGTCTGTGTAGGTGGTGGCCGGGCACTACCATGTCCCTGCCAGTGCCCTATGCCCTGTGCAGCTGCATCCTGGGCAGCCCACCCTGTCTGAGATATACCCATGGTCCCTTGCTACTCATTATGCACATTGGCAGGCCAATACTGGCAACAGTGCTGGCAGTGTGGGCTGTGGAAGGGGATTGCAGCCAACACCCACTGTATAGACAGACACACACTTCCACACCTATGCCATCATGGTGCTACTATTGAGGAGGTAATTAGCCTTGCCCACCAAACCGGTCCTGGCCACGGCAAGGCATGGATATGGTACACAGTACTGCTGGGGGTCACTCCCCAGGGTGGTAAACACCGTCAGAGGCCAGGCCTGGAGCACGCACTGCAAACACCTAACAGATTGTTCGGATGGGGTCAACTAGCAGTATGTGCGTAACGTATGGATATCTATCTGCCAGTACTCCTAGCAAACGTCTCAGAGCTGTGTACCGTATACCTCAGGTGTAGGGTGACATTGCTAAGGTATGCAGGTGCTATTATTGGGAGATGCACGCAGGGTCCAATGTTCTGCCTCTCCAGGAGACATTGGCCAATGGGGCCTGTGGGTGTGGGTGTGGGTGTGTCTGCCCCTGTTGGCTGCTGCTTTACGGCAGAGATTCCCAACTCCAGTCCAGGTTAGCATCACACTGTTCGGGTTTTCCTGCTGTCCCTCATGAATATGCATGAGCTACATCTACATGCCATGGGGGTGGTGCATAGATATACAGCACAGGCATTTGTATGAGTGGCAGCATGGAACCTGACTGGTGTGTGGCCCACCAGGACTGCATTTGGGGGATTCTGCTCTAGGTACTGCCCCTGTTCATGGTGTCTGTGCTCAGTGGGGTAAAAGATAGACGTAGTACCATTGCATATGTCCTCGCCACTAAAGGTGTGTCCTTACTATCACTGTTTAGTTGTGGGAAAAATATGTGGGAAGGATGGGTGGTAACCCCAGCTGGGCTTTGAACCTGTGACTTTCTGTTCTTGCATGCATTGTCTGTGTGCACTGCACCACCGTGTAGCCACAGATTGGCTGGTTTCCCTGGAATGTCCATGACTGTGGATCCGGCATGGCCTGTCTGTTGCAGTGGACTGTGCCAGCCTGCACATGGCTGGGCCTCTGTCTTCTGTGGCTAGCAGCCACTGCCCCCTGCACCACATGTACTCGTCCGCCAACATGCTGGCATGAGCTTCTCTCAGTAAAAGCAGATGACCTGATTGCAATGTGGCAGTACGGGACTGCATTTGGGGGACTTGGCTGTAGGTAATGCCCATTGTTGTGGTGTGTGTGCGGTGTTGGGTAAAATATGGGTGTTTTCCCCATGCTTATGTTCCCTGCAATACAGGGGTGTCTGCGCTATCTTTGTTTAGTGGTGGGTAAAACATAGGGACTGGGCTGGCAAGTGCCCCAGCTGGGATTTGAACCTCTGGTCCTAGAGGTAATGGCTTGGTCCGCTGCACCACACTATGCCCACAGAGACAATGCAGCCCCTGGAGGTAGTAAACCTGGCAGGATGGAGTCACAAACCCTGCTCTACGCATTTTTACTGTGGGCACATGCACCCTGTCTGGTGACAAACGTGCACATAAACCCCGGAAATGACCACAGACACTGGGGGACAATATATCACCACGCTGGGCAACAGTGATATTAATGGTCAACCATAGCAAACACTCCCAGGAAAGCTCCAAAAAGGAAATTTGTTTTGGATGAGTCTCCGCTCCGTAGACCCTTCCAATATTCATTTGTTCTTTCTGGAGCTTTCCTGGGTGTGTTTTCTATATTTGCCCATTACTATAACTGTTCCCCAGCTGAATTACTATTTGTGATATTTTTGTTGTGGTCACTTTCTATTTTTATTTTCACTTTTGTGCTGTGCACATGTATCACACTGCTCACCTTTTTCAGGTTTCCCCGGTTTTGCTGTACATTGCTGACGGAAATGGTTTCTCTTCCCTTTAAATGCCCTCTACCGCAAGTGTTTCACTCGCGGTAGTTTTGCTTTGGGATCCGGCCCCGATAATGTGCGGGGAGCCTCTCCCCTCCCCTTACCCGCCCATTAGACCCGTCTCTCCGCCCCTCAGGAACCTTCCTCCGCCCTCTGTTAGCCGTTCCAAGCCTCTATCGGACATTTGCGGGCCCGTACTTGTGCGGGGCCCGTTATTGTGCCGCGCACCTGTGCGGGGGTGACACGCACGATTGCGGGGCGTTTAAGCGCTCTTAAGTACCGCTTTTAGTGCGCTATTTTGCGGCGCGCAAATTAGCGGTTTTTAGTAAACATGCCCCTATATCAACCGACACACCTTTGTCCTCCTGTTTATTCACATCTTCAAAAAAACATAACAGATTAGTAAGACAAGATCTGCCTTGTCTAAAGCCATGTTGGCTGTCTCCCATTAGGCTATGACTATCTACATGCTGAGTAATTTTGTTCTTTATGATGGTTTCTACCATTTTTCCCAGTACTGACGTCAGGCTCACCGGTCTGTAGTTTCCCGGATCAAGCCTGGAACCCTTTTTAAAAATTGGCGTTACATTGGCGATCCTCCAATCTTCAGGTATTGCAGATGATTTTAATGAAAATTCACAGATTACTAATAGCAGGTCTGCAATCTCATATTTCAGTTCTTTCAACACCCTTGGATGTATACCATCCAGCCCAGGTGATTTGCTACTCTTCAGTTTAATAGTTGTAATACATCTTCCCGATGTATCGATATTTCCTTCAATTCTTCCGCACCTTTAAATACCACTTCAGTCATGGGTAACATCCCCACATCTTCCTCAGTAAAGACCGAAGCAAAGAATTCATTCAGTCTCTCCGCTATCGCCTTGTCGCCTCTTAGTGCCCCTTTAACCCCTCTATCATCTAATGGACCAACTAACTCTCACACAGGTTTTTTGCTATGAATGTACTTGAAAAAGTCTTTGGGGTATGTTTACTAAACTGCGCTCAAGTGCGCGGCGCACAATAGCGTGCGCTAAGGTACCTTAGCACATGCTAATGATGCATTTTTGTGCCCCGCACACGTGCGCGCCGCACTAAAGTGCCCGCTCATGTGCGCGGCACGCTGATGTGCGATAGAGGTGTGGAAAGGCTCTCGGAGGGTTGAGGAAGGCTCCCCAGAGGCAGAGAGACGGGGTCAATGGGTGGAGAGTGGGAGGGGAGAGGATCCCCGCACAGGAGCGGGGCTGAAATTCAAGTAAAAAAATACAGCGAGTGAAAACCTCGTGGTAGAGCCGATTTAAAGGGAAGAGAAACGATTTCTGTAAGCAATGTAACTCAAAACCAGGGAAACCTACAAAAAGTGAGCAGTGTGATACATGTGTACGGAACAAAAGGGCAAATAAACATTAAAAATGACCCCAACAAAATATAAAAAAATTATAATCAAGCTGGGCAATTGTGATAGTAATGGGAAACATCAAAAAACACTCCCAAGAAAGCTCCAAACAATAAATATGAATTGTAGAAGGGTCTACGCTCCGTCCCCATACAAGGTGAATGATCCCACAGTGAAATAGCACTGATCAGGGTTTCCCTCTCCATTGGACAGGTTACCTATGGCATGCACATGTTCCACAACAGCAGGGCGGCCAGGTCGGAATGGGCAACTGGACAGATGCTGGGAAAGGGGATTCAGAGGGCTGCAGGCGGCACATGCTGTGGTGCAGCTGGGGCACAGTGCGGACTAGGCAGATGCCTAGATGGCACTTAGGAATGCTGAAACTAAACAGCAGCCAGACAGCAACTGATGAGGCCCAACATGGGCACGAGAGTGTTTAGCACAGTGTCACAGGGGATAGTACCCAGCAGGTACCCCCAAGGGCACAGAACATTGGCAGGCAGTGTTTGGGGGACGTGCGGACAGATATGCAGGCACCCCTACCCCAGAACCCGCACCATAGGCAGCCGCCTACCCGCACACAGGATGGCCTGAGACTGTGTACCACCAGCACCACCAGCAGAAGGGCATATCAGGAGGGTGGCACAGGGGTACTGGAGGTGGAGGGGGGCAGTGGCAGCTGCCCAGAGCAGACCATGGCCTAGCCCTGTGTAGGTGGGTGCAATGCACTGCAACAGACAGGCCCTGCTGGACAAACAGTCAAGGTATCATCAGGGAATGCGCTGTCTCTGTGGCAACATGGTGGTGCAGTGCACACAACCAGTGTGTTTGGAGACAGAAGGTCACAGGTTCCAGCTCCAGTCCCCATATTTTACCCACAACTATATCGTGATAGTAAAGACGAACCTTTATTGCAGAGAACATAAGCATGGCTCAAACACCTCTATTTTACCCTACAGAGCACAGACACCAGAAACATGCACATTACCTACAGCAGATTCCCCCAAATGCAGTCCTGGAGGGCCACAAATCCTTCAGGGTTTATGCTGTCTCCAATCTGAGGATGGAGCGGTACTGGTGGTGGAGGTGGCAGCAGCTGGTGGCAACAGCAGACCATGGCCTAGCCCTGTCCAGGTGGGTGCCGTGCACTGCAACAAACAGGCCCTGTCGAATGTACAGTCATGGACTCCCCAGGGAATGCAGCATATCTGTGGCAACATGGTGGTGCAGTGCACACAGACAGTGTGTGCAAGAACAGAAGGTCACAGGTTCAAAGCCCAGCTGGGGCTACTGCCAATCCAGTCCACATATTTTTCCCACAACTAAACCGTGATAGTAAGGACAAACCTTTATTGCAGAGAACATACGCATGGTTCATATGCCTATATTTTACCCCACCGAGCACAGACACCATAAACAGGCGCATTACCTAGAGCAGAGTCTCCCAAATGCAGTCCTGGAGGGCCAAACACCATTCAGGTTCCATGCTGCCTCTAATAAAGATGCCTGTGCTGCATATCGATGCACCACTCCCATGGTATGCAGATGTATCTCATGCATATTCATGAGGGACAGCATGAAAACCCGAACAGTGTTTGGCACACCAGGACTGGAGTTGGGTACCTCTGCCGTAAAGCAGCAGCCAACAGGGGCAGACACACCCACACCCACATGCCCCATTGGCCAATGCCTCCTGGAGAGGCAGGACATTGGGCCCTGCGTGCATCTCCCAATACTAGCACCTGCATACCTTAGCAATGCCACCCTACACCTGGGTATACGGTACACAGCTATCAAACGTTTGCTATGATTACTGGCAGATAGCAATTCCTACGTTAAGCACAGTTTGCTGATTGAGCTCCATCATAACAACCTTTCTGATGTCTGTGGAGTGTGCTTCAGGTCTGGTCTCTGACAGTGTTTACCACCCTGGGGAGTGACCCCCAACAGTATTGCATACCATATCCATGCCTGTACTGTGCCCAGGACTGGTGTGGTGGCCAGGGCTGCTAAACTCCTCTATAGTAGCACAATGCTGGCATAGGTGTGGGGGTGTCTGTCTGTCTATCCAGTGTGTGGTGACTGCAAACACCCTCCACAGCCCACACTGCCAGCACTGTTGCCAGTATTGGCCTGCCAATGTGCATAATGAGGAGCAAGGTACCATGGGTATAGCCCGGACAGGGTGGCCTGGCCAGGATGCATCTGCACAGGGCATAGGGCACTGGCTGGGACATTTTAGTGCCCGGCCACCACCTACACAGACAGGGTGGCCTCAGCATGTCCTGCTGGGAGATCACTCTCACCCTGACTATGCAGTGACCACAGCATAGCTAGGCACCCCCATAGTGCTGTGTAGCATATTTTTCATGTGATATTTATGTTTTTCCTTTTAGAACCTAGTCACTAATTTATCTGCTTGTTGTGTATGCTGACATCCCAGTTCTGGGTGCATGTATTTCCACCAGGAACATGCACTATGGACTAGCTAGCAGACTGTTTGCAGCTGGTATGTGTCTTGATGGAGTGCCTTGCAGGGTGCAGTGGCTGAAGGCTTACTGCAGGAGAATATCAGATAGTGGTGGGGTGCAGCTTAGCATATCCAGGCCTAATGTCTGTCTGCTATTGTGTTATGGATGTGTACAGAGCTGCATTGACTGCCCTGTATGGTGTGTGTTCCACAACAGGACTGGTGTTGATGGTCCCCTCTACTGCCACCATTGCTGGGAGGTAGAATGTGCATCTGTTGATGGGAGACCATGTTTGCCACCCTCAGCCCTGGAGGAGGGTGGTGGTAAATGATCCTCCTAGGGGTCCATGGGGGCTACACCTGACTGAGACAGACAGACAGATATATATATACACACACACACATACAAGGTGTTTCTGCAGAAATTACCTATCTCACACATTGGCACTGCTGGGGATCTGCACCATGGCCTATTTCTGCCATGGAAGGTGCTGTGGACCTGGTGCTGGGCGCCCCACCGCACACTCAGGGTGAGCACAGTACCCGCACAATGTGACGGTGTGTAGCTACTCTGTGCCAGTAACACACACGGTCAGTACCCCCTACCAGGCCGAGGTGCTGTGGGGGTGGACATGGTCAGTACCCCTTACCAGGCCGAGGTGCTGTGGGGGTGCATACCCCATCTTGTGTTCAGCTGTGGACAGCTGATTTGCATGTGCAGTGCATCATGGGTATGGGTGGCCTAACCCTATCCTGGTGACCACAGCAGACTGTATGTGTGGTGACGTGCAGTCCCTCTATAGCCAGCCAGGGGCTTGCTAACAGCTATAGAGCTGTAGCCCACTGGTTATGTCACTGCCTGTGGAGCCAGAAATCATGGGTTCAAACCCACAGTGGAGTTATTTAATAGGGCTGACCAAAGCATTTTCTCTTTTTAATGTACATTATTGCTGCCAGCAAAAACACTTTCTGCATACTGTACCCATAAGGTGCCTCAGAGGGCGCTTTATAGGGCGCCCTATAGGGCACCTTATGGTTACCGTCCATATAAGGCGCACTATACGTTATCCTGTGGAGCGACTTATAGGGTGCCCTATAGGGGACATTTTAGGGTGCCATGGCGCATAGTGCACTTTATAATGTGCCCTATGGAGTGCCTTATAGGGTGCCTTATGCGGCACCTTCAGTTACGGCACGTGAGGGCATGTTTGCTGGCAGCAATTAATAAAATACAAATAAAGTGCTGTAGGAAACAATACATACATTGCAAAGCTGATGCCTCAGCCAGCCTTACATATTAGGCACACTGGGGAGCAAATTCATGACCCCTGTATCAGCAGTCAGTGCCTTAACCATTGTGCTACACTGCTGTTCCTCCTTGCATCTCAGCGCACCTACTTCAGATTTCCATGCGTTTAAATGCACAGTGCTGCCATCAAACACAGTCCTATGACCTTGCTGTGCCTCATAGGGCACCCTATATGGCGCCCTATAGGCCACCCTTTCAGCAACATTGTAGGGTGCCGTGGCGGACAGTGCACTTTAAAATGTGCTCTCTGGGGTACCCTATGAGGCGCCTTATGCAGCACCTTATCTTACAATACTTTGAGGGTGTGTTTGCTGGCAGCACTAATTAAAATTAAAATAAAATGCCCCCTACAGCAATATTACCTATAACAGGTAATGCCTCAGCCAGCCTTCATCATTAGGCACAGTGGGGGATTGAACCCATGACTCCTGCAACATTGGTCAGTGTCTTAACCATTGTGCTACACTGCTGCTCCTCCTTGCATGTCAGCGCACCTACTTATGATTTTCATTCCTTAAACTGCACAGTGCTGACATCAAAACCAGTGCTGTGACCTTGCGGTACCTCATACGGCACCCTATAAATCGCCCTATAAGCAACATTCTAGGGTGCCTTGGCGGACAGTGCACTTTAAAATGTGCCTTATGGGGCGCCTTATGTTAACACGCTTTGAGAGTGCATTTGCTAGTAGAGATAATTAAAATACAAATAAAATGTCGCCTAAAGCAATCTTCCCCATAACAGGTAATGCTTCAGGCAGCCTTCTTCATTGGGCACAGTGGGGGATTGAACCCATGAACCCTGCACCATTGGTCAGTGTCTCAACCATTGTACTGTGGCTCTGTTCCTGTGCTTGCACATCAGCGTGCCACTTATGCTTCCCGCGCAACTTTCTCATGCGCTAATGTGCGGGGCGCACTTGAGCGCAGTACACATTAGTGCATGATTAATCCAGGTTTTGCTTTTTTCTGACTGAAACGCCCACTCCTTATATGGCATCCGCACACTAGCGCGCCACGCACCCTAACGGGGTTTTAGTAAACATACCCCTTTATTTCATGTTTTTGCTTCCGCAGCAAGCTTCTTCTCAAATTCTCCCTTTGCCTTCCTTATCAATGCCTTGCATTTGACTTGCCAGTGCTTGTGCTGTTTCCAGGTTTCGTCATTTGGCTCTTTTTTCCATTTCCTAAAAGATGCTTTTTTGGCAACAACAGCCTCTCTGACCTCACCTTTAAAACATGCTGGCAGTTTTTTGGACTTCCTTCCACTTTTCTTAAAGCGTGGGATACAGCTAGTCTGGGCTTCCAAGATAGTAGTTTTCAACAACACCCAAGCTTGATGTAAATCTTTAACCTTTGCAGCTGCTCCTTTTAGTTTTTTCTTAACTATTTTCCTCATTTTATCACAGTCTCCAATAATTAAATCAAACGCGATCATGCTATGATCACTATTGCCAAGTGGCCCCAACACCCTTATCTCTTGCACAAGATCTGGTGTTCCACTAAGGACTAGATCTAATATGGCTTCCCCTCTGGTCGGTTCATGAACCAGCTGCTCCAAGAAACAGTCATTTATTTCAACTAGGAACTTTATCTCCCTAGCATGTCCTGCCGTGACACTGACCCAGTCGATACCGGGGTAATTGAAATCACCCATTATTATTACTGCGCTGTAACGTTTGTTAGCTTCCTTGATTTCTTTGAGCATTTCATCATCCATTTGTTCATTCTGGCCAGGTGGTCGATAGTACACCCCCACTGCCATCGTCTTCCACTTTTTACATGGAATTTCAATCCATAGAGATTCTACAGCAAATTTTGTTTCCTGCAAAACTTTAATCCTTTCTGACTCAATGCCCTCTCTAACATAGAGCGCAACCCCTCCAGCAATTTGATCAGCTCTATCATTACGATATAGTTTGTACCCAGGTATCACAGTGTCCCACTGGTTGTCCTCCTTCCACCATGTCTCTGATTTTCCAATCATATCTAACCTCTCATTTAGTGCTATATATTCTAACTCTCCCATCTTATTTTTTAGACTTCTAGCATTTGCATACAAGCATTTTAGAGACTGTATTTTATTCATATTAATCTGGCTATTGGTAGACATGGGTAATTTGGGATCTTTAAGCTCTGTCTGCTCCATACTCGAGGGCATTTGGGCTACTTTACTCTTTTTTGGAACCTCTCTGCTTTTGGTAGTATCCTTCAAGGATACATTCTTATGAACCATGCGCTATTGGGCGACTGTCGGCTTTTCCCTATTATCTAGTTTAAAAGCTGCTCTATCTCCTTTTTAAAGGTTAATGCCAGCAGCTTGGTTCCATCCCGGTTAAGGTGAAGCCCATCCCTTTGGAAGAGCCCCTCCTTTCCCCAGAATGTTCCCCAGTTCATAAGAAATCTAAAACCCTCATCTCTGCACCATTGTCTCATCCACGCATTGACACTCCAGAGCTATGCCTGCCTTTTGAGTCCTGCGCGTGGAACGGGAAGCATTTCGGAGTCAGGCTGTTGGGCCCTGCGCAGAGCAGCATTTCCCAATACTGGCACCTGCATACCTTAGCAATGCCGTCCTAAACTTGGGAACACGTTCCACATATATCAAAAGATTGCTATGATTAATGTCAGATAACAAATCCTAAGTTAAACACGATTTGGTGATAGAGATTCATCATAGCAACCTTTCTGATATCTGTGGAGTGTGTTTCAGTTATTGATTCTGACAGCGTTTACCACCCCAGGGAGTGACCCCAACAGTTTTGCGAATCATACTGGTGTGGTGGCCAGGGCTGCCACAAACCTCTATATTTGCACAATGCTGGCATAGGTGTGGGAGTGTGTGTCTGTCTATCCAGTGTGTTGTGGCTGCCTACACCTTACTGAGCCCACACTGCTTGCACTGTTTCCAGTGTTAGCCTGCCAATGTGCATGATGAGGAGCAAGGTACTGTGGGTATGGCCCGGACAGGATGCATCTGCACAGGGTATGGGGCAATGACTGGGACATTTTAGTGCCCGACCACCACCTGCATGGACAGGGTGGCCACAGCATGTCATGCTGGGAGGTCACTCTCACCCTGACTGAGCAGTGACCACGGCATCTCTAGGTTCCCACATAGTGCTATCTAGTATTTCTTTCAAGTGATGTTTATGGGTTCTCTTTTCTGGGGCCCAATCACTAACATATCTGCTTGGTATGTGTGCTCACATCCCATTTTTGGTTGCACACAGTTCTTCCAGGAACATGCACTATGTACTAGCTAGCAGACAATCTGCAGTTAGCATGTGTATGGCTGGAACACCTTGCAGGGTGCAGTGGTTGGAGACTGACTGTGCCCTCTGCTTGTGAATGTCAAATAGTGATGAGAGGCAGCTGAACTTCTCCATTGTTCTGCCTGTCTGCCATTGTCTTATGTAATGTGTACAGATCTGCATTGACTGCCCTATGGGATGCCTGTTCCTCAGCAGGACTGGGGTTGATGTTCCTCTCTACTGCCACCATTGCAAAGATGTACAATGTGGATCTGTTGGCAGGCAGATTGGGTGGTGCTACATAATATGCTTTCGGGTGCAAACACCCCCTTACACCTATAAAATGTGACCATGGCACCCACACATGACATGCACTATTCTGGGTGCATTATAGTCCACAAAGGCTAGACGTGACTGGGAAATACAGATGGACACAGGTGTATCCTAGGTGCGTCCACAAGGATGACCTATCACACACGGGCACTGATAGGAACCTGCAGCATAACCTATCTCAGCCAAGTCAGGTGCTGCGGACCTGGTGCTGGGTGACCCACCTCACCCTCAGGGTGAACACAGGACCCACACAATGTCACGGTCTGTAGCTACTCTGTGCCAGTAACACACACGGTCAGTTCCCCCTACCAGGCCTAGGTGCTGTGGGGGTGCATACCCCATTATGTGATCAGCTGTAGACTGCTGATCTGCATGTGCAGTGCATCATGGGTATGGGTGGGTTTACCCTATCCTGGTAACCACAGCAGACAGTTTGTGTGGTGACCTGCAGTCTTTCTGTAGCCAGCCAGCAGTGTGGTAGCAGCTATAGAAATGTAGCCTACTGGCTATTTCAATGACTGTGAAGGCAGAGGTCATGGGTTTGATCCCACAGTGGTGTAATCTAAAAAGGCTGTCTGAGGCATTTTCTTTTAATTTAAATCAGTGCTGCCAGCAGAAAACCCTCACAGTGTTGTAGCCTAAGGTGCCTTGGCAGACAGGGCACTTTATAATGTGACCTATGGGGCATCTTATAGGGCGCCTATGAGGCACCTTATGCTACAGCACTTTGAGGGTGCTTCTGCTGGCAGCACTGATTTAAATTAAAAGAAAATGCCTCAGACAGCCATTTTAGATTACACCACTACAGGATCAAACCCATGACCTCTGCCTCCACAGTCATTTCAGTAACCAGTGGGCTACATCATTATAGCTTTCAACACTGCGCTGGCATGTACTTAGGGTTAACGCTCGTTAACGTGCCATGGCGCCCACTATCACGCGATACATATTCTTGCTACCTTAGGACTGGAACGGAAGGGGAAATGGAAAGTACATTTTTTCTTAAAGTTTTATTGAGTAATAACTTTCTTTAACTGTCTTAATAACTTTAACTTTTATTGAGTAATTTGTGTTAAATTTAGGTTGAGTATTGATCCAGGCTGATCTTGCACAATCTTTAATATTTCGCTTTTGCTCATTAGTGAGACGTCTGAGCCTGCATTTCATCCACCATCTTTTTGAAGTTGGGTGAATATTGTCTGAGGGCCAGTCTCAGCGAATCCTGGAAATTTTCATCTGTCATGTTGGAACGTTGTGTACTCTTTGGGGTATGTTTACTAAACCGTCTTAATATGCGCCCGGTGATAGTGTGCAGACTGCCATATAAGGAGTGGGCGTTTCAGTGTAAAGTAGCAAAACGGGATTAGCGCGCAATAACATGCGCTGCTGCACACATTATCGGGCTAAGCTCCACTAAGCGCGTTACCGCGCGGTAATCTTATGTAGGCACACAGACGTCAAACATAGAAACAGAAGTGTAGCACAATGGTTAATACATTGACTGATAATACAGGGGTCATGAGTTCAATCCCCCAGTGTGCTTAATGCATAAGGCTGGCTGAGGTATCAGCTGTGACATGTAAGTATTGTTTCCTGAGGCATTTTATGTGTATTTTAATTATTGCTGCCAGCAAACACACCCTCACCTGCCGTAACCTAAGATGCCGCAGAAGGCACCCTATAAGGCACTCCATAGGGCACATTATAAAGTGCACTGTCCATCACGGCACCCTATAATGTCCCCTATAGGGCACCCTATAAGGTGCTCCATAGGACACCTTATACGGACTGTAACCATAAGGTGCCTCAGAAGGCGCTTTATAGGGTGCCCTATAAGGCGCCTTCTGAGGCACCTTATGGTTACAGTACCCTCAGGGTGTTTTGCTGGCAGCACTAAGGTACATTAAAAAAACACAATGCTTCAGACAGCCCTATCAAACAACCCCACTGTGGGTTTGAACCTATGATCTCTGGCTCCACAAGCAGTGAAGTAACCAGTGGGCTACAGCTCCATAGCTACTAATAAGCCTCTGGCTGGCTGCAGAAGGACTGCATGTCACCACACAACAGTCTGCTGTAGTCACCAGGATAGGGTTAACCCACCCATACCCATGATGCACTGCACATGCAAATCAGCAGTCTACAGATGATCACAAGATGGGGTATGCACCCCCACAGCACCTCGGCCTGGTAGGGGGAACTGACCATATGTGGTACTGGCACAGAGTAGCTACACACCGTCACATTGTGCAGGTACTGCACTCACCCTGAGGGTGAGATAGGGCGCCCAGCACCAGGTCCCCAGCAGTGCTAGCGTGTGAGATAGGTAGTTTCTGCAGACACATCTTGGATATATCTGTATTTTTCAGTTAGGCTTAGCCCTTATGGACCCACCACCCTCCGCCTCCGGGGCTGAGGGTGGTAAAAAGGGTTGCCCACCAACAGATCCACATTCTACCTCCCTACAATGGTGGCAGTAGAGAGGACCATCAACCCCAGTCCTGCTGGGGAACAGACACCCTACAGGGCAGTCAATGCAGCTCTGTACACATCCATAAAGCAATAGTAGACAGACATTAGGCCTGGATATGCTAAGCTGCACCCCGCCACTATCTGATATCCTCCTGCAGCAAGCCTTCAGCCGCTGCACCCTGCAAGGTGTTCCATCAAGACACATACCAGCTGCAGACAGTCTGCTAGCTAGTCCATAGTGCATGTTCCTGGTGGAAATGCGTGCACCCAGAACTGGGATATCAGCATACTCACCAAGCAGATAAGTCAGTGATTGTGCCCCAAAAGAGAACCCATAAATACAACATTAGCAAAATGCTATATAGCACTGTGGGGGAACCTAGCCATGCCGTGGTCACTGCTCAGTCAGGGTGAGAGTGATCTCCCAGCAGAACATGCTGTGGCCACCCTGTCTGTGCAGGTGGTGGCCGGGCACTACAATGTCCCAGCCAGTGCCCTTTGCCCTGTGCAGATGCATCCTGGCCAGGCCACCCTGTCTGGGCTATACCCATGGTACCTTGCTCCTCATTATGCACATTGGCAGGCCAATACTGGCAACAGTGCTGGCAGTGTAGGCTGTGGAGGGTGTTTGCAACCACCACACACTGGATAGACAGACACACACTCCCACACCTATGCCAGCATTGTGCTACTATAGAGGTGTTTAGCAGCCCTGGCCACCACACCAGTCCTGGGCACAGTGCAGGCATGGATATGGTACGCAATACTGTTGGGGGTCACTCCCCAGGGTGGTAAACACTGTCAGACACCAGACCTGAAGCACACTCCACAGACATCAGAAAGGTTGCTATGATGGAGCTCAATCAGCAAACTGTGCTTAACGTAGGAATTGCTATCTGCCAGTAATCATAGCAACCTTTTGATAGCTGTGTACCATATTCCCAGGTTTAGGATGGCATTGTTAAGGTATGCAAGTGCTAGTATTGGGAGATGCACGCAGGGCCCAATGTCCTGCCTCTCCAGGAGGCATTGGCTAATGGAGCCTGTGGGTGTGGGTGTGTCTGCCCCTGTTGGCTTCTGCTTTACGGCAGAGGTTCCCAACTCCAGTCCTGGTGTGCCAAACACTGTTCGGGTTGTCATGCTGTCCCTCATGAATATGCATGAGATACATCTGCATACCATGGGGGTGGTGCATCGATATGCAGCACAGGCATCTTTATTAGAGGCAGCATGGAACCTGAATGGTGTTTGGCCCTCCAGGACTGCATTTGGGAGACTCTGCTCTAGGTAATGTGCCTGTTTATAGTGTCTGTGCTCTGTAGGGTAAAATGTAGGTGTTTTGGGCATGTTTACATCATATGTACACCACCACATGTTTACACCACCTAAGAAATACTGCCTTTTTACAGCCCATTCTCACAATGTCTCTTGTATTCGAAACGGACTCATTACATATTGTTCAATTCAACCATGTTACAGGACTTTTGTGTCATGCATGTAACCTATCTCATGTATATAATTCATGTATATAGTTCATCCCCCCCCCCTGTTATCCAAGTTCATACCCTTGTTCTATGTAAAACCAAACAGAATGTGTGTTTGGTCATTTTGTTATACTGTAAACCGCGCTGATGCCGAATAGTGCGGTATATAAGCAACTGTAATAAATAATAAATAAAAAATAAATCTGCAATAAAGCTTCTGTCTGTATTAGCACGTTTTAGTAATGGGTAAAAAATGGGGGCTGGGTTGGCAGGAACCACACCTGGGACTTGAACCTGTGACTTTTGGCTCCTGAACACACTGGCTGTGTGCACTGCACCACCGTGTTGCCACAGAGACAGTACATTCTCTGGGGATACCATGACTGTTCATCAGACGGGGCCTGTCTGTTGCAGTGCATGGCACCCACCTACACAGGGCTAGGCCACGGTCTGCTCTGGGCAGCTGCCACTGCCCCCTCCACCACCAGTGCCCCTCTGCCACCCTGCTGACATGCCCTTCTGCTGGTGGTGCTGGTGGAGTGCAGTCTCAGGCCATCCATTGTGCGGGTAGGCGGCTGTCTATGGTGCGGGTTCTGGGGTAGGGGTGCCTGCATAGGTCTCCACGCTTCCCCCCAGCACCGCCTGCCACTGTTCTGTGCCCTTGGGGGTCTCTACTGGGTACTATCCCCTGTGACACTGTGGGAAGCACACTCGTGCCCATGCTGGGCCCTCATCAGTTGCTGTCTGGCTGCTCTACTGTTTCAGCATTCCTATGGGCCACCTAGGCATCACCCTAGTCTGCACTGTGGCCCAGCTGCAGTACAGCATGTGCCGTCTGCAGCCCTCTGTGTCCCCTTTCCCAGCATCTGTCCAGTTGCCCATTCCGACATGCCTGCCCTGCTGTTGTGGAACATGTGCACCCCATAGGAAACCTGTCCAATGGAGAGGGAAACCCTGATGAGCGCAATTGCACTGTGGGATCATTCACCTTGTATGGGGATGGAGCGCAGACCCTTCCATAATTCATATCCTTTTTTTGGAACTTTCTTGGGAGTGCTTTTTGATGTTCCCCATTAATATCACTATTGCCCAGCTTGCTTATGGGTTTTTTATATTTTGTTGGGGTCATTTTCAATGTTTATTTGCACTTTTGTTCCGTGCACATGTATCACACTTATCACTTTTTTGTAGGTTTCCCTGATTTTGCTGTACATTGCTGACATAAATGGTTTCTCTTCCCTTTAAATCAGCTCTAACGTCAGGGTTTCACTGGCGTTAGTTTTGAGCCTCAAATTTCACATCGTTAGTGTGCGGGGAGCCTCTCCCCTCCCACTCTCCACCCATTGACCCCTTCTCTCTGCTCCTGGGGAGCCTTCCTCCGCCCTCAGGGAGCCTTTACTCCACCTTCAGCGCTCGTGCGATAACGTGTCAGAGCGCACATTAAGACGGTTTAGTAAACATGCCCCTTTGTCATTTTCAGATGGGAAAACGCAGATTGACACAAATAAGTTGAACCGAAACAGGAGTGTGCAGCTTCACTGCATCTTCTCAAGTTGGGAAATTTGTCTCCAGGCACTAACTTCCAAAACGATTCTTACTCAGCATGGGTCTTGAGAAAAATGTCATTTTTAAGGGTTAATATTTCGTTTTCAAGAGATGGCTTGTTCAATGAGTAATTTTTACTGATAGCAGCTGCAGTTTCTTTAATGTCCACATCTACTTTGAATGGGTATGACAAGTACTCCACAACTGTTCCAATTTTTTGGAAGTCACAGAATCCATTTTCGAATTCCTGGATAACAGAACAGATTTTTGTCACATACTTCTCATTCTGAAAAACAAAATTTGGATATTGTCCCAGATGGTCCTGCATATTAGGAAAATGATCAAAAGTGTTGTTTGCAAGGTCAGTCATCATTAGCTCAAATTTGCTCTTGTAGGATGAAACTGTACTCATCATCTCGCCAATACATTTGTTTTTACCTTGTAGTTCAAGGTTCATATCACTTAGTTCGCCTGTAAAGTCAGCGAGAAATGCCAGATCACATAACCACTCCTCATCTTCCAACTCTGCTTGGTCATCTCCCCTCTCCTTCAAAAAACTTCTTATTTCATTCAGCAAATCACGAAATCTTTGCAGAAATTGGTGCCTACTTAGCCACCTTACATCTGTGTGCAAAATGATTTCCGCTGCCCCTTCATCAAGAGTAAGATTGAAAAGCCGTCTTTGAAGTGATCTTCCACTAAATTAATTTACAATTTTGAATGTGATGTCCATGACAGTCTTTGTATTCAGTCTCTTGCTTGCCAAAACTTGCTGGTGAATGATGCAGTGGTAAGAAAGGAAATCTGGGAAGACGTCCTGCTGTCTACAGAGGGCTATGAAACCGTTAACTTCACCTGTCATTGCTCTTGCTCCATCAGTAGTGATGGAAACAAGTCTATGCAATGGAAGATTACACTTTGTCACAAAAGAATGGAAAGAACTGAATATTTCCTGACCAGTAGCTCTCCCTTTTAAAGAAATCATTCCAAGTAGTTTTTCTTTAACACTGAAGTCTTCAAAAACCATCCGGATAAAGATTAGTAACTGGGCTATGTCTCTTATGTCTGTAGATTCATCCAGTTGGAGTGAGAAAGCAACACAATTTGAAACATCCTCCAATAATTGTTCAGTTGTGTCTCCACACATCTTTTCTATTCGCCGCACGACGGTGTTTCTTGACAATTGTACATCTTGAATAGCAGCAATGATCTCTTTCTTATTTTTAAATCCTTCAAAAAAGATTGTCAGCTGCTTCAAGAAAACAATCTTTTACAAATTCCCCTTCAGTGAAAGGTTTGCATTTCTTTGCAATCAGGTTGCTGACTTTGAAGGATGCTATGGTTGCATTGACAGAATGTTACCTTGGCTTTGCCATCAACTGTTGCTGAGTAGCCAATTTCGATTTAAGTTCTTCGAGCTTCAGTTTACAAATTTCACTTTTGAGTGGAAAATCAGCATCAAACTTATTGCTATGCAGAGCCTTATATTGACGTTCCAGATAACCCTTTTTGGGCAAGGATACTGGGGCGTTACAATTTAGACAACAACACTTGTCTTTCACCATGATGAAGAAGTAGTCCATTTCCCATTCATTATGAAAGTGGTAGATTTTGCTCTTCTTTGGAACACTCATCTTCATTATACTGGGGTGACTGGATGTAAGAAGGCCAAATCTGCTAAGTTAGTATAAACACTGGCTGAATCTGGTCCAAAACTGTCACTGTCCCAAAGTATTAAAGATCAACAGGAACTGAAGACCTCTGGATGATGTGCAATACAAGGACTGGAGATGCCAAAACCACACATGCAGTTCTAAAAGTAAAATACTGGCAGCAATAATCCAATACCACCAAATAATCATCAAAAAAATTCAAACACCTGTCCAGCAAACCAGATAAAATCAAATACCGTGAAGCAAGTTCAAATACCACCACACGTGATTTAATAAATTCTGCACACAGTGTAGAATCAAATCAACGCAAAGGCAAGGCGAAATAAAATTGCAGTGTAGAATCAACGCAAAAGCTAGGCAAAATAAAATTGCAGAGGCAAACAAACGTCACAGTGGTTTGAACCAATTCGAAGGCAAGGCATAGGCAAGTTAGAACAAAATTGGAAAAGCCTGCCAAAATCAACAAATTCTTGACACTTTGTTGTGTCTGCCCGAAAATGTTTAATGAAAGCGAACTATAAAGCGACCAACGACCAGCACACGACACAACTAATATGGTAAGTGTATTCAGGTAAAGCCCGGGTGAATGGATATTGCCCGGTATATAACACACTTCTAAGGGGTGTTGGGGCGGGGGCAGGAATGGGTGAATCTGAGAGGCAGGAGACCAGGTATGATGCCGGGCCTGTGGCATCTCATCGCAGGGCGCGGGCGGCAGCCTCCTGGGGTACCCACAAACTATTGGCATGAAAACAACAAGTGCCCCCAATACACCCGCAGGCAAGATTCCCGCAGGCAGGGAAAAAAGACAAGCAAGCCCTCGGCAGACGACCTGCCGGCACGAGCTCTCTCCTAGCGACGGGGCGAGCTGCTGGAGAGATGGAGCCAAGTGGGGCTGGCGATCTACCTCTGACCCCTCCGCGATCTACCTGTTGGACATGCCTGCTTTACAGTATCCAATCCGAGTGAGTATGTCTTAAATGATCAAAGAGAACTCAGCTGCCTTTATTCGACAAAAAAGGCAGAGTAAGCCTGCTGAAAAAAGTGTGCTTTTAGCAGTTTACAAAATAAAAATATATCTTCAAGCCCTTACGTTCTAGTATCATGAATTCCCTTCTCTTCACAAAATCACTCTTTTTAATTGACACACCTAGGAGCAATGCAGGATTAGGGCTTCAGAAACAAACATGAAGCCAACTCCAAAACCAGAAGATCGATAATAATGGTGATGTATGGAGGGGAACTAGAACAATGCCATCAGTGCCAAATCCCAGATTACTTGCTCCAGGACAGCAGTGTGATGAGAACCTGATCTAGGAATGGAGACTTAGGGGCTTGTTTACAAATCCGCAGTAGCGGCTTCCGCCTGATATCAGAGCCGCGGCCCCATTGAATTCAAAGGGCCGTGGCTCCAATATCGGGCAGAAGCCACTACCGCGGCTTTGTAAACAAGCCCCTTAGGGGTATGTTTACTAAACCGTCTTAATGTTACCAGCAATAGTTGCAGTCTTACTGTGACGAATGACATATAAGGTAGTGGGCGTTCCGGTCTTAAGGTAGCATTTCGGGTTATCACGCAATAAAGTCCGTTATCACGCAATAGAGGGAGCCGTGGCACATTAACGCGTGTTAGCCTTAATTAGGCGCACTGACCTGCAAACACAGCAACAGAAGTGTGGCACAATGGTTAATACAATGACTGATGAAACAGGGATCATGAGTTCAATCTCCAGTGGGCTTAATGAGTAAGGCAGTCAGAGGCGTTACCCTTTATTTTAAATCAGTGCTGTCTGAGGCATTTTCTTTTTTAATTTAAATTAGTGCTACCAGCAAACACGCCCTCACAGTGCCGTAACCTAAGGTGCCACATAAGGCGCCCTATAAGGCACTCCAGAGGGCACATTATAAAGTGCAATGTCTGCCAAGGCACCTTATAATGTTCCCTATAGGGCGCCTTATGAAGCACCTTAAGGTTACAACACTGTGAGGGCGTTTTTGCTGGCAGCACTAGTTTAAATTAAAAAAGGAAAGGCCTCAGACAACCTTATCAAATAACACCACTGGGGGATCAAACCCATGACCTCTGCCTCCACAGTCACTGAAGTAACCAGTGGGCTACATCTCTATAGCTGCTAATAAACCCCTGGCTGGCTAGAGAAGGACTGCAGGTCACCACACAAACTGTCTGCTGTGGTTACCAGGATAGGGTTAACCTACCTGTACCCATGATGCACTGCACATGCAGATCAGCAGTCTACAGATGATCACAAGATGGGGTATGCACCCCCACAGCACCTCGGCCTGGTAGGGGGAACTGACCGTGTGTGTCAGAGTAGCTACAGACCAACACATTGTGGGGGTACTGTGCTCAACCTGAGGGCGGGGTGGGGCGCCCAGCACCAGGTCTGCAGCACCTGGCTTAGCTGAGATAGGCTATGCTGCAGGTTGTCATCAGTGTCAGTGTCAGTGTGTGGTCGGTATTGCTTGCAGACACACCTAGGATACACCTGTGTCCATCCGTATTTCCCAGTCACATCTAGCCCTTGTGTACTCTGATGCACCCAGAATAGTGCCTATCCTGTGTGGGTGCCATGGTCACGTGATTTAAGTGAAGGGGGTGTTTGGATCCATAGGCAGATAATGTAGCACCACCCAAACTGCCCTCTGGGGCTCAGGGTGGGGGATAGGATTTCCCATCAACAGATCCACATTGTACATCCCTGCAATGGTGGCAGTAGAGAGGACCATCAACCCCAATCCTGCTGGGGAACAGGCACCCTACAGGGCAGTCAATGCAGATCTGTACGCCTCCCTAAGGCAATGATAGACAGACAGTAGGCCTGGAAATGCTCAGCTGCACCCCACCACTATCTGACATTCTCCAACAGCAAGCACAGGGAATCTCTAGCCGCTGCACCCTGCAAGGTGGTCCAGCCATACACATACTAACTGCAGATAGTCTGCTAACTAGTTCATACTCCTGGAGGAAATGCATGCACCCAAAACTGGGATGTGAGCCCACACAGCAAGCAGAAAAGTCAGTGATTGGGCCCCAGAAAAGAGAACCCATAAATATCACTTGAGAGAAACACTATAATATCACTATGGGGGAACCTAGCCATGCCATGGTCACTGCTCAGTCAGGGTGAGAGTGACCTCCCAGCAGGACATGTGGTGGCCGGGCACTACAATGTCCCAGCCATTGCCCTATGCCCTGTGCAGATGCATCCTGCCCAGGCCACCCTGTCCAGGCCATACCCACAGTACCTTGCTCCTCATTATGCACATTGGCAGGCTAACACTGGAAACAGTGCAAGCAGTGTAGGCAGCCACAACACACTGGATAGACAGACACACACTCCCACACCTATGCCAGCATTGTGCAAATATGTGGGTGTTTATGCCATTGTTGGCGGCTGCTCTAGGGCAGAGGTTCCCAACTCCGGTCCTGGTGGGCCAAACACTGTTCAGGTTTTCATGCTGTCCCTAATGAATATGCATGAGATACATTTGCATACAATTGGGGCGGCGCATACTAATACAGCACAGGCATATTTATTAGGGACAGCATGAAACCTGAATGGTGTTTGACCCTACAGGACTGCAGTTGGGAAACTCTGCGCTAGGGATTGCACATGTTTATGGTGTCTGTGTTCTTTAGGTAAAATATAGGCATTCAGGCATGTTTATTTTATCTGCAATAAAGGTTACATCTTTATTACCATGGTTTAGTACTGGGTAAAATATGGGGAAAGGATTGGCAGGAGCCACAGCTGGGACTTCAACTTGTGACCTTCTGCTCCTGAACACACTGGCGGTGTGTACTCCACCACACTGTTGTCACAGGGACAGTTCATTCCTTGGGGATACCATGACTGTTCGTCAGACAGACCCTGTCTGTTGCATTGCACGGCACCCACCTAAATGGGGTTAGGCCATGGTCTGCTGTGGGCATATGCCACTGCCCCCTCCACCACCAGCACCCCTCCACTGCCATGCCATTATGCCGTTGGTGCGCAGTCCCAGGCCATCCAGAATGCCGGTAGGCAGCTGCCTATGGTGTGGGTTCTCGGGTAGGGGTGCCTACATGGACATGCGTGCTTCCCCCCCCCTCCCCCCGCACGCCAATGTTATGTGCCCTTGGGGGTACCTGCTGGGTAATCTCCCTTGTGACACTGTGGGACACACACTCATGCCCATGTTGGACCCTCGTCAGTTGCTGTCTTGCTGCTTTACAGTTTTGGCATTCCTATGTGCCACCAAGGCATCTGCCTAGCCCGCACTGTGCCCCAGCTAGACCATAGCATGTGCTACTGCAGCCCCCTGTATCCCATTTACAGCATCAGTACAGTTGCCCTTTCCCACGTGCCCACTCTGTTGTTGCTGCACATGTGCACGCCATAACAAACCTGCCCAATCTAAACGACAGAAACCCTGATCAGCGCTATTTCAATGTGGGATCATTCACTTTGTAGGGGGACAGAGCATAGACCCTTCCAAACATGATATCTTAATTTATACACTTTGTCAGTAGTGTTGCTTTATGTTTATCATTAATATCACTATTGGCCAGCTTGGTGATTGGGATTTTAGATGTGGTTCTGGTCCTTTTATCTGTTTATTTTCCTCTTTGTTCCCTGCACATGTATCACAACTATCACTTTTTCTGGGTTTCCCTGCCTTTGCTGCACATTGCTGACTGAAATGGTTTCTCTTTCCTGCAAATGTGCCTTAACGCAAGGGTTTCACTGGCGTAAGTGTTCAGACCCAGATTTCACAGCGTTAGTGTGCCTGGAGCCTCTCCCCTCCCACTCTCTGCCCATTGACCCCTTCTCTCCGCCCTCTGGGAAGCCTTACTCCACCCTTCAGACCCGGATTTCACAGCTTTAGTGTGCCTTAACGCCGCCGCTGCATTATCGTGCGATAAGTGACGTTATCACGCGATAATACCACTGCTGCGATGTTAAGACGGTTTAGTAAACATACCCCTTATTGTCAGACCTGCAATATGGAAAAAACATAACCAGTTTTTAATAATTAAGATTATAGGGGTATGTTTACTAGACAGCACTAAGTTAGCATGTGATTAGGCTGTGAAACTAGTGCAGAGGGCTATGCTAACCTCTGGGGAGGGAGGGGTGCATCCGTCCTCCTTCTGTTAGCGTGCTACAGCCAGCATGCAGGAGCACTTAACGCCACCCATTGCATTGGCTTAAGTGCATCCGAGCTAACAGCAACAGCCACAGTTAGTGCATGCCAGAAAGGCTCATACTAGTGCCTCCACGCTAGTGCATTAGTGCACCATCAACACACACGTTCTGTCACTAAACCACCCAATTGCAGGCTAACCAGTTAGCACGGGGCCTCACGCTAACTATTAGCAAGGCACGCATACTGTGTGCAAAACTCCACGCTAACCTTTAGAGCACTTTAGTAAACATGCCCCTTAATGTCATCATTTCCAATTGTCAGACCTTTTTTCTACTCTATTTGAAACTTACGGTAAATATGATGATACTAGGGAATCTGAAGCTAGAATTTAAAGACACACTGAACAGGATCTATCTGCGTCACTTAATTTTTTTCTTCACTTTTAGAAGTCTGAGTTATAAAACTTTGGAGAAATCAGTTATTTGCACAACCATCATCATGGGGTTTTTGCATGCTGTTGCCTGAAAGCTAATTCTTTAAAATTAACTTAAAATGCTTTTGCAGTAATTAAGACCTGTGCAAAACAGGCAAGTCACCACCTGTTTAAAATTAGCAGCTTGGTTTTAGTGACACTGATATATAATTACATAGCTGATTGCATTGGAGAGGAGCAGGAGCTTATCATATTCAGTTCAACACCATCTAGGACAGACTAAACTCTGTAATGACGCCAAAATCTATTACAAGTATGGGGATAAGCAGGGTTGTGGTGTGAGGTTTCTTAATTCTGTTCTGTTGAATTTGGCATCTCTTTGTTTAACGCAGTGGTTCTTGGACTATGGGTCGGGATCCCAAATGGGGTCACATGATCTGGAGATGGGGGTAGGGATCACAGAATCAGGGCCACTCCCTCTCTGGACTTCTCCTGTGACTTACACCCAGTAGTTTCAGCCAGTGAATATTCACAGGCCCTGGCCTCTCCTGGGTAGGTTTCCCATTAGACAGAATACCAGGGTCTGTTGCCGTCATTCCTGCTGCCTTCTTCCTGCTTTAGATGACTAGGAGGTGGAGGAAGTGGGTATGGAGGGGCCAAAACCTGCTAGTCTCTTTCCATTATCGTCATCCAGGGGGTCACGTGCTTTTATTTTTTTTTTAAATGGGGTCATACTATAGAAGGGTTTGAACAGTACTGGTTTAATGCATTTTGTATGCTTTGACCTGGATTGGTGAACAAGTGAATGTCCATGTATATACAAGTGCTTTGGCTATTAAGGATTCAATAAAAACAAAGTGAGAAAAAAATATTGTGCATGTTATGGCAACAGAGGTGGCATCTTCCCACAAGGTATATAACAAGGAGACAAACTAAGATTAGCATCATTCCTTGCTTTAAGGTATATTATTGGCACTGATGTACACTGCATTACTCTAGAGCAGATCTTGTTATTTATGTATTTATTGTTCCATCTGTATGTCTGTTTTGGCCAATCTGTGTCCTATCTTCTGTCTGTCCTTTACTCAGCTCCTGCTCTCTGCAGCGCCGTGTCTCCCCTCTGAACACTTTATTGCCTCTGTTCTCTGACTGCACATTTAGGAGTGCTTTTTCTTTTTTTCTCCTTCTCCCTATTCCTCTACAAGGCCTGCCTTGTAGATATTTAAATTTTTAGGTTTACTAGGGCACTTCCTGTAGAATCTGCCTGCTTCCACTTACCAGCCTTCAGCACTTGCCCCGCTCCTTCCCCTGCTGGGGCTTTGTTCAGAAGCTTTCCCCTCTCTGAGCACATGAGCGGCTGACCCTTCATTTGGGGGTTCCTATTTGGTGAGAGCACCCTCATTGCAAGCCTCTGCTAACTTCGGATGCTTTGTTCAGGCACTTTTCTGTGCCTGCTTAGAATCTAGCTTGTTATTTATTTATTGGTCCATCAGTATTTCTGTTTTGATCAGTGTGTGCCCTATCTTCTGTCTGTCCTTTACCCAGCCCCTGCTCTCTGTAGTGCTGTGTCTCCCTTCTCAACACTTTATTACCCACCCACACTGGTTTAATATTCTTTCATAGCCATCCTCCGGACACACCTAGCCAGTCAGGTTTTTCAGGATAAACAGAATGAATAAGCATGAGGAAGCTTTGCATACATTGGAGGCAGTGAATGGTGTGTCCCAAGGATGGGTTTGAGAACTACCACTATTACTACTACTACTACTACTAATAATAATAATAATAATTTGTATAGTGCTACAAAGCATATGTAGCACTGTACATATAGATGTAAGACATAGTTCCTGCTCATCAGAACTTACAATCTAATCAAGACAAAAAAAATCACAAAACTGAGGACTAGAGTATGGTAAGGAGGGAAGAGGAGTCATTACCTTGTCTCCCCAGTCATCCTATGACAGCAACAATATCATTTCCAAGCAGACAAATCGGCAGAGCAATAGAAACAGTGATGCATTTCCCCCGTACTGCGCAAAATATAAAGATAATGGATGTCAATTCTAAAATTTCACATCTTCAAATAACTAAATTGAAAATACATTTTTTTCAACCACCTCTTTCACCATTTTGGTTTTTAATCTATCACTTCTTGATACAAATTTCCAGTGCCCTATTCCAATGGCTTCTATTCCAGTCCATTGGTCCATTCAGCCTAAAGCCTCGCTTTTATCTCTCAGGTATTCCAACAATGCTCACATGTATTTGTATCTTATCTCGTCAGTCATACTCTACTCATGTCTGTAAAACCAAGTCCTCTATTCCACAAATGCAGTCTCTCTGCCTAGCTCTTTTAAATTGTTGATTGCTTAAATCAAAGTTGCCCCTTATAGCAGACGTAATCATTCTCCATTCGTTTGATATCCTTTGCCTCACGGATTTTATCCTTGACTCCAGGAGGGTGAAGAAACCTATTTATTTCATGTTCTTCCACCCGACTATCTTGCTTTCTCCACTCCAGAACTTCTCGTAAAGAGGGAGAGGTGGCTATTATTTATAGATCATCCCTATAAGAGGGAGGAGGGAGGAGTGGCCTAGTGGTTGGGGCAAGTTACCTCAGGCCAGAGGATTGGGGTTTCTAGTCCTATAGGAGCAGGGGCGGCCCAAGGGGGGTGCGGGGCCATGTGCGGAGACTCGGTGCAGGGCCTCATTTGCATAAGGGGCCTCATTTGCATAAATATTTGCATAATGTTACCATATACTAACTTTTAGTAAACGTGCCTCTTAATGAGTGTATGGATAAAGAAAGACTAAAAGATTTCTACATTACTATAATCCAGTGCCAACTGCCAGACACATTAGGAACTACTACAAACACTGCCCATTTAGAACCCATAGCAAACCCGCCGTATCCTAACAGCACTACCAGGACTCACAAAGCACCATACTCTACCAATCAAAAGGCAACACTGCAAATATTAAACCAATACATTTCAGAGAACAAGAATACATGATCTACTGGGGAAAAAGAACAAGTGGCAATGTCAAATAGGAATTATATGAACAGAACACCTCAGCTCAGTTATACATGCAGAACATAGACCATCACCAAACAAGTAATCACAATTTACAAACAGGAAGACAATAATTAAACTGGGAATCCCAAAAGCCAAACTTGGAATGTACAACACTGTAGAAATAAAACTATACATTAATTTGCTCTTGTACTAAACAAAGCGCAGACGTTAATGATGCACATTTACCAGAGCTGACATATTCCAATTAATAAATTCAAAATAAAGAGATATTTTTCTACCTTTTGTGCATTTTTTTTTCAGCTGCAATTGCTCCAGCCACTTTCTTCTGGTTTCTTTGTGTCTTCTGCTAACTCTCCATCGTCTGCTGTCCATTTGTCCTTTCTTCTCTCTTCTAGTTTTTTTCCATTCTCTCTCTACATCTGCTTTAACATACTAATCTTTCTCCTTTTGCTCTTTCCTCATTCCTATTTCATCCACTCAAATTTTACCCCTCCATCCTCAATCCCCACTTACTCTCCCAATACCCGGCCAATTGTAGATTTTTTATCCCTCCCACACAAAATATTTTTCCCTTCTCCATTTTACTCTTCCAGCCCCATCCCATTCTAATCCTTCCCCAACATCAGCTCCCTTCTAGTTCCAGCCTCACCCAGCATCCATTCCCTTCTAGTCCCTGCATCAGCCCATTTCCAGTCCTAGCCACCCATCAGCCCATTTCCAGTCCTAGCAACCCCCCAACCCAATACCAGTCCTAGCCCCCCCATCAACCCACTTCCAGTCCTAACCCCCATCACCCCATTTTCAGTTTAAGCCCCCCCCTATAACCCATTACCAGTCCTAACCCCCCATCAGCCCACTTCCAGTCCTAACCCCATCAACCCATTTCCAGTCAGCCCCCCATAGCCCATTGCCAGTCCTAACCCCCCCTCCCGCATCAGCGCACAGCCTATTACCAGTCCTAACCCCATCAGCCCACCTCAAGTCCTAACCCTCCCCATCAGCCCATTTCCTGTCCTAGCCCCCCATAGCTCATTATCAGTCCTAACCCCCCCCCCCATAGCCCATTACCAGACAGCCCCCATCAGCCCACAGCCCATTACCAGTCTTAACCCCCCCATAGCCCATTACCAGATCTAACCCCCCCCAACAGCCCACAGCCCATTACCAGTCCTAACCCCATCAGCCCACCTCAAGTCCTAACCCCTCCCCAACAACACATTTACTGTCCTAGCCCCCCATAGCCCATTATCAGTCCTAACCCCCCCCCCATAGCCCATTACCAGTCCTAACCACCCATCAGCCCACAGCCCATTACCAGTCCTAACCCCATCAGCCCACCTCCAGTCTTAAGCCCCCCAGCCCATTTCCAGTCCTAGCCCCCCATAGCCCATTACCAGACAGCCCCATCAGCCCACAGTCCATTACCAGTCTTAACCCCCCCCATAGCCCATTACCAGTTCTAACCCCCCCAACAGCCCACAGCCCATTACCAGTCCCACCCCCATCAGCCCCCCTCCACTCTTAACCCCCCCCCCCTTTTCCAGTCCTAGCCCCCCCCCAAAGCCCATTACCAGTCCTAAACCCCCCCCCCCCCCATCGGCTCAAGTAAAATTTAAAAAAACGCTGGCTGCTACCGCTGCCGCTGCCGCCGCAGCAGCAGCAGAATGGACTGTCCCGTGGGGCCCCCTCTGCCCGGCTGAATCCCTCCCTCCCTCCCTCCACGACGGCTGAGCCCCTCCGTGCCGGCTTTGAGAGTCGCGAAGGGAGAGTGTCTCCCTCGCGTCTCTGTTAAGCCCGCAGGGGCTGATGGGAAATTTCCCATCTGCCCCTGCAGGCTTAACAGAGACGAGAGGGAGACACTATCCCTTCACGACTCTCAAAGCCGGCACGGAGAGGCTCAGCCATCACGGAGGGAGGGAGGGAGGGATTCAGCCGGGCAGAGGGGGCCCCACGGGACAGTCCATTCTGCCGCTGCTGCGGTGGCAGCGGCAGCGGTAGCAGCCAGCATTTTTTTTTTTTAATTTAATTTTGAAAAAAGCAGAATGTTCTTTGCGCAGGGCCCCCTGAAACGTGGGGCCCTGTGCAAAAAACATTCTTGCTCAATGGACGGGCCGGCCCTGTATAGGAGCTCCTTGTGGCCTTGGGCAAGCCACTTAACCCTCCATTGCCTCAGATACAGAAACATAGATTGCAAGCCCTTTGGGGACAAGAACATAAGAACATAATATATGCCATACTGGGTCAGACCAAAGTCCATCAAGCCCAGTATCCTGTTTCCAACAGTGGCCAATCTAGGTCACAAGTACCTAGCAGTTTCCCCAAAATACAGAGGTTCCACAATGCTTGTACTGGGGCAAGTAGTGGATTTCCCAGATCCCCTTTAATAATGGTTCATGGACCTTTCCTCCAGGAACGTGTCCAAACCTTTTTTAAACCCAGCTACACTGACAGTTTTTACTACATCCTCCGGTAACAAATTCCAGAGTTTGATTACATGTTGAGTGAAAAAATATTTTCTCTTATTAGTCTTAAATAGGTTACACTGTAGCTTCATTGCATGTCTCCTCGTCTTTCTATTCTTTGATGATGTAAACAATCGATCTACATTTACCTGTTCCACTCCATTCATTAATTTATAGACTTCTATCATATCTCCCCTCAGCCGTCTCTTTTCCAGGTTGAAGAGCCCTAACCTTTTTAGCCTCTCTTCATAGGGGTATCCTTCTATCCCCTTTACCATTTTGGTGGCTCTTCTCTGTATCTTTTCTAATAACACTATATCCTTTTTAAGATATGGCGACCAGAATTGCACACAATATTCAAGGTGCGGTCGCACCATGGTACAATACAGAGGCATTATAATATCTTTTGTTTTATTTTCCATTCCTTTGCTTATGATACCTAGCATTCTATTTGCTCTCTTGGCCTCCACTGCATACTAGGCAGAGGATTTCAACATGTTATCCACGATGATGCCTAAATCTTTTTCCTGGGTGGTGGTTCCTAATGTGGAACCCTGCATCATGTAACCATAGGTTGTGTTGTTCTTTCCTATTGAGTTACTGTGGGGTATGTTTACTAAAACCCCGGTAGAGTGCGGGCTGCGGTAGAGTGCGGATGCCATATAAGGAATGGGCGTTCCGTCCTGAAAAAGAAAAGCCGGAATTTAAATATGCGCTAAGGTGCGCAGCGCCCTTGTGCACCCTGCACCTTAGCGCATCGAATGGCTGCGCGGGAGGCATATGTGGTACACTGATGAGCAAGCAGAAAAGCAGAGCCACAGTACAATGGTTAAGGCACCTACCAATGGTGCAGGGATCAGGTGTTTGATCCCCACAGTACCCACTGAAGATAGCTGGCTGAGGCAGTAATTTATGAGGTGCAGAAATACTGGGCATCATAAGGCAGCACACTGATGTTTTTGGCGGCATATTAATACTGGGCGGCATAAGGCGGCGCGCTAATGTGCAATCACAGGAACCAAACAACAGCCCAATGGTTAAGACACTGACCAATGGCACAGGGATCAGGGATTCAATCCCCCAAAGTGCCCAATGAACAAGGCTGGCTAAGGCATGACATATTATGGAGAAGATTGCTTTAGGAGGCATTTTAGTCATATTTTAATTACCACTACTAGCAAACGCACTCCCAAAGCGTGTTAACATCAGGTGCCCTATAAGGCACATTTTAAAGTGCACTGTCAGCCAAGGCACCCTAGAATGTTGCTTATAGGGCGCTTTAGAGGGTGCCGTATGAGGTACCGCAAGGTCAGTGTACTGTTTTTTATGGCAGCACTGTGCAGTTTAAGGAATGAAAAGCATACGTAGGTGCGCTGACAGGCAAGGAGGAGCAGAAGTGGAGTACAATGGTTAAGGCACTGACTGCTGATACAGGGGCCATGAGTTTGCTCCCCAGTGTGCCTAATACGTAAGGCTGGCTGTGGCATCAGCTTTGCATTGTACATATTTTGTCCTGCAGCACTTTATATTTATGTTATTAATTGCTGCCAGCAAACACGGCCTCACGTGCCGTAATTGAAGGTGCCGTCTAAGGCACCCTATAAGGCACTCCATAGGGCACATTAGAAATTGCACTGTCTGCCACAGCACCCTAAAATGTCCCCTATAGGGCACCCTATAGGTTGTGTCACAGGAGAATGTATAGTGCACCTTATATGGATTGGCACCATAAGGTGCCCTATAGGGCGCCCTATAAAGCACCCTCAGAAGCACCTTATGGGTACAGTACGCTGAGGGTGTTTTTGCTGGCAACAAAATATGTACATTAAAAAAAGATAATGCATTGGACAACCCTATCAAATAACCCCACTGTGGGTTTGAAGCTATGACCTCTGACTTCAGAGGCAGTGCAGTAACCATTGGGCTACAGTTCTATAGCTGCTAGCAAGCCCCTGGCTGTCTGCAGAGAGCATGCACATCACCACACAGACAGTCTGCTGTGGTCACCAGGATAGGGTTAGCCTACCCCAGAGCTACTCAATTCCGGTCCTGGAGGTCTGCAACCCTGCAGGTTTTCGGGATATCCCTAATGATATGCATGAGATATATATGCATTAGAGATAGCCTGCCAACCTGACTGGTTTGTAGCCCTCCAGGGCTGGATTTGGAGACTCCTGCCTTACACCTCTGTCATTTAAGATTGTGAGTGGGCAAGGTACAGATGTTCTAGACATCAAAAGGGTAGATAGAATGTGTCACATTCCTCCTAGATTCTCAACACCACCAAAAAGTTGTCTAATAGACAATATTTTGGTGGTGGTGAGAAGCAAGGAGGAATGTGACAAATTCTAACCTTTTTGATGTCTTGGACATCTGCACCTTGCCCACTTACAATCTTAAATGACAGAGGTGTAAGGCAGGGGTCTCCAAATCCAGCCCTGGAGGGCCAAAAACCAGTCAGGTTGGCAGGCTATCTCTAATGCATATATATCTCATGCATATCATTAGGGATATCCCAAAAACCTGCAGGGTTGCGGACCTCCAGGACTGGAATTGAGTAGCTCTGGCCTACCCATACCCATGATGCACTGCACATGCAAATCAGCTGTCCACAGATTAACACAAGATGGGCAATGCACCCACACACCACCTCGGCCTGGTAGGGGGTACTGACCATGTGTTTTCCTGGCACAGAGTAGCTACACACCGTCACATTGTGCGGGTACTGTGCTCACCCTGAGGGTGCAATGAGGCGCCCAGGACCAGGTCCACAACACCTTCAATGGCTGAAAGAGGCCATGCTGGAGGTCCAAAGCAGTGTTAATGTGTGAGATAGGTAGTTTCTGCACGAACACCTTGGATATCTCTGTTTGTTTCAATCAGGTGTAGTCCCCATGGACCCCCAGGTGGGCCATGCACCACCACCCCACAGGGCCAAGGGTGGCAAACAGGGCCTCCCATCAATAGATCCACATTCCACCTCCCTGCAAAGGTGGCAGTAGAGGGGACCATCAACCTGAGTCATGGTGAGGAACAGACACCCCACAGGGCAGTCAATGCAGCTCTATACACATCCATACCACAATAGCAGACAGACATTAGGCCTGGATATGGTGAGCTACACCCCACCACCATCTGATATTCTCCTGCAGCAAGTCATCAGCCACTGCAAGCTGCTCCATCAAGACACATACCAGCTGCAAACAGTGTGCTAGTTAGTCCATCAGTGCATGTTCCCAGTGGAGATGCATGCACCCACAATTAGGATGTCAGCATACACAGCAAGCAGTGACATCAGTGACTGGGCCCCAAAAGGAAACCCATATCTATCACATAAAAAAAATACTATATAGCACTATGGGGGTGCCTAGCCATGCTGTGGTCACTGCACAGTCAGGGTGAGAGTGATCTCTCAGCAGGACATACTGAGGTCACCCTGTCTGTGTAGGTGGTGGCCGGGCACTAATATGTCCCAGTCAGTGCCCTATGCCCTGTGCAGATGCACCCTGGCCAGGCCACCCTGTCCGGCCTCTACCCATGGTACCTTGCTCCTCATTATGCACATTGGCAGCCCAATACTGGCAACATTGCTGGCAGTGTGGGCTGTGGAAGGTGTTTGCAGTCACCACACACTGGATAGGCAGACAGCCACCCCCACACCTATGCCAGCATTGTGCTACTATAGAGGAGTCCAGCAGCCATACCCACCACACCAGTCCTGGGCACAGTACAGGCATGGATATGGTACGCACTACTGTTGGGGGTCACTCCCCAGGGTGGTAAACACTGTCAGAGACCAGACCTGCAGTGCACACCGCAGACATCACAATGATTGTTATGGTGATCAATGAGCAACATGTGCTTAACGTAGGAATTGATATCTGCCAGTTATCATGGGCAACGTTTGATAACTGTGTACCATATACCCAGGTGTAGGGTGGCAGTGCTAAGGTATGCAACTTCTAGTATTGGGGGATACAGGCAGGGCCCAATGTCTTGCCTCTCTAGGAGGCATTGGCCAATGGGGTCTGGGGGGGGGGGGTCTGGCCCTGTTGGCTGCTGCTTTATGGCAGAGTGTCCCAACTCCAGTCCTGGTGTTCCAACCACTGTTCGGGTTTTCATGCTGTCCCTCAGAAATATGCATGAGCTACATCAGCATACCATGGGGGTGGTGCATAGATATGCAGCACATGCATCTTTAGCAGAGGCAGCATGGATCCTGAATGGTGTGGGGCCCTCCAGGACTGCATTTGGGAGACTCTGCTCTGGGTAATGCGGCTGTTTATGGTGTCTGTGTTTGGTGTGGTAAAATATAGGCGTGTGAACCATGCGTATGTTCTCAGCAATAAAGGTTTCTCCTTACTATCACGGATTAGTTGTAGGAAAAATATGTGGACTGGATTGGCAGTAGCCCCAGCTGGGCTTTGAACCTGTGACCTTCTGTTCCTGCACATGCTGTCTGTGTGCACTGCACCACCGTGTTGCCATGGATTTGCTGTGTTCCCTGGGGAGTCCATGACTGTACATCTGACAGAGCCTGTCTGTTACGGTGGACGGTGCCAGCCTGCACAGGCCTAGGCCACTGTCTGCTGTGGGTTGCAGCCACTGCCCCCTCCACCACCTGTACCCTTCCGCCAACATGCAGACATGTCCCTATCTGGAAAAAAAAATATGATCTGATTGAGTTGTGGCACTCCAGGACTGAATTTGGGGGACTCGGCTGTCGGTAATGCCCATTGTTATGGTTTGTGTGCGGTGTAGGGTAAAATATAGGTGTTGGAACCATGCTTATGTTCTCTGCCATACAGGGGTGTCTGTACTATCACTGCTTAGTGGTGGGTAAAACTGTGAGGACTGGGTTGGCAGGAGCCCCAGCTGAGGTTTGAACCTGTGACTCTCTGGTCCTACAGGCACTGGCTGTGTCTGCTGCACCACACTGTGGCCACAGAAACAGTGCAGTCTCTGGAGATAGGAAACCTGGCCGCACGAGTCAGACACCCTGCTCTGCACAATTTTACTGTGGGCTCGTTTACCTTGTATGGGGACAGGGGTGCAATTAAACCTCAAAAATGACCTCCAAACAAAGGGGAAAAATCCAAACCCAAGCTGGGCAACAGTGATATCAATGGGCAACATGAAAAACACTCCCAGGAAAGCTCCATTAAAATGCAGTGATTTTTGAACGAGTCTGCGGAGCGTAGACCCTTCCAAAAATCATTTCTTTTTTTTTGGAGCTTTCCTGGGAGTGTTTTTTATGGTTGCCCATTAATATCGCTGTTGCCCAGCTGGATTATAATTTATTTGAAATTTGTTGTGGTCATTTTCAAGTTTTATTTGCTGTTTTGTTCTGTGCACATGTATCACACTGTTCACGTTTTGCAGGTTTCCCCGGTTTTGCTGTACATTGCTGATGGACATGGTTTCTCTTCCCTTTAAATCGGCTCTAACACGAGGGTTTCACTCGCGGTATTTTTAATGCCGAATTCAGCCCCGCTCCTGTGCGGGGAGCCTCTCCCCTCCCACTCTCCACCCATTGACCCCGTCCCCCCGCCCTCGGGAGCCTTCCTCCGCCCTCCGTAAGCGTTTCCCCGCCTCTATCGCACATCAGCGCCCCGTACACGTGCGCCGGCCCGTTAATGTGACGCGCACGCGTGCGCGGCGCTTAAGAGCACTTAAGTGCATCCGCTCTTGTGCGCGGCGCATGTGTGCGCGGTTTAGTAAACACCTGTGTGTATATAAATATATATATATAAATATATAGATAGATATATATAGATATAGATATATACTCTATATATATATATATATATATATAGTACCTGAATGTAGCCCATTTTGATTTGTAGAAAAGTGGTATATAAGCCTAGCTAAATAAATAATAATAATAATTCCTGGTACTGTCAGAGCTGCCTGTGCCGCTATCTCTGATTGCAGAGTCTTTGTTGGTCAAATTTGGCCCCACCTCAGATGCTTATTTGCTACTTCTCTATTGCCCGCCATCAATATTGCAATCAGATGAGGATGGCATTCAACAGCTTATACGATGTTTTTATATCCACCCTGATATCATCATACTAGGAGATTTTAACATCCACTACAATGCCCCTGATCGACCATGTGATAGAGCTTCTCACACGTTTCTTTCTGACCATGACATTTTTCAACATGTCTTTTTTGCAACCCATTCGGCTGGTCATACGCTAGATCTCATTTTTGCCTTTCAGAGTGGACATCCGATTCTTACCAATCTTAAGGCAGTCTCGTTACCTTGGTCTGACTATGTCCTCTTACTTTTTGATTTGATTCTACCAATTACTCCCCCTGTCATATCTAGCTATAGATCTATCACCCCTGAAACTCTTGCAGTTTTTCCAGTCGCAGATACTTTAATCCCCACAAATTTTCCTACCTTGTCCATAAATGATCAGGCTCATATTTGGCAGGATATGTGTTCCACAGCTCTTAACAAACTCACCCCTTTAAGGACCAAAGCCCATGTTTCTCGGGCCTCCCATAAATGGTTCCATGTGAGACTTCAGCTCCTTAGGCAACAGACATGGAGGAAATCTAAAGCTGCCCCAACTCTGAAGCACTTTAAAGTTGTTCAAAATGTTTGAGGCAGAAAAGGAATATTTTTCCAAAATTATTAATGAATCTCCATCCACAATGAAATCAATATTCTCAGTGGTGTCTCAGTTTTCCATGCAGAACCAACGTCAATAGCATTTACCTTGCTTTGGTCTAACTTATAAACAAACTGAGCACCTTAGGGATGGACCCTAAAGTTACTGCTTGGGTTAGAAATTGGTTGGGTGGGAGGCGACAAAGAGTACAGGTAAATGGGGCTCACTCTGAGGAGAAGGATGTTACCAGTGGTGTGCCCCAGGGATCTGTCCTTGGTCCGATTCTTTTTAACATCTTTTTTAGTGATATAGCGGAAAGGCTGTCGGGTAAGTTTTGCCTTTTTGCGGATGATACCAAAATCTGCAATAGAGTAGACACCCATGAAGGTGTAGATAACATGAGGAGGGATCTAGCTAAGCTTGAAGGATGGTCTAGAATCTAGCAGCTGGGATTTAATGTTAAAAAATGTAAGGTCATGCATTTGGGCTGCAGCAATCCAAGGGAGCAATATAGTATAGGGGGTGAAGTATTTTTGTCCACTAAAGAAAAGCGGGACCTGGGTGTGGTTGTGTCTGATGATCTTAAAGTAGCTAAACGGGTAGAAAAGGCGACAGCAAAAGCTAGAAGGATGCTTGGGTGCATATAGAGAGGAATGGCTAGAAGAAAAAAGGAGGTGATAGTGCCTCTGTATAAGTCTTTGGTGCGACCTCATTTGGAGTATAGTGTGCAATTCTGGAGACCGCACCTTCAAAAGGATGTGAACAGGATGGACTTGTGCAGAGGGTGGCTACTAAAATGGTTAGTGGTTTTCATTATAAAACATATGAGGACATATGATGAAACTGCTCTTCTTCTCTCCTCCTCCAAGCTCACCACTTGCTCCTCTGATCCTATCTCCTCCCATCTCCTCTCCTCTATTTCCTCTACCGTTGTCCCCTCCATTTCTCATATTCTCAACCTTTCGCTCTCCACTGCTACTGTCCCGGCTGACTTTAAACATGCTATGGTCACGCCTCTCCTTAAGAAACCCTCACTTGATCCCTCTTGTCCTTCTAATTATCGCCTCATCTCTCTCCTTCCTTTCATTTCTAAACCGCTCGAATGTGCAGTTTATCACCGTTGTCTTGACTTCCTCTCTTCCCATGCTCTTCTCGATCCCTAACAATCCGGTTTTCGTCCTTTGCACTCTACTGAAACTGCTCTTGTCAAAGTCTCCAGTGACTTGTTCCTGGCTAAATCTAAAGGCCTTTACTCTGTCCTTATCCTCCTTGACCTTTCTGCTGCCATTGAACCCTGTTGACCATGATCTTCTCCTTGACACTTTGTCCTCGCTTGGCTTTAGGGACTCTGTTCTCTCCTGGTTCTCCTCATATCTCTCCCATCGCTCCTTTAGTGTATGTTCTGGTGGCTCCTCCTCCTCTGTTACCCCGCTCTCGGTTGGTGTCCCCCAGGGTTCTGTCTTGGGTCCCCTTCTTTTTTCTCTCTATACCCAATCCATTGGTGCGCTTATTTCCTCTCATGGTTTTCAGTACCATCTCTATGCTGATGACTCCCAAATCTATCTCTCTACTCCTGATCTTTCTTCTGCTTTCCAGTCCCGGATCTCTTGCTGTCTCTCTGCCATTGCTGCCTGGATGTTCCATCGTCGCCTGAAATTTGAACATGGCCAAGACTGAACTTCTTGTTTTTTCTCCTAAAATTTCCCTTTCTCCTTCTTCTTCTTTTTCAGTCTCTGTTGATGGCTCTGTTCTCCAACCTGTTTCATCTGCTCACAATTTGGGTGTTATTTTTGACTCTTCGCTCTCTTTCTCCTCTCATATCCAACTCATCGCTAAGGCCTGTCGCTTCTTTCTCTTCAACATTGGCAAAATCCGCCCCTTTCTCTCTGAGCTCACTACTAAAACCTTCATCCATTCCCTAATCACCTCCCGCCTTGATTATTGTGACCTCCTTTTTGCTGGTCTCCCTCAGTCTCATCTCTTCCCTCTTCAGTCTATTCAGCACTCCGCTGCCTGTCTGATTTTCCGTCAGCCTCGTTTTGCCCACATCACTCCTCTCCTCAGATCTCTTCACTGGCTCCCTATCCGTTTCCATATTCACTTTAAGCTTCTCCTTCTGACCTATAAGTTCATTCACTCTGTGGCTCCTCAGTACCTTTCTTCTCTCATTTCTCCCTATTCCCCACCTTGTGTACTCCGTTCTTCTTCCCAGTTGCTTCTTGCTAGATTGTAAGTTCTTTTGAGCAGGGACTGTCTTTTTGTGTTTTCATTGTACAGTGCTGCGTGCGCCTGGTAGCGCTTTATAAATGCTTAGTAGTAGTAGTAGTAGTAGTAGTAGTAGACTTAAGGATCTTAATATGTACACCTTAGAGGAAAGGCGGGATAGAGGTGATATGATTGAGACGTTTAAATACCTCCATGGCATAAATGTTCAGGGAGAGAGTTTCTTTCAATTGAAAGCAAGTTCTGCTATGAGGGGACATTTGATGAGGGTGAAGGGGGATAGATTCAGGAGTGATATGAAGAAATATTTCTTTATGGAAAGAGTAGTGGATCCGTGGAATAGTCTCCCAGTGGAGGTGGTAGAGATGAGGACAGTAACTGAATTCAAAAAAGCATGGGACAAACACAGAGGATCTCTAAAGGAAAAAAGGGGACTGTTGTAGTTGTTGACATGGAAGGACAGACTAGATAGGCCATGTGGTCTTTTTCTGTCATCATATTTCTATGTTTCTATTGTAACACCGAAAATATGCCCTGTAACTTTAAGACACAAAAAGCTGAAGAGTACGGCACAGACTCTGACAGAAAGGGAGAGAAAAAGCTTCCTAGTTGCTATAGGCAACCAGAGCAGGCTGAGGCACGAGACCTGAAGGCACGCCCAGCCAACAGACACTCCCCAAACACTGAGGGAAACACTCTGCACATGTGCAGAAAAACGCCCATAACTCTGCATAAGAAAGCAGGCAGGAAAACAGAGTTAGTTGGAGTTCAGGAGCAGGAACAGGCCAGAGCTTGGGAGCAGGCCAGAAAGGAGAATCCTTATTATGCTCGAGTCCAGGAGAGAGAGAATCCAGGAAGAGAGGCTGAATGTGATTCCTGTATGATCTCTGACGAAGGTTTTGATGACACAGAAGCTGCAAGCGCTTGTGAAGCCTGGCAGGTTAGAGAGAACCAAAAACCCTTCAACAAAAGGTCAGAGTATTGTCAGCCTAACCCTGTGTATTCTGAGGCCTGGAATAAGAAGCCAAGAAGGGCTGGGAGATATAACAGGCAGTTATTCTCCAACAGTGAGTTTAACCATAGAAAACCCTTTGCTAATGAAAGCCAGAAGCTTTTAAGGTATTCACATCCTTATAATAGAGATAGTGAACTGCTTCAGGATATTTGTATGAGAGCAGAGCCTGAATGTTTGTGTGAGAAGCCTGGCAGCAAACTGACAAGAGCAAGGTGTAACAGAAAAGCTGAAAAGCAATTTTATCAAGGCTCAGATAATTATCTCCCTGAACAGGAAGAGAGTTTTGAAGAGAGACCAGTCACTGACTGGAGGAGGATACAAACTCTCTGCCCGAGGGAAGACGAGTCACTTGAGGAGCCCATGTGTACTGACCAGAATGAAGGTTTATCTTATGAGGAAAAGATGGACTGTTCTCTAGTGATGACTGAAGAGACCTCTCTGCGCTGAGAGCTAATAAGCATGTTAGAGAGACAGGTCTGCACAGTGGAAACTGCCCAGGTGTTTACCTTGATGATATATTTTGTTTTGTCGTTTTGATTTGTGAAGCAAGAAGCTACTTTTCTTTATCCATTTGTTTATACCAGAAGTATGGTTATCTTTTGAGTTTGGAAGTTGTATTATTTTTGAAAGTCCAGCAAAACCCCGGGAGGGGAATAAATCCTTGTTTAAACCTGACCCTCGACTTACAACTACACTTTCTTTTTATAGAAAGGTCAGGGCCAGTAGTGAACTAAGCTAAATAACTCTAGTTTAGCCTCTGCTGGTGACACTATGTTCTATGTAACTACAGCAGAATTAGCAGACTACTTCCTGAAAAAGGCTCAGACCCTTAAATTTACATTACCTTCTTTCTCTTCCATCTCACCACTGACAGTTCCTGAGACTACTGCACTATTACCATTACACACCTGGTCAAACTTTATCCCTGTGTCCCTCTCTCAGTTAGTGCGGGTGTTGCAGTCCAAGAATACCTCTCCACTGGACCCGATTCCCTCCACTTGGCTCTGTGAGACTGGTCAGTGAGCCTTGTCTTGGACTACTCCCTTTTTTACTTTCATTTATAAATCAAAGCCTTTCTTCAGGCTCTGTACCAGAAGGCTGGAAAAAGGCGATACTTTGACCTCTTTTAAAGGACTAGCATGGGGATGACTATGACCCTCAAAATTATCGCCCAATCTCAAACCTATCTTTCGTCTCCAAGATAACTGAAAAAATTGTTTTCCGTCAGCTTGCAGATCGTGTGGATCAAGTTCACTTCTTACATCCCAGATAATCAGGGTTTCGTCCACACCACAGTACCGAGACTGTGATAACATTAGTACTTAATGAAATCCACAGGTCGCTTGATCATGGGAATTATACCCTCACTGTCTCACTTGATTTATCTGCAGCCTTTGATTTGGTGGACCATAATTTGCTTTGGCCCACTTGTATGAAGCGGGGGTCCACGGTACAATTTTCTCATAGTTTTGTTCATTTCTACTAAATGGGTCTTTACAGGTATGTATCCAAGGAGGTATCTTTACCCCCGGGACCTTCCATGTAGTGTCCCACAGGGTTCAATTTTATCCCCTTTATTATTCAATAGTTTCCTTAGTCCATTGGTTCTAGCTTATTTTGTTATGTTTATGCCGATGACATTTTACTACTGGGAACTCCAAAAGCCAAACTTGGAATATACAATAACACTGGAGAAATAAAACCATAAATTAATTTCCTTTTGTACTAAACAAAAATGCAAAGGCGTTAGAAATATACACTGGCATGCTGATTCCCAGGAGGTTTAAGGGCATTTCCTGTCTTGCATGAAAACAGGAAATGCCTTTTAACTTCCCGGTAATCAGCTGGCTGCAAGAGAACACAGCCACTAAAGTGAAGGAAAACACGGCGCTTTATTCCGTCAGCTATACAGAGGTGAGCCGGGACTTTGGGCCTCCCCGGCTCCTTTTGAGGCCAGTCAGGCAGGCACAGGGCCATGTGTGGGTGCGCCCTGCTAATGGTCGGGATACACTCAGTCAATCAGACAGCATGTGCGGCATGAAGTTGGCACGGGGCCCCCTGAAGAGCGGGGCCCTGTGCAAACAACATTCTTGCACATGCATTGGGCCGGCCCTTTCCCCACATGTAGAGTTTGCAGTACCTCCGTTGCTTTTGGATCAAGAATTTTCTAAGGAAAATTCTGTGTGGAGCTTTACTTTGAACATTCACTTGCTGGCCTGTGGACATGAAGTACAGGGTTGGCTGCTGGAGAGGGAGCTGATAAAGAGAGAGACTTGTGGAGAGGAACTGGGCAGAAGAAAGAGGAGGACTTGAAAGAGAAATTGTTAGGAGAATGCTGAAGTTCCAGTTTGATACCCTGCATGAGTCTAGGGTTGCCAACTGGCTCCAGATGCACCTGACAGACTTGCTCCAGTCCTGGCTTTACCCCACTGCATGCAATTACTTGTAGTTTTCCTTTTCTTATGGAGTGCAATGGAGACATCAGAACTACATATCCCAGCATGCAATGAGGTAAACCCAGGACTGCATCTAGAGGCAGTTGGCAACCCTATGCATGACAGAAGGCAAGATGTCTTATTTTTCTGTGCCAGAAGCGTGCAAACCAGTTCTCAGTCAAGTCAAGCTAAGCACATTTCAGCCTATTTTGAGCTCACTGGAATTTTCTAAACTTCTCCCAGATCTGCTAAAGGAAACCCATGAAGCTTGCTCTGTGGGAAAATCTGCAGCAGATCCGAAAAATCTGATCTGGATTATCAGAATACCCAAACACTGAAAACTTTCAGATCCGCTTTGGATTTTCATCTTTTTCTCAAAAGAATATTTACCCCTCTTTTGTATGCACCTCTATGCTAGTCCTTACACAACAACAAACACTGTGTGTGGTGCTGGGTTAGTCAATCTATCTTCCTCAGTTTACTAAGGGGGATTAGGAAGTATATATTAGGGGCCCCCGATATTCATCAGCGGCAAGTACCATTGCCAGAAGCGTCTAGCCCCCGCCCCTGAACTTTAGACCCAGATTTACAATGCTGGGGTCTTATCTGGGCCTTGGCACCGAATATCTGGGTTGTTCAGATTGTGATGAAGCTAACCGGTGATAGTCAGCGAAACAGAGGTCAGCCTTTACTGTGCCCAACTTCTAGTGTGTTGCAATAACTGGATAGCGGCTCAATATCACTGCTGCTCTGGTTATTGCCATGTGCCACCCGCAGAGCACCACGATTAGTTTCGGGGCGTGCAGCAGCGGCGACGGCACCCACAGATATTCAGCAGCACTATGTTAGTGCTGCTCAGTACCCTGGCTAAGGGGATTAACACGGTTAACAGGTCTGCCATCCGCATTAATCCCTTTCAATATCAGGCCCTGCAAGAATAACATTGTTTGTTCTCATTTTTAATGTTTGCAAGCTTTCAGGGAGTTAAGATGCCAGGGATCTGCTGCCAGACCAGAGAAAGCCAAATCGAATTGGACAACATTTAGCTGAATTAAAAACAAGAGGAAAGCGAGACAGAGAATATGAGAGAGGAAAGAGAATGAGACAGAATGATAAAAGGACAGGAGGAGACGACATGTGAAAGAACAAATTCCAGTACAACAGGGCTTTTTTGTAACTACAAACCAAAGTCTCATTTTCCATAGTTACGGCTAGATTATGGCTACCACTCTAGTGTGTACTAATGTACATTAACGCATTATTTACTATAATTCAAAGCCCTTTTTATGCACATTAGGTGCCAAGCCTCAGTGATGGCTGTCGGGGGTACAGTCCCCACGTTCCTGGCAGCCAAAGTGTGGCGCAATTGACTCCATAGTGTACGCACGCTTTGTACATGGTATGCATCCATGTGCTACTGTGCTCTCCATGCTCATGCTCCACACCTAACACCCTCCCCCCCCCCCACACACTCTGCACAGTAGCATGGAATTGCCAGCTGCGTGCATTTTGGCCAATGGTAGCACGCATGGCCTTGTGTTAGTGCTCACCACGGACAGCTACCGCTCACTAAACTGCGCAAATTCGCAAGGTTTAGTAAAAGGGGCCCTAAATCTACCCTTAATCCTGTACAGTCCTTATTACAATCAAAATGGGATGCTATTGAAGTGCCCTCTTTTTAACAACATAGTCAGCGGTCTTTGGACTTATTTGCTATATGGAAGAGTCACTGCTAAGGTTTAACCATGGTGTGCAAAGATCCATTTAATAAAGCATATAGTCCTTTGAGCCTGGTTTCAATTTGGCAGCTTGTCAGTATTTTGGTGTCTGAGAAGATATTACCCTAGAGAAACCTACATTGCTTAGAAGGACTCCGATTTCTATAGCCTATGGGCTTGCAAAAGCAAGCAGGTACCTTAAGCTTTTGTCCTGAGTTGCAAGGGACAGGGTAGGAAACTTTTGATTCCACTGACTTCACCTCTCCGTCACGCCATTTCACTGCTTAATTCAACATCATTCCTAGCTGGATATCTACTTATGGTTTCAACTTGAACATAAAAAGTCTGCTGCACTTCTCTTCTCTAGGTAAACTACTATCCTTACACCTACGATGCTAGTGTCCTTTGCTGGCTCTACTTTATCTTTGAAGGACTCAGTCCAGGTTCTCAGTGTTATGCCTGATAGAGAATTCACTCTTAAAGCACATATTTTCAACATTCTGCAAAAGCCTTTTTCGCTCTAAGATGCATTAGGGCAATAAGATCATTATAAGAACATAAGATATACCATACTGGGTCAGACCAAAGGTCCATCAAGCCCAGTATCCTGTTTCCAACCATGGTCAATCCAGATCACAAGTAGCTGTCAGGTTCCCCTCCTTGCTTGCTATTGTATTGTCTTTGGTGATTATTCAGTTGGATTATTGTAACTCTCTCTATCAAGGGCTGACTTAAAAGCAGTTGCAGAGGCTTCAGCTAGCCCAAAATATGTCTGTTAATATATATGTTTGAACTGGTTGGTTAACTTATGAGAGAAAGAAGATTTATGGGTCGTTGATGTGCTGGACAATGGCTGGAGGAATTTCCTCGTTGCTTATTGGTGGTCCCATGTTGATCTGAGACCTGCTCTCCTCTCTCTTTTCTTTTTTAAAAAATAAGGCCCCAGTATTAAGTACCATATTTTTTGATAATTTAACGGAGTGATTCTTTTTTTTGTTTTTGGTGGAAGCCCCTTCACAGGGCAAAGAAATTTGACCACCTGACTCCACTTCTTCGGAAGCAGCATTGGCTCTCCATATGGTACCGGATCTACTTTAAGAGTCTTATGATTGCGCACTCATGCTACTCAGGTCTTCCCCTTTTTCTCACTTCTTTTCTCATCCTCTAGGCCACCATGCATGCTCCACTCCTCTCAGTATAACTAGTTGGTCATCTCCCCTCACTGCTCCTTTTGTCTGGAGTGCATACGTAAGCCCTATTTCAAGGTCACTGCTCCCACGTTGTAAAACGCGTTGCCTCTGGAAATATGGCTCGAATCCTCACATAGAAGATTTAAGACTTCCCTGAAAGCGTTTGCTTTCTGCAAGTTTTCCCCCCAGGTCTGAATATTACACGGTAGAGTCCTAGGCCTATCTGGCCGTATTGATTGGGGTTTGTCCCCTTATTCAACATTGTGCTGCCCTTGTCGTCCCAGTCTTGTTAGTCTTGTTTGTGTTTTGTTCTTTACCCCTGATTTGTACTGTGAACCGCTCACGTGTTTTTGATTTGCAGTATATCACGTGAATAAACTATAAACCTCTGACAAATTAGCAGTGCAGGGTTAGCTAATTATTCCGCTGCAGCGCTTACAGCTGGAAATTCCCTATACAGAGGAAGGGAACCTCTGTCGGGACGTGCCGTGCTGTGCATTTCTTCTGTTGCTATGAATATGTTTGAAGATTTTTTAACTCAATAAAAAAATAACAACTTTGCCCTTTTGTTATTTATTATTCTGCGCTCTGTGTTTTAGAAATGCAACGACAAAGTCAATCGCCTGAGGCAGCAATATTTATACAGAAGAAAATTAGGGTCAGAATCTAGCAACAACTCAGCCTTGAGGTCAGTTTAACCGCAATGTGATCAAATGACTCACCTTTCTCAGATTTACTAATTTTAGCAGTTTAATCTATAAATTGATTTTTAGCTGCAAAAAGCTTCCTGCCACCTGAAGACAGTGAGACCAGCAGCAAATGCAGTGCCAAAGCTACAGGGACGGTGGGGGAGCCCCTATTTTACTACTCTGCATAGTCAGAGTTTTAACATCGCTGAACCGATGGAATGTGACAATATTTTTTGAAAGTTGCAAGCTAGATTTAACACTTTGTCCAGGTAGTATAGAATTGGATGAGATATGTATTCTGACGTATATTTAGAAGGCTTAGTGCAAAACTGGCTAAGGGAAGTGGAGGAAGAAATAACAGCAGATGACCTGCTTAAAAGATTTGAAGAGATTTTTGAGGTGACAAAAATGCTAATATGCAGGAAATGCATTATAAGTTATTACATGGGACGTATACATCACTGGATCCAAAAACACAAAATGCGCTGAAATATGAAAGTAAACATCCATAATCTTTCTCTATCATCAAACTTGCACAAGCGTTCCAACGACTAGAAGGAATGAGTGAGACTCCACAAGCACACACAGGAAGAAAAGCAACAGTATTTGCAAATCAGGAGAAAAAAAACTCTTCAAAGAATTAGATCAGCAAACGAGGAAAAACAAGTGGCAAATACACAAATAGAGCGGGAAATATAAAGTGTTACTCCAGGAACCCTTTGTCGATCAAGAATGGACACATGAATGGTTAAGGCGAGGTGAACTGAAACCGAAGGATGAGAGATTAATAGTTGCAGCCCAGGACATCGGATTACGGACAAGATGGTTTACAGCGAGCATTCAAAAAACTGGCAAAACAGACATGCCGATTCTGTAAGAAAGAGATGGAAACAGTGACTCACCTCATAGCTGGCTGTGACATTCTGATGGCAGAAAATTTCAATACAGAAAGGCACAACAAAGTAGCATGCCTCATCCATTGGAAACTCTGTAAACACTACAACATTACTGTGTCTGAAAAGCACTGGGTTCATAACCCTAAGAGAATTCAGAGAATGAAGAGGTTATGATCACCTGGGATATTCCATTCGGACCGATAAAATGTTGGATGCAAGGAAGCTAGACATAGTAATAAAGGAGAAGAACACCAGAATGGCATTGTTACAGAGGTGTCAGTTCCAAGTAACAATTCTGCGAATTTCATTGAGAGGGAGAAGATCTTCAAGTACCAAGAGATGCAGTCAGACTAAGAAAATGTGGCAGAAAGATACCAAGTTATTTTCCATCATGTTGGATACCATAGTCTTAATTAACAGGAATTTCCAAACACACCTTGATAAATTACCCATACATGTTACATCTTAACAAACTCCAGAAGGAGGTTCTCGTTCACACGATGGAAGTACTACATCAAACATTAGCAGTAAATTTGAGAGACTCAGATCATACTCCACCTACCCTGGCTTAGAAGTAAGGTTCATGAATGTCATGGCATGCACACAGCTAACCCATTAGGAGAAATTGCCCCGCAAAAGGCATATGCGGCTATAGAGAAAATGCCAAGCTGCGATTGTGAGAAAATGCAAAATGTCTGAAATGTAAGGTAAAAGACGGCATATGCTAATTAGGGTCCGATATTCAAAGGGATTAACATAGTTTGTAGACCTGCCAACCCTGTTAATCCCTCTATCCAGGATATTCAGTGCCACCGACTATCCCTGGGTGCCACCATTGCATGCCTTGATGCTAACTGGTTTGCATTGGGATGTTCTGGGAGGGGGGGGGGGGCATCCTGCCATAACCAGGCAGCGATGATATTGAGCTTCCAGAGTGAAAGTTAGGCCAGCCTTTGCTTTACTAAAAGAGGTCTGCTGGAATTAAAGACATTGAGCAGAAAACTAAGATAGAGCGGAGGTAGAACACGCAGTGGTAGAACCTCTTTTAAACAGAATGTTAGTAAAGATCCTTTAATACTGTTAAAACACATTAAACACTTAAGGGGTGATTTAATGTTAAGGACAGGAAGGGAGTGGGAAAGGGGCAGGAAGGGCAATGCAGGCATTAACATGCATAACTATAACACATCTTTTTTTATTTTGATCTTTATTAAGAGATCTGAAAATGCATCTGAACAATATCGCTTATGACAAGATATTATTTAAAGAATCATGAGGAAAATGACAGACAACAAACCAGTTTGCAGACCTCATAGTTTTCTCTTTTTCCCCTCTTGCACTCATTCACTCATACAAATGGAAGAAAAAATAACCAATGCAGTAAGAAGGCGGTCAAAACATTTTTCAGATATGTTAGTGAGCAGAGGAAGTTACAATCAGGGCCGGCCCGTCCATTGAGCAAGAATGTTGTTTGCACAGGGCCCCACGTTTCAGGGGGCCCCGCGCAAATGATATTCTGCATCAGCCCATAGATTTAAAAAACAAACAAGCCCCCGTCCACATCAGCTATTTGCAGTTCAAGCCCCCCTTCCACTCAGCCCATTTCCAGTCCTAGCCCCCCATAGCCCATTACCAGTCCTAAGCCCCCCATCAACCCACTTCCAGTCCTAAGCCCCCATCAGCCCATTTCCAGTCATAGCTCCCCATAGCCCATTACCAGTCCTAACCCCCCCATCAGCCCATTTCCAGTCTTAGCCCCCCCATAGCCCATTACCAGTCCTAACCCCCCGCATCAGCCCACCTCCAGTCCTAATCCCCCATCAGTCCATTTCCAGTCCTAGCCCCCCCCCCATAGCCCATTACTAGTCCTAACCCTCCCCCCATCAGCCTACTTCCAGTAATAGCCCCCCCATAGCCCATTACCAGTTCTAACCCCCTAAACTGGCTGCTGCTGCTGCTGCCGCCATGGCAGCAGCAGAATCAAGCATCCCACGGGGCAACCCCTGCCCAGCAGAGGTCTCTTGGCATCAGCTCTATCAGCGGCGGCTTTCAGAGCCACAAAGAGAGAGTTTCTCTCTCGCAGCTCTGTTAAGCCCGCCAGGGCTGATGGGACTTCCTGTTTCCCATCAGCCCCGGCGGGCTTAACAGAGCCACGAGAAAGAGAAACTCTCCCTTCACAGCTCTGAAAAGCCCGCGCTTTGAAAGCTGATGTCGGGAGGGCTCTGCCGGGCAGGGGGGGCCCCGCGGGATGTTTGATTCTGCTGAGTGGAAGGGGGGCTTGAACTGCAAATAGCTGATGGGGACGGGGGCTTGGAATGGAAATGGGCTGAGTGGAAGGGGGGGCTTGAATTTCAAATAGCTGATGGGGAAGGGGCTTGGAATGGAAATGGGCTGTGAGAGGAGGGAGCTAGGACTGGAAATGGGCTGAGTGGGGGAGCTAGGATAAGAAATGGGCTGATGGAGGGGCTAGGATAGGACTGGAAATGGGCTGATGGGGCTAGGACTGGAAATGGGCTGATGCAGGGACTAGAAGGGAGCGGATGCTGGGTGGGGCTGGAACTAGAAGGGAGCTGATGTTGGGGGAGGATTAGAATGGGATGGAGCTGGGAGAGTGAAATGGAGAGGGGAAAAATATTTTGTGTGGGAGGAAAGACAAATCTACAACTGGCCGGGTATTGGGAGAGTAAGTGGAGATTGAGGATGGAGGGGTAAAATTTGAGTGAAGAAAATAGGAACAAGGAAGGAGCAAAAGGAGAAAGATTAGTATGTTAAAGCAGATGTAGAGAGAGAATGGAAAAAAAACTAGAAGAGAGAAGAAAGGACAAATGGACAGCAGACGATGGAGAGTTAGCAGAAGACACGAAGAAACCAGAAGTACAAGAGGAAATTAATTTATAGTTTTATTTGTATAGTGTTGTTGTACATTCCAAGTTTGGCTTTTGGGGTTCCCAGTTTAATTATTGTCTTCCTGTTTCTAAATTGTGATTCCTTGTTTGGTGATGGTCAATCAGATTTGTCTGACAAGACTTGCCCCTGGTGAATCCATGTTGCCTCGGATCCTGCAATCCGTTGGACTCCAGAAACCTCACTATTTTCTCTTTCAGTAGCGTTTCCAATAATTTACTCTCCACTGAGGTTAAACTATCCGGTCTGTAGTTTTCAACCACATCCTTACATCCGCTTTGTGTAAAGGGACCACATGTGCCTCTCTCCAGTCCTCAAGCACCACTCCCAACTCCAAAGCGGCATTGAAAAGGTCAATCAGTGGAGCTGCTAGAATGTCTCCAAGTTCCTTCAGTATTCTTGGATGAAACCCATCTGGTCCCATTACTTTGTCCACTTTTAATTTAGTTAGTTCCTCACGAACACAGTCCTGTGAAAATCTTTTGAGATGCCCCTCGCTTTTGTTCCTGTTTATGGGTGTTGTCTGAAGTCCTGCTCCCGGCCCTTCATCTGTGAACACAGAACAGAAGTATTTGTTAAGCAATTCCACATTATCCTCATCAGCTTCTACATATTCCTCTACTTGAGTCTGACAATACCACTTTTGCCCTTCTTCCTCTCATTAACCTCAGTAGAACAGCACATATTGGCCATTGAGCTGAGCTTGGCAGCCCTACTCCGATAAAACCCTTGGCTACAGGAATCGCCCCGTCAGTACCGGTTATGAAACTGACATTGCCATCAGTCCCACTCATTCCCTCCCTTGAAACTGTTACTGATACCAGTGCCAAACCCAAGTGGCTCACCGAGGCCGATACCTCGGAGCATCGGTATCAGCATCTAGCTTCCGGCGAATACTGGGCTCGTCGATATCTCAAGTCCTCCAATTCCAATTCCCCAGTTCCAGATGCAGAGTCACTCGACTCTCAGGAGCCCTGGGACCTACCTTCAGACCCTTCCCCACCTCAACAACTACTACTAATACTACTACTACTACTGAGCATTTGTATAGTGCTAAAAGACATATGCAGTGCTGCACAGACATGTAAGAGACAGTCCCTGCTCATCAAAGCTTATAATCTAGTCAAGACAGACAACACAGTAGATGTAGGCAGGGATACATCTTGGGGGAATGGTAAGGAAATACAAAGATCCGAAAGCAGCAGCAAAGAAGTGAGTTTTCAGCTGGATTTGAAAAGGTCAGAGAAGGCACCTGACATACAGACTCAGGTAGTTTATTCCAGGCATAAGGAGCAGCAAGGTGAAAAGAGCGAAGTCTGGAGTTAGCAATAAAAGAGAAGGGCACAAACAGAAACAATTTGTCAGAAGAACAGAGTTTCCAGGGAGGGGTGTAGGACATTATAAGAGAGAAAAGTTAGTGAGGAGCTGCAGAGTGAATGCACTAATAGGTCATCAGGAGAAGTTTGAACTGGTTGCGGAAACAGATAGGGAGCCAATGAAGTGACTTGAGAAGAGGGGTAATATGAGCATGACGAGGCTGGCAGAAGATTAGCCATGCACCAGAGTATTGAACAAATTAAAGGGGAGAGAGATGATTCTGAGGAAGACCAGCAAGGAGGTGGTTACAATGATCAAGACGGGAGGTGATTGAGGAGTGGATAAGTGTCTCAATAGTGTGTTCAGAAAGGAATGGGTGGATTTTTTTGTGTTATAGAGAAAGAAATGCAGGTCTTATCTATCAGATAGATGTGTGTGGAGAAGGAGAGAGAGGAGTCAAAGATAACCCCAAGGTTGCAAACCGAAGAAACAGGGAGGAGTAGAGAGTTATCCACAGAGACTGAGAAAGGAGGAAGGGGAGAGGAGGTTTTAGGAGGAAAAATTAGAAGCTCAGTTTAGGCCATGTTCAGTTTCAAGTGGTGGTGAGACATCCAAGCAGAAAGGTAGGCAGAGATCCGGGTCTGGATTGCCAGAGAGATTTCAGGTGTAGAGAGGTAGATCTGGAAGTCATCAGCATAAAGATGGTACTGAAAGCCATGGGAAGAGATGAGTGCACCAAGGGACTGGGTATATAGAGAGAAAAGGAGTGGACCCAAGACAGATCCTTGGGGTACACCAACTGAGAGTGGGATAGCAGCAGAGGAGGATCCACCAGAACAAACATTGAAAGGGTGATGGGAGAGATAATAGGAGAGCCAGGATAGTACAGAGCCCTTAAAACCAAGCGAGGACAGGATATCAAGGAGAAGGTTGTAGTCAACAGTGTCAAAAGCAGCAGTAAGGTCAAAAAGGATAAGGACTGAGTAAAGGCCCTTGGATTTTGCCAGGAACAAGTCACTAGAGACTTTGGCAAGAGCCATTTCAGTTGAATGTAATGGTCAAAAGCCAGATTGTAAAGGATTCAGGAGGGCTTCAGAGAAGAGAAAGTCAAGGCAATATCAGTGAACCACTCATTCAAGTAGTTTAGAAATGAAGGGGAGTAGGGAGATGGATCAATAGTTAGAAGGACAGGTAGGATCAAGTGAGGGTTTCTTGAGGAGAGGTGTAACTATAGCATGCTTGAAAGTTGCAGGGACAGTTACAGTGGAGAACAATAGGTTGAGAATATGAGAGATGGAAGGGACAACAATGAAGGAGATGGGGCTTAGGAGATAGGTTGGAATAGGATCAGAGGAACAGATAGTGAGCTTGGAGGAGGAAAGAAGGTGTGCAGTTTCCTCCTCAGAGATCATAAGAAAGGAAGAAAGGGTAGCAGAAGTAGAGAGGGAAAGATGGGAGTGAAGAGGGGGAGAGGGGAAGTAGTTCACCTTGTGAGGAACTGGAAGATGATCTTGTGGATTTTGTCATGGAAATAGTCAGCCAAGGTTTGGGCAGAATGGGAGAGAGGGGTCGGTGGAGAGAGTGAGGAGAGAGTTAAGAGTAGTAAAGAGATGGCAAGGATTAGAGGCAAAAGAGTTAGCCTCTTCTGTGGGATCTGTCCCTGGTACTGAGAAGCAGGAGGATGATGAATGTTGCCTCCAGAAGACAGGTCCTTCCAGAAATTCATTCGAGACCTAGCCAAGGGTCTCTCTATCAATGTAACATCAGAGAAGGAGTCAAGGGAGGAGGAATTAGAGATCCTCCAATACCCAACAGCACCCAAAAAGGCAGCCACTTTACCAGTGCACCGCATCCTTCATGATCTTCATGACCTTATGCTCCGTGTGTGGGAGACGCCTCTCATGATATCATCTTAAAGTTGATGTCTCAATACCATGTATTGGATACCGGAGTGTCCCAACTTCCAAAAGCCGCAGCTTCCCCACCACTCCATGGTGGTTGAATCGGCAATGTGCCGAATTAAAAGCTCGAAGACCCACTCCTCTAATCCTTCAGGTAAAGAATCGAGAACTCTCGACGCTTTTGGGCGTCAATGCTTCCAAGCATCCATGCTCTTGGCTAGGACTAACTCCTATATCATCTACATGAGAATGTTCCTGAAAGAGGTCTCCATGATCTCAAGACCTTAGCCCCTCTCCTCCACTGTTCCCTCTAAGCTGTGCGCGTGTGTGCGCGCACACACCTCGCCGAGTGAGCGCACATACTTTACAACAGAGCACACAAAAGTTACGGTTCTGATTCTGATAGAAAACACAGATGTCTTAAAATTTAAAAGTTGTGATTGTAATTACTAGAAATTTTCCGCTTCATTTAGTAATCGTCTATTTTCATTTAATTTGATTAAAATCGATGTGGTGTACATACTGTATTCTGACATGTAGTCAAATTTTAAAGTACATAACTCCGAGTGTCGTTATATGTCACACAAAAATTTGACCTTCCTTCAAAAGTTGCACAGCTGATGTTTTATGCGCACACAGCCTACAGAAAATTAGAGGGAACATTGCTCTCCTCCCAGATGACAAAAGGGCAAATTGTCTTGCCCTAGATAAGCATAGCCAAAATGTTTCAAAGTTTGTCAATAGGGCTACCATTGATGCTTTTGAATGCACAAATAGAGCCTCAGCAATATGCATTGGTACACGTTGAATTGCATGGCTTCAGGCCTCAGATCTTGAACAGTGGGTCAAGATAAGCTGGGCAACATACTTTGCACAAGGGAAAATCTCTTTGGCAAGATAAGGCCTCTCAATTAGAGTCAGAAAATACTACTTTAAAGAGACTGTCCAGAATAACAGCTGAGCCTGCTAGGAAAAAGATACCTGCAAAGAAGGCTTTCTACAATAATAAGAAGAAATTTTTCTCTTCTTTTCTTCCTGCTTCTCAGTACCAGGATCAGGCCCCACAGAAGAGGCAGAAGCCTCCTAAGCAACAAAAGATGTCACAGGTGGCTAAATCTCAACCAGCTCCACAGCCACAGTCTCCACTTGTTTTTGGACTCTTTTCTAGAGAACATTGCCACCCTGTCTCTGGAGGACCCCTACCCCCTCCACATAGCAGACAGACTATGTCACTACGCCCACAGATACCTCAACACCTCAGAGCAATGGACACTTGCCATAGTCCAGGAAGGGTACAGACTACATCTTCAAACTCTGCCACCTCTACTTCCATGGGGGAAAATCAAATGCAATCCCCAAATGCTCTCCTACAAGACGAGGTATCAGGGCGCCATAGAAAATGTCCCAACATCCCAACAGGGGATGGGCTTCTACTCTCCGTACTTTCTCATTCCAAAGAAAACTGGAGGGTACAGGCCCATTCTGGATCTCAAAAATCTCAACAAGTTTCTAGTCCACAAAAAGTTCAAGATGATCTCTCTCGGGACTCTTCTTCCCTACATCCAGAATCAGGATTGGCTCTGTACTCTAGATCTAAAAGAAGTGCACACACATATCCTCATCCATCCAGGACACAGGAAATATCTAAGCTTCACCTTTCAAGGAAAACATTATCAATACAGATTCCTTCCCTTCGGACTCGCCTCTATCCCAAGAGTTTTCACAAAGTGCATGGTGGTCGTAGCCGCTTATCTAGGATCTCTGGGGATATTCATCTTCCCTTACTTAGACGACTGGCTAATAAAAGCAGACTCCTGCCAAGAGGTACTGCTTTCCTTACATCACAGTACTACAACGGGATTTGTGATAAACTTCACAAAATCCCAGCTCACTCCAATTCAAAAACTAGAGTTCATCAGAGCCCTACTAGACACCCAAAAGTCCAGGGCATTTTTGCCCCAACTTCGTTGTGCACGTCTAGTCAAACTAGCTTCCCAGACGCTTTTACGAGACCATCTGACCACCCGAGAGATGCTACAGCTTCTGGGCACATGGCCTCTACAGTACATGTTGTTCTATATACTTGACTACATATGCGGACAGCTCAGTGGACTCTAGTCTCCCATTGGAAGCAGGCCTCGGGCTGTCTATGGGACAGGATCCAAGTCACTGCCTGTCTTACCACATCCATTCAGTGGTGGTGCGCTCCAGAAAATCTGCTCATAGGGTCACCTTTTCAGATGCCTCCACTTCAATGTACCCTGATGACAGATGCCTCCAAACTGGGTTGGGAAGTCCATCTGGGCAACCTGACTACCCAGCGGCTCTAGACAACGCAAGAGTCACAACTCCATATCAATCTCCTGGAACTTTGTGCTGTCTTGAATTCCCCCTGGGTGTTTCAACACCACCTCAGAGCACAATAAGTCCTAATCAGGATGGACAATCAGGTTGTGATGTTCTATGTGAACAAGCAGAGGGAACAGGCTCTTGGGCCCTCTGCGAGGAGACGCTACACCTGTGGTCCTTTGCCATTGCTCATCAAATACACCTCCAAGCAATGTATCTCCTGGGGCAGTCCAATGTCTTGGCAGACAGACTGAGTCTCATCCTTCTTCCCCCACAAATAGTTTCTTCATCTGGACACAATGTCCTACACCTTCCAGACCTGGGGAACTCCAGACATAGATCTTTTTGCAACTCTGCAAAATGCCAAGCTTCCTCACTTCTGCACAAGAACTCTGATATCCACCAAACAACAAGTGGATGCCTTTAACTTACTGGGGTCAGGGTCTGCTTTATGCTTTCCCTCCTATACCCCTCATTCCCAAGATGTTTTTCAAGCTTCAGTCCAACAAGGGCTCCATGATTATCATAGTACCTCACTGACCCTGGCAACCATGGTTTCCACTGTTACTACGTCTGACTCAGACTCATCCTCTGCGATTGGGATATGCACTGGATTTCCTCTTCCAGGACAATGGCTCATTACTACATCACAATCCACAGACTCACTGCCTCACAGCTTGGCTGTTGAGAGTATAGCTTTACAAGGCTTTGACTTTACTCAAAAGGTTAAGGAGATCCTTTTGGCTTCTAGAAAGCCCTCCATCAGACGTTCATACACCTTTAAGTGACATAGATTCTCTGTCTGGCGTTCTCAGAAAGATCTCAATCCTTTTTCTACTCCAGTGGAGTCACTCCTCCAATATTTCCTCCACCTATCCTCAAGAGGTCTAAAGACAAACTCAGTGAGAGTCCACCTCAGTGCCATTGTGGCCTCTCTCCAACTACTAGATGGACAGCCCATCTCCATGCAACTGCTAGTAGTGCATTTCATGAGAGGTCTCCTACTGTGCAAACCAGTTTTATTTCCTAAACCACATGCATCTAGAGTGGAAGCAACTCTGCAAACTCTTGACTGCAAATGTGTCTTGGCTTTCTATCTCCAGAGGACTTAAGATCATCGTAAAGCTTTGCAGTTGTTTATCTCATTTGACGCCAGTCTCCTGGGATTACCTGTTTCTAAGCATATGCTCTCCATATGGATAGCAGACTGCATTTTATTTGCCTATGACAAAGCAGGACTTTCCCTGGAAAGGCATACTGCTCATAACATTTGTGCCATGGCCACTTTGATGGCAAACCTTCATTCAGTAGCCATCGACGAAATTGGCAAAAAAGCAACTTGCTCTTCCATCCATATCTTTGCTGTCCATTATTGCCTGGACAAGGACTCCTATTGGGATGCCATGTTTGCTCAGGCTGTACTCCAGCACCTCTTTCAGACTTAGATGTAACTCCTACCCTCCATCTCGGACTTTGAAGATACCAGAAATCCATGTAGGATCCATGACCTCATCAGGCCTACTCCGAGGCAAACCTCTACCGGTTCTGAGGTCACTTCATCTGGCATCTTGGAGCTAGGAAGTCCCATATGTGAAGACTATATTCCTGCTTGTTCATGGGGATAGAGTAGTTACTCATCTGTAACAGGTGATCTCCAGGAACGGCAGGAATTTAGTCTTCACAACCCGCCCTCCTCCCCTAGAAGTTATAGGGTTTCATTTACTCTCTTTTCTCAGCTACAAACTTAACTGAAGAAAGGGTGTTGGGAAGATGGGAAGGCAGTCATGCAGGTGCAGTTGAGTGATCCCAAAAGCTTTCCAATTGGACGATGGGGAGTGTTCCCATGCGGGCTCAGTCGGTACCGATGTCACCCATATGTGAAGACTAAATTCATGCTGTTCCCGGAGACCACCTGTTACTGGTGAGTAACTACGCTTTCTGGAGTCCAATGGATTGCAGGATCCAAGGTAGCAAAGTTCTACTAGAGGTAGGTCTTATCAGACAACTCAAATTAATTTCTTTGATGTGGCAAAAAGAGAAGAAGCCCTAGATGTGATGTACTTAGATTTCAGTAAAGCCTTTGACATTGTTCCACATAGGTGACTTATAAATAAATTAAACACCCTAGGGATGGAACCTAAAGTGACTGATTGGATTAGAAATTGGTTGAGTGGGAGGCAACAGAGGGTACAGGTAAATGTCACACAATCTGAGGAGAAGGATGCTAGTAGGGCTCTGTCCTTGGTCCAGTTCTGTTTAATATTTTTGTCTAAGGTGTGAGTGTAGGAAATGAGTGCTAGAGGGGAAAAAGAGGAAACTATGGTGTCTGCAGTGTGTAAACTGGTTTGTTGTCTGTCATTTTCCTCATGATTCTTTAAATAATATGTTGTCATAAGTGATATTGTTCAGATGTATCTTCCGATCCTTTAATAAAAATTATAATAAAAAAACACGAATTATAGTTATGCATGTCAATATTTATGTTGCCTCTTTCACATCCCTTTCCTGTCATTAACATTAAAGCCCCCCCTTAGGAGCCCGATTCTGTCCCGCACGTCCATCAGAATTGCAAACAGCAATATACGTGCAGGCTGGGATTGCAATTCAGTCTGGCCTGCACATACATTAGTAGCCCAACTAACTCAGTCAGGGCTTTTAAATGGAGCTGTGGCGCCATGGCATCCTGTTGCCATGGCGCTGTGGTTCCATTTAAAAGCCGCGATGCTGGCCGCCATATCTGACCCCCGATCTGGCCTCCTAAGGGATTTAATGTGTTTTACCAGTACTTACTAAGCATTTACAGTTTTTAAATGTGTATTAACTGTTTAGCGCATCTTAAAACCAGCATTAAACAAACCTAATACACTTAAAGGCAAATTTTAGATAATACATGGAGATCAGAATTGAGACGCCCATCCATGCCCCAGGCCTTCCAAAAACAAACATCCAGGGACGTTATTCCACCCCGGACATTTCGCCGGCTCCGGACGTACAGGGCCGGCATTAGAATCGGCCCTGTACGTCCGGGGCCAGAGACCGCCCACTGCCCGCCCACTCTCCGCCCTCGTGCTGCCCATTCCCCACCCCCGTCTAACTTTCCCACACAACCGGCAGGTAAGTTATTTGTGGCTCAGAATAGGTCCAGGCTGAAATGTGAACAGATCCACTGCTACTTTAGAGAAGACGGTGTCAAACACGGCGCGTTTTCTCAAATATGTACAAGGATATGTAGGAGTTCACATGGTTTTGCTAACATGTAGAGTCGAAGGAGACATTTTATCAAATCTACATTTTAGAACAATGAACAGAAAAAACTCAGCAACTTGCATGTTGAAGTTGGTAATTTGCAATTAACACATGTAAAACGGACAAATGTAAAGTTGGTATGCTACAACTTGTAAGCTGGTATTTTCCGAATCGAGACTTATAAATGCCACCGATTAACTACAAAGGCCACAGCTTTATTTCGTTTCAGTTTGAAGGGGGAAATAAACAGCAGGAGATTAAGGAAGATAGCCCCCTTAACCCCTCCTGTAAAGGCTGGCCGAAAGAAACACGTCTAAAAAAAATCTATTCATGCCGGGGAGCAGTTGCAAATCCTGATATGGACAATTTTGGACATAGATTTGCACTCCCAATATGAAATGCGAATGCACATGTAGATGTTTGGCTGGTCCACCTCACACCCAAACCATGCCCCCAACACACTCTTTTGCAGTTTCTACACGTAAATTTAGCCCTTTCTAGAATCTCCATGTGTAAATGTTGAATTTTCCACTTTGGAATTATGAATAAGGCTTCTAAATTAACCCCCATAGTAAGTCGACAGTTTAAGAGTGACTAGAGGCTCCTCCTACCTTCTCCCCCTAGCACTAGGAGATGGGGTGCCACAGTAGGAGGAGGGTAATTTTGGATTTATTGAGTTAGGATGGGTTTTCAGGAAGGCTAAATAGACATTTCATGGTGGAAAAGACAAGGGATAGAGGCCACTGACTTTGAGAACAGTTCTGGAGAAGGATCTTGGGAGCGCAGAGGCGGGGGAGGGATATGGTTTCTTACTTGTGGTTTGTTGCGCCTTTAAGCAGCCCAACCTATTATCCAAGCAACAAAAAGTGAAACAAAACACAGAAGAATCCAAACAGGACTAAACAAGGAATGACACATACCCTTTTCCAAGGAGATGAGTAGCGATTTGGAACTTTATGAATTTTGGTTCCCAGTAGCCGTTTGGGATTTCAGAGGGGAAAGTGGAGGGTTAGAAAACAAAGACCAGAAGAAGGTCGCTTGGATTCAGTGTTCAACACTTTAAGTACAATCTGCTCTGGTTTATTCTTCAACTGAAATAATGGAATTACAGAGCTCCTATGTCCAGCTTTCAAATCAGAATCTACAAAGGAAGGGCTGTACCACTTCTTTATTAACATCGCATTAACCGTGCGGGAAATCTTATTAGTCTTCCGCACTGTTCTATCTTAGAAGGCCAATAAATTTTGTTTACCCACAGTAGGCTGTTAAAGCAGTCTTTTAAAAGAACCCCGTAAAACTAGCAAGTTGCAGTCTCATTACGAGCGGCTTTTATTGTTAAGGCTGTGCAACAGTGTAGTGTACAATGAATATTGATAGCCCCCCTCCCCCTCCCCACAGAGAACTCCTTCAGTGCATTGTTCATTTGCAGCTGGAAAGCTGGGAGCCCGTAGGAAGCGCGTTCTTTGGAATAAAGAATGCACACCGGCCTTTCTTTAAGTATTATCGTATTTCATTTCTGTAGCTAGGGCACAGCGCAACCGCTGGGCTACAGTGACTTTCTTCATCCTGCGAAAAACTCCTGAAGCATTCCCCACCTTCGGAGTATTTCCCCGGAGGAAAGGAAGCGGCGGAGTTCTGCGGCACAATCAGGCATTCTTCAGGCTGAAAAAATCTCCAGTATTTGTTGTACTGCTCTTGTTTCCATAGTCAAGCATTTACACTACACTCTACGTGGTACTTTATTGCCCCTCACACTGCACAGATAGGACCAGTCAGAATTTAGCCCTTTCACTGCAGTGTTATAACATTTGCTATGAGTCTTTCTCCCATTCATTGAGGGACCATAAAAGGGTTAATCCAGATTTGAAATTTTAGTTTAGTGTTTGAAGCAGGTACCCTGGAGCTTGTACCACACACACACACACACACACATATATATACTGTCGCAGCTAGGTGGCACCACCAGCCACTACCAGTCCTTCATTGTGTCCCTTGGACCCTTTCCTCCCCAGTAAGGTAAACTCTTACCCAAAAAAATCTGGAATAGCACTTGGGTAACTTTGAATTCCACATCTTTATTTTAATGGTTTACAAGAAAAAAAAGGAAATCACAAAATAAATGTCTTCATGACTGCACAATAGTCCCACAAGGTGCTTGGCTCCTCTGCTAACATCAGAGCTATCTTAATGTCCAGTGCAGACAGGAAGTCAGCATTGGGTGTTGGAGAGGGTGGAAGCAAATAGTTCCATGGCACCAAAGTTCTAAGATAAGCTCTGTGGAGCTGTTTGTGGCCACTGCCACCACCTGCAGCGTCAGATGAGGTATCCCCGAGTCCCAGGGCATCTCATCTCCTTGTGCCAGCCCTGGCTATGTCTCCTTCAGTTTGAGGCAGACTTGGGGCTCCTTTGTGGCATGGGGGCCCAGGGCATTTACCCTGTTTGTCACACCTTAACACCAGCCCTGACCTCACCTTGAGCAAATTACTTTATCTCAATTGCCTCAAATGTAAATAGATTGTACGCCCCTTGGACCAGGGAAATAACTTGCAGTCCACCTTGTCTATTTGGAAAAGGTGATCAATAAATTTAAATATAGTGAAATCCCTGTTGCAGTACCCTTTGTTCATGCAAATTGTTTCCACTAAATGAGGAATCCATAGTTGTAAAATTTACACACTTGCTCCCCTACAGTTATGCATTTAGATGTTACTACTCACTTTTCCAAATTCTTAAAAAAGGTACTTTCCTGCCCCAGTAGGTTTATTATCCAATTTTGTATCTGAGACAATGGAGGGGAAAGTGACTTGCAAAGGTCAGAGGTTGCTGATTCGGTAACCGTGCACTAGAGCTCGATTTGCAAGCACAGGAGCAGTGCAGACGTTTTCCACAGGCATGCAGTAAGCAAACAGCATGGAAATGAGCTGTGTGCAAAAAACGTCTGCACCAAACCTGGAGAGCAAGCTGGGCACATGCACACAGGTGTCTGCAGTAGCAGCATCTATATCCGGGCATAAAAGGCACTAGTGCGCGCAGAGGGCACTCATTCTGCTCCGACGTTCTGCTCCGATTATTCTGGCACTGCAACAGGGCAGCCGCACAGAGCGCAAAGGCTTAGGGGGCGCATTTCCGTTATCTGCTGTTGCCCTGCCACTGCCACTTTGTGATTCTGCAGCAGCAGCGGCGGCACCGGCAGCAGCAGAGCAGACCCGACTAAATTTTAAAAACCCCAAACCATGCAGGTCTTTTTGCAGGTCTGGTCCCTCCCTCCTCTAACGCGGCATCAGAGTAGGGAGGGATCAGATCTGCTTAAAGTTAGGTCTGCTCGGCTGCTGCCGGCGACTTGCACATCGGGCGTAACCCTCCCCCCTCCCCCATAACTCCTTCCAGCCGCTGCCTGCTCTTGCCCTGCTGCCGGCGCCGCCGTGGAGAAAACAGAGGGCAGCAGCAGCAGCAGGGCAAGAGCAGGGAGAGGCTGGACGGAGGAATGGGGAGGAAGGAGAGCGCGCACCCGATGTGCAAGTCGCACAGGGCACAATTCTGGCTCGCTATGGCCCTGCACTGCAGTAGCACATAAAAAATATGTGAGGCTACTGCATCAGCCCCTTAGGGGGAGAGGTAGGATTTGAATCTAGAGTCTATGCTCCTCAGCCCAGTGCTCTAACTGCTAGGCCATTGCATCAGTATATTATGAGCCTCATGCATTTATAGTCTTAATTACAGAACAAATTTGGAGGCTTGAAGACAACAAAAGTAAAGCAGGAATTGTCTGTCTTCTATTTATAGAATAAGGAAGTTTCTAGAGCCTTCTCTTGGCTGGTATGTTGTAAAAAAAATGTAACGTAATGGAGGATAGGTCCGTATGCCCATCACTGAAAGAGAGAGTACTACTAATACTACTACTACTGAACATTTGTATAGCGCTACAAGACGTGCATAGTGCTGTACAGAAACATGTAAAAGATGGGCCCTGCTCATCGGAGCTTATAATCTAGTCAAGACAGACAACACAGTAGCTGTAGACATGGGATACATCTAGGGGGCATGGTGAGGAAACACATAGGAGATGAGGTGAGTCATTGAAGAGAGCTATATAATACCTGGGAGGATAGGGTAAGATGAAAGAATCTGGCTGTTTTGCCAATGGAGGAGGGGTGATTCCCTTAGGCTGTATAGGCAGCAACCTCTGCTACAGCCAAAGCAAACCTATAGGTTCTGGCAGCCACACTAACTCAGTGTTATCAGTGCATATTAAACCTGCAGAAAGAATGGTCAATATTTCACACCAAATAAAGGAAAAACTGCAGAGAGATCATTCGGACCACTGGAACTACTACTACCACTACTGCTGAACATTTGTATAGCGCTACAAGTCATACGCAGCGCTTCACAGACATGTAAGAGACGGTCCCTACTCATCAGAGCTTACAATCTAGTCAAGACAGACAACACAGTAGGTGTAAAGAGGGATACATCTAGGGGAATGGCAAGGAAACACGAAGGAGAACAGGTGAGTCAAGATCCGAAAGTGGAACTGTGGTGTGCCCGTAGCTTTCTGTTTTGTTACAAGGCCAGACTTGTCAGCCCCACCTTGTAAAGAACATAGCCATCGCCGCTGAACCTTAACCGCAGATATTAAATGCATGGGCCATATCCGGGCATCGGAACTGGATATCTGGGTCTGCTGCAACATGTAAGAGTGCAGAAGCTAACCGCGCAGGGCTGATATTGAGCCGCTACCTGGTTAGCTCCCACGGGTAAAGATAGGCCAGCTTTGCCCATGCCTATCTTTACCCACAGGTCACTAACCGCACAGGGGTTCAATATCACCACTGCCCGGTTAGCAATGGGTGCCAACTCTTCTCTACCCCATAATGCCCACCAACACGCCCTGATTCTACACAGATATCATCAGGGCGTGTAGTGGCGGAACCAGTGGATATTCACCATGGTTAGAGCCGCTAAATATCCCTCTATAGCAGCATTTACATGGTTTACCGGTTCCCCTTCCACTGTCCCCAATAATATGGTCGAGGCATACAGTATCTCCGAACCAGATGGCCTACTCATGACTTTGCTACCCATGAAGGATGCAGCTTAGGGAGAAAGGGGTACCAATGGTGATATTGTGCTCGGTAAATCTCTCAAAATATATTTTCTTTTCACAGATCATTGTGCTGTGGTCCTCTTGCTAGCCAGAACTTTGCAGCATTGATGAATATACAAAAAATTTAAACTTAGTCCTTTGGAAGGTACGTCAGCACTGGAAGAGGAGAAGAAAGACAAATCCAGGTCAGATATCAGTCACCTTTCACCAAAAATGTAGTCGTTGCATTAGTGCTAGAGATAAATTAATTCATGCAAATAGCAGCTGACATTGGATGCTACGTTCAGCTGTTGCTTTCTTCTAAATGTGGATGTTTAGAGGGCCTGATTAAGGCCAAGATTATTGTAAGTGCATTACCAAGCCATAGCAAAAATGTGATGGTTGTTTTTATGGTAATGAAAGTTTTGCATGTTAACAGAAAATATAATAGACAAGAAATGGGTTGAAAATTTATTCAAGACTCAAGACTCTGGACATCCATCAAAAAGTGACGTTTATGGCCACAGATTGCAAGATTACACAGAAAGCTGGGGAAATAAAATGATAAGATTCCTAATATGATTTTTGGCATTTATTTCCTGATGTCCTGGGTCCTTATCACAATCCAGTAAAACCTGCCTGCAGGCACATATCTGGACTGTTTGACCCATCCCTAACAGAGCCAGCCTTGGTGAGAATATATCCTCTACATCTTCCCAGTCATATTCAAAGAACCAGTAAAATATGCTAGTGAGTATAATTGTTCGTTTTTACAAATAATTAGGAACTGCAAATGATCTCTTTCCAATTATATGACCACATTTTTTGTCACACAATATAACTTGGCCCATGGCTTGGGAGCTGAGAGATGTCAGTGGTTTTTCCCCTAGTTGGGAGAAAAGAGCAGTTTGACTGAGACCGTGGACTTCCTCTAGGGATGTGCACCTGAAAAGAGCAGTTAGACTGAGACCGTGGACTTCCTCTAGGGATGTGCACCTGAAAAGAGCAGTTAGACTGAGACCGTGGACTTCCTCTAGGGATGTGCACCTGAAAAGAGCAGTTAGACTCAGACCATGGACTTCCTCTAGGGATGTGCACCTGAAAAGAGCAGTAAGACTGAGACCGTGGACTTCCACTAAGGTTGTGCACCTGAAAAGCTTTGGTCTGGTTCGTTTCCAGATCAATCACGCAATCAGTTAATTTTCAGATACCAAATGATTTGCTTCATTCATTTCCGTCAACGCTAATGGAGCAAGCAGTTTTCCACTAGAACAGTGGGTTTTCCATGAAAGTTACTTGTGGTTAGAGTGGAGGACTAGCTTAGTAATTGGAATAGAAGGTTGCAAGCAAGGGAGCTCGGGTTCAACTCCCGCAGACGTTTCATTGCCTCAGAATTTAGTTAAAAACATCTCTATCCGGCTAATCACTGAAAGTTCTAAGCAGTATTACAAAAACCACAAAAAATATTAAAGTAACATAATGGGGCATGTTTACTAAAGCATGATAAGATTCGGTGTCTTAGCAGGCATTAAGTGCAAAACATTAGCACAAGAAATGTGTCCAACCCACGCTAATGGTTGGGGCATTCCCAGCATGCTCCCATGCAGTTACCACATGGAGAAGCACTTCACTAGGCTAAAACTGCAGCCGCGCCATACTAAAAGCAAATGGGATTTTTGCCGCAATTAATGTGGGTGCACTTAATGCCACCCACCGAAGTGGCACCATAGCAGTAAGGGCACTCACACAAACTGCACTGTGCAGGCAACACCCACTTTCTACCCTAAATCTATCCAGTCCCTTCCCCATCGCATGGTTAGCATGTGATTTTTACTGCCCCTTTAATCTGCCACTTCCATTTTCCAGTCAGCTCGGCTCAGGCTGGCCCTGCTGCCCCGGGGCTGTAGTATCTCTTCTAACGCCTATTCCAGCACTGTTGCAGTTCCTCTTCACTCCTGACTAGCCCGAGCCTGCCTGACCCAACTCACAGTGAGTGAGGTGAGAACCTGAGCGACAACCATGGGAGGGAGGTCAGTGGAGAGAGAGAGAGAGAGGCCAGGGATTGGCGTCAGTCAAGATAGCGAGAGAGAGGGAGAGGGTGTTTGTGGGGTGGTTGAGGAAGAGAAGATAGTTCTAGCTATGACTGAGGTAAGGTGGGGTGGGCTAGGGTGGAATGGGATGAGTTGGAGGAGGTGAAAGCAGGTGTATAGGGAGAGGAATGGCCAGCAAAAAAAAGGAGGTGATAATGTCCCTGTATAAGTCTCTAGTGCAACCTCATTTGGAGTATTGTGTGCAATTCTGGAGACCGCACTTTCAAAAGGATATATGCAGGTTGGAGTCAGTGCAGAGGGTGGCTACTAAAATGGTTAGTGGTCTTCGTTATAAAGCATATGAGGACAGACTTAAAGATCTCAATATGTATACTTTAGAGGAAAGGCAGGATAGGTGTGATATGATAGAGATATTTAAATACTTCCGTGGCATAAATCCACAAGAGGGTCTCTTTCAATTGAAGGCAAGCTCTGCTATGAGGGGACAGGGGATGAGGGTGAAAGGGGATAGACTCAGGAGTAATATGCACAAATATTTCTTTATGGAAAGAGTGGTGAATCAGTGGAATAATCTCCCAGTGGAGGTGGTAGAGATGAGGATAGTATCTGAATTCAAAAAAGCATGGGGCAAACACAGAGGATCTCTAAAGGGGATTATTGTAGTTGCTATGGAAGGGCAGATTAGATAGGCCATGTGGTCTTTTTCTGCCATCATGTTTCTATGTTTCTATAGGCAGACAAGTTGTTGACCATTGTAGTGTTAAATCTGACTGCTTGATCAACTGGATTTTATAAATTTACCAGATCTTGATGGAATGATGTTAACTGAACCAAAAATTGAGCATTCCAGCTTTGCCAGGGCTTTTCCAGTTTGGAGCTCTTTTTACCAGGTTTCCAACTCTAGTTGTTACTTCAGCTCATTCCATTGGTTTGATGTTTGAATGATCTCGAACGATTTTCAGAAGACTGTTCGTGAGGAACTAGCTAAACCTAAAGTAGATAAAGCGATGAGACCAGATGGGATACATCTGAAAATATTGAAGGAACTTGGGGATGTTCTAGCAGCTACACTGACTGACCTTTTCAATGCTTCTTTGGAGTCGGGACTGGCCCCAGAGGACTGGAGAAAGGCACATGTGGTTCCTTTCACAAAAGCAGAAGTAAGGATGAGGTTGAGAACTACAGGCCGGTTAGTCTGACCTCTGTGGTGAGTAAATTATTGGAAATGCTGCTAAAAGGGAGGATAGTGAGGTTTCTGGAGTTCATTAGATTGCAAGATCTGAGGCAGCATGGGTTTACCAGAGGCAGGTCTTATCAGACAAACCTGATTTCTTTGACTGGGTGACCAGGGAGTTTGACCAAGGGAGAGCCCTATCTGTGGTGTACTTAGATTTCAGAATTTGGCAGCTGAGATTTAATGCTAAAAAATGCAGGGTCATGCATTTGGGCAGCAAAACTCCAAGCAGGGTGAGGTACTTCTGTCCATGAAATCTCAGCTGCCAAATTCTTGACCATTCTTCAAGCTTAGCTAGATCCCTCCTCATGTTATCTCCACCTTCCTGGGTGTCTACTCTATTGTAAATTTTGGTATCATCCGCAGAGGCAAACCTTACCCGACAGCCCTTCCGCTATGTCACTAACAAAGATGTTAAAAAGAATTGGACCAAGGACAGATCCCTGGGGCACATCACTGGTAACCTCTTTCTCCTCAGAGCAAGCTCCATTTACCTGTGCCCTTTGTCATCTCCCAATCAACCAATTTCTAACCAGTCAGTCACTTTAGGGTCCAGCCCTAGGGTGCTCAGTTTGTTTATAAGTTGCCAGTACAGAACAGTGTCAAAGGCTTTACTGAAATCTAAGTACAGGATGGAGTCGGTGCAGAGGGGGGCTACTAAAATGGTTAATGATCTTTGTTATAAAGCATATGAGGATGGACTTAACGATCTATACATTAGAGGAAAGGCAGGATAGAGGAGATGTGATAGAGACATTTAAATATCTCCGTAGCATAAATGCACAAGAAGAGAGCCTCTTTCAATTGAAAGCAAGCTATGCTATGAGGGGATACAGGATGAGGGTGAAAGGGGTTAGACTCAGGAGTAACATGTGGAAATGTTTCTTTACGGAAAGAGTGGTAGATGCGTGGAATAGTCTCCCAGGGGAGGTGGAGGAAAGGAGTACAGAATCTGAATTCAAAAAAGCATGGGACAAACACAGAGGATCTCTAAAGGTAAAAAGGGGACTATTGGAGTTGATATGGAAGGGCAGACTAGATAGGCCATGTGGTCTTTTTCTGCCGTCATGTTTCTATGTTGGTCAGGAAGGACAGTGTGAAAGAAACATGGATAGTAAGATGGAGAGAGAGTGCTACAATGCCCTGCTTTTATGCACAAAAACGGTTGGGAGAGAGAGAGTATGAGATGTAGACTGGCTGGGCCAGTGAAGGATGGGGACTGGCTTGGAAGGGAGAAGAGAGTCTGTGATGGAGCTGGGTGGGCCAGTGAGGGAAGGGACCTGGGAGAGAGAGTGAGTGATGGGGACTGGTTGTGAAGGCTGGAGCAGTGAGAGATGGGGACTGGGAGGGAGAGTGGGTGATGGGGACTGGGAGAGAGAGTGAGTGATGGGGACTGGGAGGGAGAGGGGGTGATGGGGACTGGGAGAGAGAGTGAGTGATGGGGACTGGGAGAGAGAGTGAGTGATGGGGACTGGGAGGGAAGGGAGAGAAACTGAGAGAAGGGGAACTGGTGAGGGAGGAAGAGTGAGTTTGGGGTTGATTTACTACCCATGACCTTTTCATAATTTGTAATTTGTATTTGTTGTTTAGTTTTATATGTTATGTGTGTGGGATTGGAAGGGAGATTATGCTGGGAGGGAATGGGACTGGAGGAGGACTGATATTAGGGGATTGAGTTCTGGAACCAGAAAGGAGATGATGCTGGGGGCTGGGGGAACTGGACCTGGAATGGAGATGATGCTGGGAGGGACTTGGACTAGAGGAAGATTGATGCTGGAGGGGAGTCTGCAACTATAAGGGAGATGATGTGGGGGGATCTGAAACTAGAACGGAGCTCATGCTGGGAGGGACTGGGACTGGAAGAGAGTTCATGCTGGGAGGCACAGGGACTGGAAGGGAGCTCATGCTGGGAGGGACTGGGACTGGAAAAGAGTTCATGCTGGGAGGCACAGGGACTGGAAGGGAGCTCATGCTGGGAGGGACTGGGACTGGAAGAGAGTTCATGCTGGGAGGCACAGGGACTGGAAAGATGCTGATGCTAGGGAATGGCTAGAAGGGAGTTATGCTGAGGCTGGTGGCTGAAAGGGGGCAGATGCTGGGGTCAGGGTCGAGAAACAGGGGCAGAAGCTGGGAGACTGAAGGTGGAGGGGGAACAGATATTTTGAGTGGGAAGGAAGAAACAAGGTCCTACAGAGAGAAAGGTTGAGAGGGAGGAGCTTAAGAATGGATGCTGGGGTAAGGAGGAAGAAAGTCAGGGTTAAAGAATATCAGAGAAGGAATTGGCTGGGTGTATGTGGGGAATAGATGTAGGAGGCAGGATGGTAGGTACTGGGGACAGGGCGATGGGGAAATCAAGACTTAGGTGGAGAACTTTAAAATCGGGACGGAGAAAAGAAGAAGACAGTCTCTAAGATTGGCTGGGTATTGGGAGAGTAAGCAGGGACTCGAGCTTCAGACTTAGGGCTGGCACAACTCACTGTACAGGCAGTCCCAGCAGCAGAAAGATTGCAGCATCATGCGGCACCACCCCCAGCTTCATCTTTCTTTCTCCAAGTCAAGTGCTGCCGTTTACATTCACTTTCAGTACGCAGAGCCACCGAACTGTGTACCAGAAGTGAATACTACAGGCAGCACTGGCTGCTACATGCTGACTCGCAGAAAGAAAGATGAAGTTGGAGATGCCACATGATATTTTTGCCCTGGGAGGGGGAGGAGGGACAGAGAGAAAGAGAGAGAAAAAGAGAAAGGGAGATCTTGGGTTATGAAAGAGAGAGAGAGAAGGGGATATGCTGGATTGATGGAGGGGATGGAAGAGAGAAAGAGAGGGAGATTTGGGGTTATGAGAAAGAAGGAATACATTGGACTGGAGTGGGGAGGAAACAGTGGAAGAGAGTAAAGATGCTGGGCTGGGAGGGGACATAGAAGATATGCTGGACCACTGGAGGTAGAGGCTATGGAAAAGTGGAAGGAGACAGAAAGCTGCTGGTCTATTGTGGGGAGGAGGGAAAAAGGACTGGGGAGGGTGAAGGAGAAAGAGGGAGATACTGAACCTTGGTGGTAAAGGGAAAGGGTGAGAGAATTGGGAGATGCTGAACTGGGGTGGTGAGAGAGACGAGGGCTATGGTGGGCACAGTGGAACTATGTGAGAAAGGCCATGGGAAGCTGGCAAGGAGACGAGTAAGAGGAGGATGATGATTACAGAGGGTGGACATGTAGTAATGAAGAATGGGTGAAAGAGGGAATAAGAGGCTAGCAAAGGAGTGAATTGGGAAATGGGAGAGCTCGGGAGATGAGCAAGGCTGGACATTAGAAAAGTACATGAAAAGCTGATAGGTGAAAAGTCGAAAGGGGATTAATGCAGAGGACGGGGTGAAATTTGAGTGGATACAGAAGGAGGAAAGAAAGAAATGGAGGAATGAGCAGCAAGGAAAAGATCAATATGTCAGGCAGATGTAGAGAGAATGGAAAAATATAGAAGAGAGAAGAAAAGACAAATGAACTGCAGACAATGGAGAGTTAACAGAAAGCATGAAAAGAGCAGAAGAGAGAGACTGGAGCAAATGGGTCTGAAAAATAAAATGCCCAAACAACAGAAGGTAGGAAAAAAGTATTTTATTTTGAATTTATTAACTGGAATATGTCAGCACTGGGATTTGTGCATCACCGAGTTTTTGTGTTTTGTTCAGTACAAGAGAAAATGAATTTCTTGTTTGACTTTAGGGGTTCCCAGTTCAATTATTGTCCTCAAATTTCTAAATAGTAATCCCTCATTCTGTGTTTGGTGACAGTCTGCAAATGAGGCCCCACAATGAGTCTCCACAAATTGCTCCACATCACCCTCGGGCCACCCCTGCACCTAGTAATCAAATGGGGATCACAGACATAAATACCTAGGGCGATGCAGCCCTGTTACCAAGGGCTGTGTGTCTGCTAACGAGAGATTGCAACCAGACACTACTTGATTTGGACATTTTATTCAGCATAGAGAAATGGAGCACTCAGTTCACTGTCTAGAGCTTCTCTGAATTTATGGGCCAAGGGCCTTTGAGGGATTTCCCTTCTTCCTGTGGAGAAACTGCTCCCTGTTGATAACGTGTGCTGACTGAGTGATGGAGCGGCAGAGAACCCAGGAGAAATATTGCTGTGACTCGGTCCCTGGACATGACTTGCCCTGTCGCAGATAGGATGGGGGTTATGTAAATAATAACAAAACCATTTAAAAACTGCAGTCCAATAAACCTTTAAGATCTCAAAATAAATACAAACAGAACAATGAACCTAATCACAGAAGAGGTTAACTAAAATGGCTTTCCTGCAAAAGCCTGAACAAAATACTAACAGGCTAATACAGAAAACCAGTGCTAGACACGCTCTGAAGATGACTTTAACGCGGCCCGACAATGCACATTTTTTAACGCTGGATGCTGTATAAGATAGGGCATGCAAATGACCCCCATGTTAACCATGCGCATGCAAATGAGTCATCACAGCGCTGAACTGGGAGAGCAAGCCAAACACATGTGCACAAGAAGTCTGCGCTAATTTGGCTTGCTCTCTGGGCACCGTGTGGCTAATTTGCATAGCAGCCCCGACAGTATTTTGATGGCATCGGGGATGATCGCGGCATCGGGAAAAACCCCAATGCCAACAAAATACTGTTGGAGGCCATGCCCAACAATAAAATTATTCCTGGTGGTCCAGTGTCCCAGATCCCACCCCCGACAGTATTTTGATCACATCAGAAAAGCCCCCCGATGCCATCAAAATACTGTCAGGGGCCATGCCCAACAATAAAATTATCTCTGATGGTCCAGCAGCCCCAATCCCACCACCCCATATTAAATAAAAAACAAAATCTGGTGTCTAGAGGCCCCCAAATGCAGTTAAGCAGGAGCGCTGCCTATGCACTCCCACTCAGCATCAGCCATCGTGCAAAATGGTGCTGTCTGGCCCCGCGCGGTGCATCCTGGGATACATCAGGTGAGGTCAGACTGCCATATAAGGCATAATCTACCTTATATGGCAGTCTGACCTCCCCCGGTGCATCCCAAGATGCACCACACGAGGCTAGACCCCGCCATTTTGCACAATGGCCAACACAGAGTGGGATCGTGTCGGCAGTGCTTCCACTTAGGTGCATTTAGGGACTGCCAGACCACCAGGTAGGGACCTCTAGACCACCAGGTTTTGTTTTTTATTTAATATGGGGTGCTGGGAGAAAGGGACCACTAGACCACCAGGTTCTTCTTTTATTTGTGGGGATAGGGGCCACTAGACCACCAGGAATCATTTTATTGTGGGGCACGCCCCTGACAGTATTTTGATGGCATCGGGGGCCTTTCCTGGTGCCATCAAAATACTGTTGGTGGCACGCGTTAGAGGTTTACTTCCACTCAGACCCTGCAGTAAAAGTTTTGCGGCTATGACTGGTTGCAAAATCATCTACACCTGTCTCTGCATCGGGCTTAGCCATGATTTGCATACCAGCCCAACAGATTAAAATACATTTAAATAATTAAAGATTAATTTAAATACGTGTGGCGCTAACTGGGCGCTAGTTTTTCTGCCAATGTTTATGTCTATTTTCTGTATATAAATGATCATTAAAATGTGCTTAAATGTGGTGTTATGGGCTCGTAAAGCCCACGCTAGCTTTCTGCATCGGCCTGTATGTTTTCATCCTCTTTCTAAAATCTACTTCTACTGGAAATGTGTGAGCGAAATCCAAATGTTTTTTAACTTGCTGGCAAGCATCTGTAAAAGAGGCAACAGCACTAGAGGACATCCAGAGTGGAATGAAGTGCCCACAGAAACAAAAGAAGGAAAAAGAGTAAAAACATGCTCACATTTTAGCCACACTGTGAGAAGACTCTAAGCTAGCATAAGAAGGGCAAAGCAGTATAAACTGTGGAATGAGTCCCCAAGGCACCCAGAAAGAGCAAAGCAGCAATGCTAGGAGGAAGACACCAAAGTACCAGAAGAGGGGTAAAGTGATACCAACATTTATAGTGTTCTTTCCAGTCTATTTATTTTATTTATTTATTTATTTATTTAGCTGCATTTATATCCCGCTTTTCACCGGGTCAAAGTGGTTGGGGGATACATTTAACACAAGGGGATATGAGACACACACACTAATACTTACAGGGAACATGGGCAATGGAGGGTTAAGTGGCTTGCCCAAGACCACAAGGAGCACCTGTGGGACTAGAAACCCCAGTCCTTCCAGCCCAAGGTTGCTGTCCTCTTGTGGGATTTGAACCACCGACCTTCCGGCCTGTGGTACCTTGCCCCAACCACTAGGCCACTCCTCCCTCTATTTTCTATTTTCCCTCTATTTTCTCCCTCTATTTTCTATTTTCTATCAAGCTTCTCACTATACAACCTGACTTTTCTCTGACATACAAATGCAGTCGTTGCTTTCTCTCTCTAAGCCTGATAATTCTCGTCCCTTTTCCTCTGACGCCTATACCTTCCTGACATAAGCTTCCCCACCTGTGTGGTCCAGGAGAGAAAGGGTACAGATTTTAAATTCAGGATGATATCACCAGCCATGGGACTTGGAAGTGAGACTGTGATAGGCTTGTTTGGCTGCTTGTCATGAAATTTCAACATGATAGGTGGTCACTTCTTGTCCTTTTCCAAGGTGGCACTACTCTGTCTTTCTATTGGAGAATGAACCCATGCCTCTCTGGGGCAAAGGCCAGAAACTTATAACTGAAGCAATAGGAGCTGCAGATAAGGCAGAAGCTAGTGAGCAGTTATCCTCTGGGTTGCAGAAAGCAAGACATGCTCCAAAAGAGCCCATTGTGTCAGCATGGGGTGTGTCCTTGATTAGGGACCAAATGTTGATCCAATGGGTTCCTTCAGGGATTTGTCTTCCCTTCTGCTGTCCCAGAGTCTTGTAACTTAACTGTACAATTCCTGTGGCTTCACTTGCAAGTCTCTTGCCTCCTCTTCTATCAGTCATAGATTTGAACCCCAGTAAAACTCCAAAAATAAGTGCTGTTTTCCTGGCCTCCATAGACTATAATTGGTGCTGCAAATACATTCATTTTTGGATCATAGGGGACCCATGTTCGTTTAGGGTGGGCATGTCAAACGTCAGTGCTGAAGGGCTACTAACCAATCAGATTTACAGCATATCTCTAATGAATATCCATGAGATATATTTATATGCATTGCCTCTATTGTACAGAAATATCTCATGCATATGCATGTCCTTTATTGCTGAGACCAAAGTACCCCCAGGCAAGGTCACCTCAACTGGAAGGTACAGTCCATTTTAATCAATTTGCAGTAAACATTTAAAAACTGCGTCAAAAGAATTTGAAAGCTAGAAGTACTTAGTCAAGTCCCCAAGTCATCGCAGCAACAAAAATATTCAGTGGTGAAACGAATACCAGTTTTGCGATCTGAAGAACGCGTTGGTCATTTTTCATGTGACCACTGTGTTTACTTTTCAGGTTCTTTGGTAGGGGACACATGGGAAGACCCGGCTACAAAACGTATTTGGCGTTCTTAGTATTTCACTAACTGTGAATCTACTTTTGTGGTGTATTTATTAATATGCCCTTGTGGTTTAAAATATGAAGGGTGTACCTCTTACCCCTTTAAGAAGCGATTGGCTGAACATTCCTCTCGTATTCGCACAAAGACTCTTGGGATTCCGATTGTTCCTCATGCTCTACAATATAATCATCTGTTTGCATAGTTTACCTGGCAGGTTATTGATTGGATTCCCCCCCTTTTCTTTGGAGGGTGATCGCCTATCCCATCTACATCGGATTGAACAGCAGTGGATCTATTGACTGGATACTGTCACACCAAGGGGCTTGAACTTGGAAGTTGAGTGGAATAACCTTTTGTGATTCTATAGGTTTTCAACCAGCTGAGTGGAGTTTGCATGTTTGTTGCTGTCAGCCACGGGTTGGTTGGGCAGTTCACGTGTGGTTTTGGTGACGTGAGATGCCGGTATTTAAAAACCTCCTTTTTGGGGATCCCCTTGTTGTGCATTTGGAAATTATCGGTGGTCGGAAAGAACCTGAAGCAGGGTCTTGAAAATGTATTGACCCGAAACACAGGACTGTGTCATTTCACCACTGAATATTTTTGTTGCTGCAATGCCTTGGGGACTTAGCTAAGTACTTCTAGCTTTCAAATTCTTTTGACGCAGTTTTTAAATGTTTACTGCAAATTGAATAAAATGGACTGTACCTTCCAGTTGAGGTGACCTTGCCTGGGGGTAATTTGGTCTGACAAAAAGATGTGTTTTGGAGGTAATTTTTGTCTTTAGGATCTGCCTTTTTGGATTTCTTGTAACTTGGGGCTGGCAGTATTCTTGAGCCCTTTGGGAATTTTCTTGATTACTGTATTGCTGAGAAACAATAAGCTATTGAAAAAACCAACCCCTCAAAATAAATCTTCTAAATTTTTGTGTCGGAAGTGTCAGCCCAGTGGATAGGAACCATACCTAGCATTGCCAGCCCAGTGGATAGGAACCATACCTAGCATGATTTTCCGCGCATTGCTTGACCTGAAGCAGGGTGCTTTAGTTGTATGTACCCAAAACGTGGTACGTCAGAAGAATTGGCGTACAGTGGAGTGATTGAGAACAGCTTAAAAACGAGTCACTTACCAGCTAAGTAAAGCTGCTATGTTTTAGCATTGCTTCACTTTATTGAAATGGAAAAGCGACAGCGGTGCTAGGTATGGTTCCTGTCCACTGGGCTGGCACTTCTGACACAAAAATTTAGAAGATTTACTTTGAGGGATTGTTTTTTTCAATAGCCGGGTCTTTGTTTGAACATGATTATTACTGACTCTGGCAATATGGAATTTGTTTGTGGTCACTGAGAAACAATAAGCAGCAGAGGCAACTCTGAACTTTCGCATTCAGAATGTCAGAGTTATGTGAAATTCCATCTATCTGACTCTAGACAGCCCTCCATCAAACGTCATTGGATACCAAACTCGGTATTAAAATCCCCCTGTGGTGTCAGAAGTGGACAAAATAACTCAAGTTATAGAAGTCCTGGAGCTCTTTTAGGATGCTGCCCTAGGCAGACTCTCCATGCTGCCATCTCCCCTGACTGTGGCACCACCTGGCCCGTCTTGCTGCTCCCCCCCCCCCCCCCCCGGCATGCACGCTCATGGCCTGCCATTCCTACCACCTCCGATGCAACTTCCTGTTGGAGGGGGCAGGGGCATCAGGCCATAATTGCATGCAAACACATGGGTACATTAACATAAGAACATAAGACATGCCATACTGGGTCAGACCGAGGTCCATCAAGCCCAGTATCCTGTTTCCAACAGTGGCCAATCTAGGTTATACGTACCTAGCAATATCCCCAAAGACACAGGTTCCACAATGCTTGTACTGGGTCAAGCATTGATATCCTGGGTCCCTTTTTAATAGTGGTTTATGGACCTTTCCTCCAGGAACTTGTCCAAACCTTTTTTAAAGCCCGCCATGGCTCTGAACTGCCACTTCATGGAAGGGTAAACCATGCTGCCCACCAGGTTCTGCCACCCTAGGCAACCACCTAGTTGGCCTCATGGATGGGCCAGCCCAGAGTGTGTTAGATGGACCAGGCGTATGACTTAGGGCCGAGGTTCCCAACGTCGGTCCTCGGGGAACTCCAGGCCACTCAGGTTTTCAGAGTACCCACGATGAATATGCATGAGATAGATCTGCAAGCACTGCTTCCATTGTATGCAGATTTATCTCATGCATATTCATTGTGGGTACTCTGAAAGCCTGAGTGGCCTGGGGTTCCCCGAGGACCGACTTGGGAACCTCTGACCTAGGGCATGAGATGATTAGAGAAGATGGTAGAAAAGTAGGGAGGGGTTGAGAGTTGGTGTGGATGGTCTTCAGGCTTGGAAAAAGATGACTGAGGGAAGATATGATAGAGATCTATAAAATAATGAATGGAGTGGACCGAGTAAATATAGATCGGTTGTTTATGTAAATAGTTCACCAATATAATCTAACGCACTGCCCCACACACTACACTTCTCAGTTCTCACACTGCATGCTACAAACCACACTTTATTATTGATTTTGATTGATGTGCCACACCGCCTTGATTTAACGATAAGGCGGTATACTAAATCCTTCTAAATAAATAAAATAAATAAAATTTACCCCTTCAAAAAGTAGAAAAACTTATGCAATGACGCTACAATCTAGCACATTTAAGACAAATTGGAGAAAATATTTTTTCACTTAATGCGTAAACAAACTCTGGAGTTTGTTACTAGAGGATATAGTAAAAGCTGTTAGTGTAGATGCATTTAAAAGCGATTTGGATGAGTATCTGGAGGAAAGGTCCATATACCATTATAAAAGTGGACCAGGGAAATCTGTCTACCTTTTGGGAACCTGACAGGTACTTGTGACCTGGATTGGCCACGGTTGGAAACAAGATACTGGGCTTGATGGTCTGACCCAGTATGCCATATTTTGTTTTTATGTTCATATGTAGGCGTGAAAGGCAGTGTAGGTGCCGTGGAGGGATAAGTGAGGAAAAGAACTGTATGTGTGTGCGTGTATATCCATGTGGGGTACCAAAAATGGGGCTGGGAACTGAATAGGATAACAGGAACTCAGAGAAGGGAGAGAAGGAGAAAGATACATTGGAAGAGAGAGAGGGACTCAGGGATTAGTTTGGGGAGATCAAGGGAGACTAAGGGACTGAGTGTGAAATTAGGGAGAGAGGGGAGCAGGGCTTGGGGATGAAAGGAAGAATGGTATTTGGATTGTGAAAAGGAGGAATGTGTCAAACAGAGACAAGACAAATACAGTTGGAAAAATAAAATGTCCATACAACTAAGATAGGAAAAGGAATTTAGTGATTGGAATATGTCAGGTATGGAATGTGCATCTCTTATATGTTTGCATTTTGCCCAGTATAAGAGGAAATGTTTTGTTTCTCTAATGTTGCAATTCTTGGAGAGTCCGTCTTCTTGAGGTCTTCATTTCCATTTTCGTCTGCACGTTTTCTAATTTGTGATCACTTATTGTCCATTTGATGAGGGCCTCTCTCCATGTTCTGTGTGCATAACCAACTTGAAGGAGTCTGTTAATAAATAGTTTCTGTGTAGGAATCTACAGCAGTTTGACTTATTCTTTTTTTCAGTTAGAGGTATCCGGATGTTCTAGCACAGAGGTAAGCCTAAGCTGCACTGTATACAGGAAATCAACCCATGCCAACCATTATCTACATGCAGGGTCATGCCACCATCCATCCACAAAAAGAGGCACCCTGCACACAAATCCCCCAAGGCATTCAGGTCAGATATCTTGAAAACCCAATTGGCTAGCAGCACTCAAGAACTAGAATTACCAACACTTGCTCTAGTAATATTTTCATAGGCTGGGTTGCTGGGCTCTGGCAGTTAGTGCTGCTTTGGTTTGGTATGTTTGCTATATAGGTCCTGAGTCTTTTTTGTATTGCTTCACATCATGCATGACAGTGGGGAGAATTTCTAACACTGTTACTGAGGTGACATCAGAATTTGCTTTTTATTTTATTTTATTTTTTGCATCATGAGTAGTTAGGAGAAATGTCCAAGTTCTTCTCTATGCCCATTAATTGAAGAATTTCTATAAAAACATGGTAGTGATCTTTCCAGTTTTCCGGTCATGCCGCGTCTTGATAAATGGAACCAACATTTCAACCATCATTCTGTGGCTTTCTTCAGGGTGACATGGTTATGCAGTGAATGTCTGTCTCATATATAGTGGTTCTAAAACCAGATTGGTAGGTTTGAAGCAGGAAATTTGAATTTTTGGCAGGAAAGTTGTTGAAGAAAAGGCAGGAAATTGGAATTTGATTTCAGAGAGAAAGTTCATTGGAAAAAGGAGGGAGTTTTAAATTTTAAATTTTGGTGGGAAGGTTCGTTGGAGAAAAAGCAGGAACAGTACATGCGAGAACTCTAACAGATGACATTGCCTCAAATGTCAGAGACTCTACCCACTTCGTTAAAATCATCATCAATCTGAGACTAAGCAGCATAGACATTGCGGTCAGTTTTGTTGTCGTCTCCCTCTTCACCAAAGTCCCAGTGGAAGAAGCAGTCCAAGCCATACACTACAAGCTAGAAACATGTATTCTTCCAACAGAATGTGCCGAACTAACAGCATTTTGTCTAAAAGCAACTTTCTTCCAGTACTGGAAGCCGTGCTATGCTCAAAGAGAAACAAAGACAAACAAACAAATTTTTGTTGGAACGTTCACCATGAAGAATTAACTTCCTCTCGAGGTGAAATGTTCCTATTTTATCTTTTTTTAGTGGAAAACCACAAAAGGGCGATCTTGAGAGAAGCTCTCCCCCAACATCAAAATAACTTTAATAATAGGGAAATTGCTTAGCTACTTAGCTGAAGCAGAGTATGCGAGTCCAAAAAACTCCCTTGGCTTCCCAGCTTTCACCACACAGGTACAGCACAGCCAGATTAAATGTCCAAGCGATAAGGAGAATGTCACAACTTTACTCCACAATTGTACAAATCCAATTCGCGGCAACACCACCAAGATAATTACTTCGTGGTCAGGTGGACTCGCATACTCCGCTTCAGCTAAGTAGCTAAGCAATTTCCCTATTATTATTTAAAGTTATTTTGATGTTGGGGGAGAGCTTCTCTCAAGATCGCCCTTTTGTGGTTTTCCACTAAAAAAAGATAAAATAGGAACATTTCACCTTGAGAGAAAGTTAATTCTTCATGGTGAACGTTCCAACAAAAATTTGTTTGTTTGTCTCTGTTTCCCTGTTTGATTGGGTTTAGCTGTGGGATAGAGTTTTAGGTTTTTCTTAGTGTGATGCTCAAAGAGAAGGCACAGCAATGGGTTCCCCTCTCTCCCCAATGATAGCCAACATTTTCATGGAGTCTCTTGAATCCACCTTACTGGACAATGCGAAGCTAAAACCCAAACTCTGGGTCCACTGTGTAGACAACACATTTCTCATTTGGCCCCATGGATAGGAAAATCTTGAAGATTTTTCTGAACCATCTGATTAGCAGCCACCCCAACATAAAGTTCACTATGGAGATGGAGACCAATGGATGTCTCCCTTTTCTTGATGTAATGATCAAAAAGTGCACAGATGGAAGCCTGAGCTACACTGTATATGGAAACCCACCCATACCAACCTTTATCTACATGCAGGTTCACATCACCATCCATCCACAAAAAGAGATATCCTGCACACACTAGTAAAGAGGGCACTAAGAGTCTGAGACCCAGGTAGTCTCCAAGAAGAAAAGAACACCCTCCGGGACACATTCTCAGCCAATGGCTTCAACAAAATGACCCTCTCCTAAGCCTTAAAACCTTTGGACAAACCAATCCACAAGAATAGCAACCACCAACAACCACTGGATATCAACTCCATGACAGAAAGAAGACCAGCACCGACAGCATATGGTCATGTCAGCATGGCAGGGGTGTGTGTGCCCGTGCTGGAGGGAGCAGTGGCACCCACCTGCAGTAGACCTAGGCCATGCCCTGTACCAGTATGTGGTGTGCAGTGCAACAGAAGAGGTCTGGCCGAGGAACGTAAAGGTAACCCCAGGGACCACTATGCTGCTGTGGCAACAGTGTGGTGCAGTACACTCAGCCAGCATGTCGAAGAGCAGAGGTTCAGGTCCCATCTGTGAATCCTGCAGAGCATCCCCCCATAGTTATAGCCCACAATGCAGCCACAACAACAACATGGGCAAACCCCAACGCAGCGGTGCACAGGGGTATGGACACCCACTCACAAGGGCTCCACTATCCACAACTTCATGGAGTGTCAGGCTGTTGGCCCCAGCACAGAGCTGCAGTTATCACTAGAGCACTACTACTACCTCCTGCACAGATTAGCAATGTCGGCACTATGATCAGGACCAGTGTGGCGGGAAGGGTTGTCAACCACCTCCATCTCTGCACAATGCTGAGATAGGTGTGGGAGTGTGCGTATGTCTCTCCATTGTTTTGTGTCTGCCAACACCTCACTGAGCCCACATTGCTCACACTGCTTCCAGCGTTAGCCTGCAAATGTGCATAATGAGGAGCAAGGTATTGTGGGTATGGCCGAGACAGGGCGGATTGGCCAGGATGCATCTGCATAGGGTGGAGGGCAATGGCTGGGGCACTGTAGTGCTCGACCACCACCTGCATGGACAGGGTGGACACAGCATGTCATGCTGGGGGGGGGGGGTTTCTCTCACTCTGACTGAGCAGTGCCCATGGCATGTCTATGTTCCCACATAGTGCCACACATTGTTTGTTTCCAGTGATACCTGTGTGTTTCTGGTTCTGGGACCCAAGCACAGAGATGCCTGCTTGGTGTCTGTGCTGTGCATTCCATCTCTGGGTGCTCAGGGTTCCCCTATGAGCATGCACTAAGGACTGGTGAGTGCAGGGGTCTCAAACATGCGGGCTGCATGCGGCCCGTGAGAGAACTTTGTGCGGCCCGTGACGGAGGTAAACAAACAAACCAAAAAAAAACCCCTGGCTTCTGCTGCTGCCGCCGTGGCAGCGGCAGAATCAACTGTCAATTAAAAAAACCAAAAACCTGGCTTCTGCTGCTGCAGCCGGGGCAGCGGCAGAATCAGCTGTCCCGCGGCCCCTTCCCCTCTGCCTAGAAGAGCCCTGAGTCTGCTCCATCAGCGGCGGGCTTTTCAAGCCGCAAAGAGAGTATTTCCCTCTCGCGCAGCTTGAAAAGTGAATAGGCTTAAGCCGCAAGAGAGGGAAATACACACTTCGCGGCTTGAAAAGCCCGCCGCTGATGGAGCAGACTCAGGGCTCTTCCGGGCAGAGGGGAAGGGGCCACGGGACAGCAGATTCTGCCGCTGCCACGGCTGCAGCAGCAAAAGCCAGGTTTTTCTTTTTTTTAATTGACAGTTGATTCTGCCGCTGCCACGGCGGCAGCGGCAGCAGCAGAAGCCAGGTTTGTTTGTTTTTTAAATTTACCTGAGCTGATGGGGAGGGAGGGGGGTTAGGACTGGAAATGGGCTGATGGGGGTTAGGAAGGACTGGAGATTGGCTGATGGGGGGAGTTAGGACTGGCAATGAGCTATGGAGGGGCTAAGACTGAAATGGGGTAATGGGGGGTTAGGACTGGAAGTGGGCTAATGGCAGCAGGGGGGGTTAGGACTGGTAATGGGCTATGGTGGGGGCTAGGACTGGAAATGGGCAGATGGGGGTTAGGACTGGAGGTGGGCTGATTGGTGGGTTAGGACTGGTAATGGGCTATGGGGGGGCTAAGAATGAAAATGGGGTGATGGGAGGGTTAGAACTGGAAGTGGGCTGTTGGGGGGCTTAGGACTGGTAATGGGCTATGGGGGGCTAGAAATGGTAATGGACTGGGGGGGTTGCTAGGACTGGAAATGGGCTTAGTGGGGGGGAGCTAGGACAGGAAATGGGCTGATGGTGGGGCTAGGATAGGACTGGAAATGGGCTGATGCGGGGACTAGAAGGGAGCAGATGTTCAGTGGGGCTGGAACTAGAAGGGAGCTGATGTTGGGGGAGGATTAGAATAGGATGAGGCTGGGAGAGTGAAATGGAGAGGGGAAAAATATTTTGTGTGGGATGGAAGAAAAATCTACAATTGGCCGGGTATTGGGAGAGTAAGTGGTGATTGAGAATGGAGGGGTAAAATTTGAGTGGATGGAATAGGAATGAGAAAGGAGCAAAAGGAGAAAGATTAGTATGTTAAAGCAGATGTAGAGAGAGAATGGAAAAAAAACTAGAAGAGAGAAGAAAGGACAAATGGACAGCAGACGATGGAGAGTTAGCAGAAGACACGAAGAAACCAGAAGAAAGTGGCTGTAACAATTGCAACTGAAAAAAATGCACAAAAGGTAGAAAAATATCTTTTTTGAATTTATTAACTGGAATATGTCAGCTCTGGGAAATGTGCATCATTAATGTATGCGCTTTGTATGGTAACATTATGCAAATATTTATGCAAATGAGGCCCCACGTCTTATGCGGCCCGCGGGTTACTTTACAAGTCCTCATTTGGCCCTCAAAGCAATTTGAGTTTGAGACCTCTGGGTTAGTGGGTTGTCTGCAGTTTGTCTGTGCATGGTGGGGCTACCTTGTAGGATGCTGCAGGTGCAGTTTGACTGTGCTGTCTGTTGATGAATGGCAGACAGTGGTGTGGGGCAGTTGGGCCTTCCCCTGCCTACCCCAAACATCACTGCTGGTCTGCAATGGGCACAGGTATGGCACAGGCCCAGCAGCCCTGGAAAACTGTCATCCGCTAGCAGGACTGTGGTTGCTGGTACTACAGCCATTCTGTAGGGTGCAGACACCTGTCCCACCACACCCTCATCTACAAAAGGGGTGATTGTGGCCCCTTGAGGTATATAGTGCATGCCACTTAGACCCATAGTGGCAGTGCTACATAACCCTCATGCGAGTCTAGACACCCCACTGCCCTGATAACAGGTACCCATGGCAGCCAGACCTTAACACCAGGTACGCACTAATCTGGGTGGCGTCTGGTCTCACAGGGCCACATGTGACTGTAGAACAGATGTACTTTTCAGTTGCATGGCTGGGAACACCTGTCACACACTGGTAGTGACGGGGACATGCAGCAGGACCTATCTTTAGCACTACATGTACTGTGGACCTAGTGCTGGGCGCCCATACTATCCCTCAGGGTGAACACGGAACCTGCACAATGGCATGGTCTGTAGCAACTCTGTGCCAATATCATGCACTGTCAGTCCGTCTTACCACGCTGCAGTACCGGAGAGGTGCAGACCCCATTTGGTGGTCAGCTGTAGACCGCTGTTCTGCACGTGCAATGCATCATGGGTGCTGGTGAGGTTACCCTATCCTGGCACACAGAGCAGACGGTTTGTGCAGTGACCTGCAGTCCTTCTGTACCCAGCCATTGCTGAACAACAAGCCATAGAGGTATATCCTACTGGTTAGTACACTGCCATTCTAGGCAGAGGTCATGGGTTTGATTCCTTGCTGTTCTTGCCTGTCCAAGGCAGATATTTTGCTTGTCTGTGACAGTCATATCTTTGCAGATCCGTGCTGCCAGCCCATAGTACCCTCACCACAGTTGCCAACAATCCTTATAAGGCGTTATAAGGCTCCTAATTAGGCATAGTACAAGGCACGTTACAAGGCACCTTATTAGGCACAGTCCAAGGCACGTTATAAGGCACGTTACAAGGTACCTTATTAGGCACAGTACAAGGCACGTTACAAGGCACCTTATTAGGCACAGTACAAGGCACGTTATAAAGCATGTTACAAGGTACCTTATTAGCCACAGTACAAGGCACGTGCCTTGTACTGTGCCTAATAAGGTGCCTTGTAACGTGCCTTATAATGCGCCTTATAACGCGCATTACCTGACATGGCTTGCCATAATGCTGCCCAGCCCACTCCCTTATATGGGCATCTGTACCATCGCCGCGGAACCTAACGTGAGTGACATTACCGCAGTTTAGTAAACATACCCCTAAGTGTAAGGTATATATGTGTACGTTTAGTTTCAGGAAGAAGGGCAGCTAATTTCCAAAGAGACGGTGTCCGCATACTTACCCTTTACTTATGTGTATTCTAGCTGTACAAATTAGGTAGCCTGATACAGAATTACCTTTGCTGAGTCTTCTTGGCCACATTCTTGTGAGGTTATGCTCTTCTGCAATCAAGTCAAAACGTCACTGCCGGAAACTAGGGGGAACCTCTTTACCTCCCCCCCCCCCCCATTCCCCAACCATTTCTATTGTGCTACCATGACATGTGCAATAAAAAGGCCTCATCTAGAGCATGTTTGTTGACCCTTGTTCCCACATATCCAAGTAGACTAATATGGCAATCATGATTCTTTGTTCAAGTCTTTGGGGAAAACACATATCAGGCAAGTCTTATTAATGCTGCTCTCAAGAAATCACCCCTTATAGATGCCCCCTTACTCATGATCTGACTCTACCTATCCTGCAGTGTAAATAGCTTATGTATATAGTTATGTATATAGTTAACCCTGTTATCCAAGTTTTATTACCTGTTCTATGTAAAACCAGACACCTTGTCACCATGGTAGTTATGTTATGATGTAAACCGCGCTGATGCCGAATAGCGCGGTATATAAGAAACTGTAATAATAAATAAATAAGTATATGTGTGTGTGTGTGTGAGAGAGAGAAATAAAAAGGCTTCTGGTGTAAATGACTCATAAGTGACACTTAACAAATGAGCATTTTATAACATACTGAGAGGGTAACATGGTAAAGCAAATTGGTTACTACAGGGATTTTCAGGCAGGTTGAATTAAGTCTGAGGGCTGACAGGCGCTGCCTGCATCTTAATACACAAACACATACCGAAATACCAACATAAAAAATAAATAGAAGTATATTGAGGTTGGATCATTTCAATACTCAACCCGAACTATCTGAATTTATTGGAAGACTAGGCTGTAACCTCTTTCCAGAATAAATACAATTTGAAGTTTTCATGTTCTGGTCTCCTATGTTGCATATTCTTATCAGTAACTACAGAAACCTTTGCAGAAAAGTGCTGGAGAGACCTAATATGACCCTCGCAGAGGCAGATGGCCTGGCAATATGCTTCTCTTCTCATACCTGAACTCAGCAATATCATCCAAAGTAGAGGGCAAAGAAGGAAAAAGATGACGACCGCGTCTATGGAGGCTCAAGGAGAGGAAACTGTACGAAGTCCCACCCTGTCTTACTGCTTGCTGGATAATGCTCTGCCTAATGGACCACATCGTTTTGTGTATGGGGTTTTCAACACAAGCAATGATTTATCCAGTTATTTAAATATCTAGCAGGCTTCAGAATGATGCCAGAAGCTCGGCTTTCCTATAAAATGAAAAGCTCAAGGGGTAAGAGGTCATCCTATGAAACTGGAGGAAAAGGTACCTGAAAGAAATGCAAGACAATGTGTTTTCATTGAGAGATTTGTGCTCTCCTAGTACTGAGTGATGCCAGGCATGTATGGGACAGACACAATAGCGGCAGGAAAAGATCAGTGTTAGGACAGTATGAGGGTAATTTTCTATGTTAAGTCTATTTTATACAGTAGTGGGGCCATGCTGACCAATGAATAGCAGGGATATACATCTGGTTAGGACGTACGTCCCCCACTATTTGCTGGCACTGCATTCCATGCTGCCTGCTCCTCACACATACAGTGGAGTTATGCGAGGAGCGCTGGATGGGGACTGGAGGGGTTGGACCAGAGGCGGAGAGTGGGCAGAGCGCGGACGGGCCGCATAATCCGGAAATACAGGACCTATTCAGGCCTCGGCCCTGTACATCTACCGCAGGCTGGTTAGACATGGGACTTATTCCACCTTGGAGGTGGAACAAGTCCCATCGACAGCAAGGAACAGGCCAGGCAGCCCCACCAAACAGGCAGGGCAGACACTGGTGAGCCCCCGCCACTCAATCCCAGTCCCGGCTGCTTCCGCCAAGGGTTGGGTGGCAGGGAAAAGAGCTTTTGCAGCTGTCAGCCTTTCTACATTTCTACGTTTCTGCTGGGTGTCCTGGTGCCACGGCGATGGGACACCGCGGCACTGCAGAATCGGGGCTACACCAGGCTGTCCAAGTGCCTGATTCTGCAATTGTGGGAACATCTAGCCCCTGCAGTTTCAGAATCAGGTACAATTCGGGCCCATCCATTTTCTGGACATCCAGATGGCCTGGACGTGCCCCAGTCAGAATCGGCCTCCACGTGTCTACTTGTCTACTTGTACTAAGGGGCAGGGATTGCACTTTAAGTTAAGGTGCAGACATTTACACCAAACTCTAGAGCTGCTATGGCTATATTTTTCAAGAATACATGTGAATTATACAATAGTATTCTATAATCTATGTGCATACTTGTACATTTCACCCATGCTCTGTCCAAACACCACTGATGCATGCACCCACTGGCAAAGTGCACGCCATCATGTCAACGTGTATACTTTTATGCTGCTCGGTATTTTATAAGATAACATTAACATGTATATGTGGCCACATACATGCATTAAAAATGCCAGCCAAATAGGCGAATACCTTACCGCATAAAGTAGACATCCCCTTATAAAAGTACCCCTGATATGTCCTTCTATGTTTGCAGTAATGGGCAGGCTGGGTGACCAATCAGTTCTTATTTCCCACAGGAGGGAGGAGTAGCCTAGTGGTTTGGGAAAGGTACTTCAGGCCGGAAGGTCGGGGGGTTCAAATCCCACTAGAGGACAGCAACCTTGGGCTGGAAGGACTGGGGTTTCTAGTCCCACAGGTGCTCCTTGTGGTCTTGGGCAAGCCACTTAACCCTCCATTGCCCATGTTCCCTGTAAGTATTAGTGTATGTGTCTCATATCCCCGCGTGTTAAATGTATCCCCCACTTGTGTTGTGACTGCTTTGATTGAAGGATAAGGCAGTATACAAAACTGTCTAAATAAAAAATAAATAAAAATATCCTCTGCTTCCTACACTGATCTGGTATCCTGGGGAACTCCGCTGCTGTCTATGTGCAATTTGTGCTGTCACAGAGTTACAGAACCCATTTCAGAACCATATTATCCATAAGTTAAGGAGGTCATTTTAAAAGCATCTTCACGTTTAAATAGCAGCATTTACACATGCTGATTTAAATATATGTGTACATGTACAGATAAACACCATGCAGAAATTTCATAGAGGGAGTAAAAAAAATCTACACATGCATTTCCCATCTCACAGATGAAAAACACATGTATTTAAGAAAATTTCCCCTTCAGCTTTTGCACCAACTCAGAGGGACACAGAGATTTATAAAAAGTGCACATTTCAGCCAGTGCTTTACACAAAGGATTAAGGGAGCAATTGTCCTTAATCCCTCTGCCCTAGGCTTGTAAAATAGCCCCACTAACAGGGTACTATAAGGGTCCCCTCATTTACGAGGGCAAGTAAGTACATACTGAGGTGCTCTTTAATAAAGTATGAGTGCAAGTAGGCACACCTGTGTATTTAGATCCTCCAGACATTAGGGGGAGCTTCTCCAAGGAGAATCAGGGGATTATGGGTAGTGTAGTCCCTGGGAATAGCTAGTTCTTGGGGAGGACTTCCTGCTCCAAGTACAGACAATTAGGCACCTGCAGCTCAATAGTCAGGTTGCACAGGCCTTTAAAGGCCAGCCTGACTAGGGGGGTTCCTAGAAAATCACCCAGAGAGTTTGATCCAGTTGTACAAGGTTGCGGTCCTGTGGCCAGGAGGGAAGTAGGATGGTGGAGGAAGCCCAATGCTATGTGGATCACTGGAGGATATACTTTTTTTTTTTTTTTTTAAATTAAGTTTTCAATTGATACAACAACCAACCAAAGAAAAGGACAATCCTAGGACATGGAATAGGTACAACATTGTACAAAAAAGAAAATACAAGAAAATTAATACTGATTAAGCCCAGGTAAGATGCACAAAGATTATTAGTTGTCATTTTGACTCTGAGCTAACTTTTACCATGCAAATCTCATCAGTTGTTCATTCCTGATATTTGCAATGCTCCTCCACTGTCTGAAGTTTATGGGGGCACCATAATATAGCTGAGCCACCAGAACTACTATGGGAAGGGGGCGGGAGGATTCAGGGCAGGCAGGAACTGGTGTGAGACAAGGTGGGTAGACCAGATTGGCTAGCTGATAAGGGGAGGGGTGTAGTGAGAGGTAATGGAGCAAGGGGTAGAGTGAGGTGGTTGGATTGGGAAGTGCATTTTCCTGCCCTGCTCAGTCCACCCTCAGTAAGGGGATTGGAAGATGTGGGTCACAGCAGGAGGGGGGCAAAGGAGTCCGTTTTTCTCAGGTTCAGTCAGAGTGGGGTGGAGGTTTAAGCATGGGAAGGAGAGGGAACCATATGGAGCTGGTGTGTGACCCTGGCATGAGCTTCAGGGGCACAGCTGTGTGCCATTGCCAGTTATGTGAGGGATGGGAATGCCACAGGGCTCAGTGGGACCTTATCATGGCTTGACTAGCCAGGTAGCCAAGTGGAGCTGTGCAGCTGAGGGAGGAGGGTTAATGCCAGGCAAGTGAAGTGATACTGGGAAAACCGACCCGGAAAAATTGTTTTTTGTATATGGTTACAAAGATTTAAGGGCCCGATATTCAATTGGGACAGCTATGCGCATAGCCATCGCCACCAACACTAACCCTGGATATTCACTGCTAGGGTCACATGCAGCCCTGGCATTTGAATATCCATTCTCTGACTACTTCAAAATAAACACAAATTTGATCATGTTATCCCTCTGTTGATTACAGAAGATTGACTTCCTGTACTGTAGCACATTAAATTTCAGATCTTAATGCTGGTTTTCAAAACGATACACAAAGGCACCCCACAATATGTACTTGATTTACTTATCTCATATAAACCGACCAGGGACTTGAGCTCTCATGATGAGAATTTGCTCGTTGTCCCTAATTCATTGCAAATAACATTATGAAACAACCTGTCAATCAGCTTTTTTTTACCCGGCTACCATCCTTTGGAATGCTCTGTGCCAATACTTAAGGCTAGAATCATCTCTTGAGAGGTTCAGAAAAGGCCTTAAGAGTTTTTGTTTTGAAATGGTGTTTGGTGATGTACTGGACTGATGCGGGATTGCAGCATTATGTTTTATTCTTTTTCTTCTTTCTTTTTTTTCCTATTATTCCTTTTCCTTTATTTTTTATTATGCTTTAGATTGTAAATTTGTTTTATTTTTATTTAATGGTTTTATAACTATACGGGGTATGTTTACTAAGCAGTCTTAACGTGCGCTCTTCCACGTTATCATGCGATAAGGTACCTTATCGCACAATAATGGCGCTTTATCGGGCACAGAGGTACTTTAGCGCGCGATAACGCGCACAGCGGCGCAAATGAGCGCTGAGGGCGGAGGAAGGCTCCCCAGGGGCAGAGAGAGAGAGTCAATGGGCGGAGAGTGGGAGGGGAGAGGCTCCCTGCACACTAACGCTGTGAAATTCGAGGCTGAAAACTAACGCCAGTGAAACCCTGGCGTTAGAGCTGATTTAAAGGGAAAAGAAACCATTTACGTCAGCAATGTACAGCAAAACCAGGGAAACCTACAAAAAAGTGATAAGTGTGATACATGTGCACGGAACAAAAGGGCAAATAAACATTGAAAATGACCTGAACAAAATGGAAAAAAACATAACCAAGCTGGCCAATAGTGATATTAATGGGAAACATCAATCCCCCCCCCCCCCCCGAGAAAGCTCCAAAAAAAAGATATGAATTTTGGAAGGGTCTATTTTCCGTCCCCATACAAGGTGAATGAGCCCACAGTGAAATTGCGCTGAGCAGGGTTTTCCCTCTCCATTGGGCAGGTGTCCTATGGCATGCACATGTTCCGCAACAGCAGGGCGGGCATGTCATAACGGGCAACTGGACAGATGTTTGAAAAGGGGACACAGAGGGCTGCAGGGGGCACATGCTGTGGTGCAGCTGGGCCACAGTGCGGACTAGGGTGATGCCTAGGTGGCCCATAGGAATGCTGAAACAGTAGTGCAGCCAGACAGCAACTGATGAGGGCCCAACATGGGCAAGAGTGTGCTTCCCACAGTGTCATAGGGGATAGTGGGATAGTACCCAGCAGGTACCCCCAAGGGCACAGAACATTGCCAGGCGGTGCTGGGGGGAAGCGTGGACAGCTATGCAGGCACCCCTACCCCAGAACCCGCATCATAGGCAGCAGCCTACCTGCACACTGGATGGCCTGAGACTGCGCTCCACCAGCAGAAGGGCATGTCAGCAGGGTGGCAGAGGGGTACTGGTGGTGGAGGGGGCAGTGGCAGCTGACCAGAGCAGACCGTGGCCTAGCCCTGTGTAGGTGGGTGCCATGCACTGCAACAGACAGGACCTGTCTGACGAACAGTCATGGTATCCCCAGGGAATGCACTGTCTCTGTGGCAACACGGTGGTGCAGTGCACACTGCCAGTGTGTTCAGAAGCAGAAGGTTACAGGTTCAAGTCCCAGCTGTGGTTCCTGCCAACCCAGCCCCCATAGTTTACCCCCTGCTAATACAGACATACCTTTATTGCAGATGACATAGACATGCCCAAAACACCTACATTTTACCCTACAGAGCACAGACACCATAAACATGCGCATTACCTAGAGCAGTGTCTCCCAAATGCAGTCCTGGAGGGCCAAACACCATTCAGGTTCCATGCTGCCTCTAATAAATATGGCTGTGCTGCATTTCTATGCACCGCCCCCATGGTATGCAGATGTATCTCATGCATATTCATTAGGGACAGCATGAAAACCCGAACAGTGTTTGGCCCTCCAGGACTGGAGTTGGGAACCTCCGCCCTAGAGCAGCGGCCAACAGGGGCAGACACACCCGCACCCACAGGCTCCATCATCCGAAGCCTCCTGGAGAGGCAGGATGTTGGGCCCTGCGTGCATCTCCGAATACTAGCACTTGCATACCTTAGCAATGCCACCCTAAACCTGGGAAAAACGTACACAGCTATCAAAAGGTTACTATGATAACTGGCAGATAGCAATTCCTACGTTAAGCACAATTGGCTGATTGAGCTGCATCAGAGCAACCTTTATGATGTCTGTGGAGTGTGCCTCAGGTCTGGTGTCTGACAGAGTGACCCCAACAGTATTGCGTACCATAGCCATGCCTGCACTGTGCCCAGGACTGGTGCGGTGGCCAGGGCTGCCAAACACCTCTATAGTTGCACAATGCTGGCATAGGTGTGGGGAGTGTGTGTCTGGCTATCCAGTGTCTGCTGGCTGCTAACACCTTCCTCAGCCCACACTTCTAGCACTGTTCTCAGTATTGGCCTGCCAATGTGCATAATGAGGAGCAAGGTACTGTGGGTATAGCCTGGACAGGGTGGCCTGACCTGGATGCATCAGCACAGGGCATAGGGCAATGACTTGGAAATTGTAGTGCCTGGCCACGACCTGCACCGACAGGGGGCCACAGCATGTCTTGATGGGAGGTCACCCTCACCCTGACTGTGCAGTGACCACGGCATGGCTAGGCTCCGCCATGGTTCTATATTGTATTTTTTTTAAGTGAAATGTATAGGATCTCTTTTCTGAGATCTAATCACTGACTTATTTGCTTGGTGGTTGTGCTCACATCATCATGCACTGTGGACTAGCTAGCAGACTGTCTGCAGTTATATGTGAATGGCTGGAACACTTTGCAGGGTGCAGTGGTTGGTGACTCACTGTGCTTGCTGCTGTTGAATGTCAGATGGTGGTGGGGGCAGCTGAGTATATAAAGGCCTACTGTCTCCCTGCCATTGCCCTCGGGATGTGTACAGCTCTGCATTGGCTGCCCTGTATGTTGTCTGTTCCCCAGCATGACTGGGGTTGATGGCACCCCCTCTACTGCCACCGTTGCAGGGAGGTAGAATGTGGATCTGTTGGTGGGGGACTCCTGTCTTCCACTGTGAGCCACAGAGGGCGAGAGAGAGAGAGGGAGAGAGGGAGGGTGGGTGGTTGGGTGGTGGTACTGAATCCGCCTATGGGTCCAAACACCCCCCCCCCCTTCACCTACATCATGTTACCATGCACCAACACAGGATATGCACTATTCTGGGTGCAGCATAGCCCATAAGGGCTAGACCTGAGTGACACCTACAGATGGACACGAATGTATCCTAGGTGGGTCTGCAGGAACTGCCTCAGACAGACAGACACACACACACACTCACTGTGGAGTGCATACCCCATCTTGTGATCATCTGTAGACCGCTGCTTTGCATGTGCTGTGCATCATGGGTACGGGTGGGTTGACCCTATTCTGGTAACCACAGCAGAATGGTTATGTGGTGACATGCAGTCCTTCTGTAGCCAGCCAGGGGTTTGTTATGAGCTGTAGCCAACTGGTTACTTCACTGCCTGTGGAGCCAGAGGTCATGGGTTCAAAACCACAGTGGGGCTACTTGATAGGGCTGCCTGAGGCAATGTATGTTTTCAATGCACATTAGTGCTGCCAGCAAAAACAACCTCAGTACTGTAACCATAGGGTGCCCTATAGGGGACATTATAGGGTGCCATAGCAGACAGTGCACTTTATAATGTGCCCTATGGATTCCCTATAGGGTGCCTTATGCGGCACCATAGGTTACGCCACTGTGAGGGTGTGTTTGCTGGCAGCACTAATTAAAACAAAAAGAAAATGCCTCAAAAAGCAATACATACACGTAAAAGTCAATGCCTCAGCCAGCCTTATTCATCAGGCACACTGGGGGATGAAACCCATGACCCGTGTACCATCAGTCAGTGTATTAACCATTGTGCTACACCTCTGCTGCTGTATTTGCAGGTGAGTGCACCTACCTAAGACCAATGTGCGTTAACGGGGCACGCCCCCCCTCTAACGTGTGATAATGTGTGCCACGCACATTATGGTGCAATTGCCTCTTTCACGCCAGAACGGCCCCTCTCTGTATGGCACCCTGCACAGTATTGCTGGGTGCACATTAAGATGGTTTAGTAAACATACCCCCTGGTGTAACTGTTCAGCCTGCCATTGCTATGTGAATAGGCATAGCACACTGGGTAATGCAATGCCCTAAGAGCCAGTGGTGATGGGTTTGATCCCACAGTGGGGTTATTTGACAGGGCTGTCTGTCATTGACTATTTTTACTGTACATTGGTGCTGCCAGCAAAAACACCCTCAGAGTACTGTAACCTTAAGGTGCCTCATAAGGCACCCCATAAGGCACCTTATGGGGCGCCCTATAAGGCGCCCTGCAAAGCAACTTATAAGGTGTCCTATAGGGTACATTGTAGGGTGCCTTGGCAGACAGTGCACTTTCTAATGTGCCCTCTGGAGTGCCTTATAGGGTGCCTTATGTGGCACCTTAGGTTACGGCACTGTGAGGGTGTGTTTGCTGGCAGCAATACTAAAACTAGAAATAAAAGGCCTCATAGAGCACTACTTAAATGTGAGGGGTGATGCCTCAGCCAGCCTTATGCATTGGGTGCATTAACTCATGACCCCTGTATCACCGGTCAGTGTATTAACCATTGTGCTACACCCATGCTCCTCTGTTTGCACATCAGCGCGCCTAATTATGATTACCGCGCGTTAACGTGCTTAGCGGCTTCTCACACGATAATGTGCACAGCGCACGTTATCGCGCGATAATCCCATTTTGCTACGATAAGACTGACACACCCATTCCTTTTATGGCAGCCTGCACACTATCGCCGGGCGCACGTTACGACTGCTTAGTAAACATACCCCTAAGTTTGAAATGTATTAATTTTCTTATTTTGTCTCATTTTACTCACATTTTATCACGTCTTGATGTATTTTGAAAGGTAGTTAAACAAGTGTCAAAAAACAAAAACGAGGTGGAGGAAGGAGCAGTAGTGTGGCAGACCCCAGCGTATAGGGCAGTTGTACTGCCATTTCATAAGGCCGATGAAGCAATGGAGCTGGGGGGCTGGACAAACTAGCGTGAGGAACCCTGATTGGAAGCCACCTTAAAGAAGCCAACTCCCTGAAGAGAAGCAGAAGAGGGCTATAGTTTGTGGAAAGGTTTTCCCAAATGTACTAGCCAAAGTAATACAGGGAACAGGCTACAGTTTGAGAGAAGTATTCCAAATGTTCTAGCTGAGCTTTGGCTCGTGGTGAAAGGGTACAGTGGAGCGCACTAGGGATCAGAGTGTAAGGCAGGGCCGTGCTGTCAGGGATGTGCATGGGAAAGCGAGTTACGGCTGTGTAGTAAATTGCTCTCAAGAGAGAAGAGAGGTATATAGCCAGCTTGAAGCAGGTGAAGCATAAGACTTGGTGAAACGTGATACACAAATAGACGTGAGGCCGGGTGGAACAGTGAAAAGCATGATGAAACAATATTGCTGCAGAAAAGATTTGGTATGAATGCACTGAATGTTTGTGATGTGAAAGGAAAGAACTCTCAGGTAGCAATTAAGACTTTGTAAGAATTCTGTGGACCTAGCAAAGGAAATCTTGCGTAAATAAACTATTGTACATAGTGCTTACACTGCTCTTGTCTGCATTAATAGCTGATCTTAAGAGGGATACACCTAACCAGTTGGGTTTTTTATGGATAACCACCATGAATATGTATGAGTGAGATTTGCATACAATGGAGGCAGTGTATGCAAATCTCTCTCATGCATATTCACTGTGGTTATCCTAACAACCTGACTGACTAGCTGTGTCCCAAGGACTGGGTTGAGAACCCGTGGCCTAGGGCTAGCTGACATAGGGTGGCCATTCAAGGGGCTCTCAGGAATAGTTTAGCAATGTATCACCAGCCACCAGGCCCAGGGAGCCGGAGGCTGTGTGACAGCGCACGTCCTAGAAGAAGTCAAACACGCAACCGAGTCAGCACCCCAAATGAGTACAAGCACACACGCAAGGACACAACAGACAGAGCTCTCTCCATGGCTGCTCCAACAATATGGAACAATCTACCGGACGATCTAAGGGCAACTCCAGACCTCAAAGACTTCAGAAAACAGCTGAAAACCATGCTGTTCATAGAGCACTATGGTCACATCACATAACCTAAGAGAATGGATAACAGCACCCCAATCCTCCTAAACAACTGTATGTATATAAAATGTGTTTTTAGCACCACTGTAAATAGCCCACCTTGTACATAGCTCAAACAAATCAAGCACCCAACACAGCCCTCACACAACTAAGTTTCATCCTCACTGCATGTACAACGCACACACTTTACTTGATTGCTTGCTGTGATACCACCTTGATTATTAAGATAAGGCGGTTTAGAAATACTGTTAAATAAATAAATAAATAAATAAATAAAAGACACATAGGTGCCTACTAGATGTGTTTTTATAAAATATGAGCAAAATTAGCAAATATTCATGCCTTTAATACAAGCACAGACATGTACATCTGCTCAAGAGAAGGTGCAAATGTTCATGCATAAAATTTGTAAGTTTGATGTTTTGTTAATTGAGACGATGACAGTTTCTCAGTAGCATGCAGTAGTTTGCTGCTGTCCGTCCGTGGATTGAGCCCCAATGGTTGAATAGAAGAATTACGCATTTTATGAAGACATGGATCTCGATTCAGAGAGGGGCAAGTCCAGGCCATCCAGATGACCCCAAGCAAGACGGGCTTGTTGGGACCCGACTCTGGACTGCGGGAATAAAATGTTCCCGTGGTGGCCAGAATCGGGCCTGCGAATGACCCGGCGTGCCCCCGACTCTGGCATCCCTGGTCCTCCTGTTTCCCGCCTCCTGACCCAAGGTTGGCCTGCTGTGGCCTGGATCGGGTGGCGGGGAACCCCCCCCCCCCCCCTGCATCCAGCCCAGGCCCCAGGGGGGATCCCTAGCCCTGATCATGCCAAAGTGCTGCCTCAAGCATTCCACCTCAAGCAACTTACCCCAAGCAGCCCTGTACATGCTGCTGGGCTCGCCCGCCTCCATTCTGCCCCAAATCCTCCCCCTCCTGCCCCCCGCCGGCTCTCCCTGCACTGAGCATCAGGACATACGAGTGAGCCAGTGGGGGACTCGGGCCCAGACGGCTTGCGCCGGGATGTGCAGTCCCACAACCTGCATCTTTGCATGAGGACCACAAGTTTCAATCGTCTGTTATTCTATCTATAGACTTTTTGACCCATTTTTAGGCATTTTGTTTTACTGGTAAAATTTGCAAGCATGCACATTGTGCATTGATTGTAAAATACTTTGATCATATTCGCAAACTCTGCCCAGACCATGACCTCAACTGCACTTACAATATCAGCAAAATATGCTCTATCATGTAAACACATGGACTTTTAGGCTAGTTGGAATCTTATAGCAGACCATTTACACACATTACCGGGCCACATATGTGCAAAAATGATTTTATAAAATGACCCCTTATGGGCTTGATTCTGCAAGGTAGATAACGAGGCTGTATGCCCCGGCAGGATGGCCAGCCCCGCTAGCCCTGTACGTCTGGGGAGGACCGGGGGGGATGGCCAGCTTATTCCACCTCAGAGGTGAAATAAACACTGGATGCCCCTCCGGATCTGCCAGCCAGCCCCCCAGCAGCAACAGCGGCAAGCCAGGTGAGTCACCACTCCCCGATCTGGGCCCTGGCTGCCCCCATTGGGGTCGGATAGCAGGGAAACTGGTGTTTCCACAGCAGTGGGCTGGATGTGCCACAGGGAGGACATCCCCATGGTGGTGCACGCGGACATTGGGCCATCTCTCAGTGCACGATCCTGCACCCATGGAAACATCTTGCTCCCATGGGGAGGAGTGGCTCAGTGGTTGGGACAGGTTACCTCAGGCCAAAGGGCCAGGGGTTCAATTCCCACATAGGGACAAGCAACCTCTGGCCAGAGGACAAGCAACCTCATGGCCATAAGAACATAAGATATGCCATACTGGGTCAGACCAAGGTCCATCAAGCCCAGTATCCTGTTTCCAACAGTGGCCAATTTAGGTCATACATACCCTGCAGTTTCTCCAAAAGACACAGGTTCCACAATGCTTGTACTGGATGACACAGTCATTGATATCCTGGATCCCTTCTTAATAATGGTTTATGGACCTTTCCTCCAGGAACTTGTCCAAACCTTTTTTAAACCCAGCTAAACTAACAGCCTTTACTACATCCTCCGGTAACAACTTCCAGAGTTTGATTACACGTTGAGTGAAAAAATATTTTCTTTTATTAGTCTTAAATAGTTTACCCTGTAGCTTCATTGCATGTCCCCTAGTCTTTCTATATTCTGATAACGTAAACAATCGATCTACGTTTACCCATTCCACTCCGTTCATTAATTTATAGACTTCTATCATATCTCCCCTCAGCCATCTCTTTTCCAGATTAAAGAGCCCTAAACTTTTTAGCCTTTCTTCATAGGAGTATCCTTCCATCCCCTTTACCATTTTGGTGGCTCTTCTCTGAACCTTTTCTAATAACACTATATTCTTTTTAAGATACGGCGACCAGAATTGCACACAATATTCAAGGTGCAGTCTCACCATGGAACGATATAGAGGCATTATAATATCTTTTGTTTTATTTTCCATTCCTTTCCTTATGATACCTAGCATTCTATTTGCTCTCTTGGCCGCTGCTGCACACTGGGCCGAGGGTTTTAACATGTCATCCACAATGACGCCTAAATCTTTTTCCTGGGTAGTGGTTCCTAATGTGGAACCTTGCATCGTGTAACCATAGTTTGGGTTGTTCTTCCCTAGGTGCATAACTTTGCACTTGTCCACATTAAATTTCATCTGCCATTTTGATGCCCAGTCTTCCAATTTATCAAGACCCTCTTGCAATTTTCCACAATCCTCTTGGGTTTTAACAACTTTAAATAGTTTTGTGTCATCTGCAAATTTGATAACCTCACTCGTTATTCCCCTTTCCAGGTCATTTATGAATATGTCAAAAATCAGCGGACCCAGCACAGATCCCTGGGGTACACCACTATTCACCTTTCTCCATTGGGAAAATTGGCCATTTAGCCCTACCCTCTGCTTTCTATCTTGTAACCATTTCCTGATCCACAATAGTACACTGCCTCCTATCCCATGACTCTTTAGTTTTGCCAAAAGTCTCTGATGAGGGACTTTGTCAAAGGCTTTCTGAAAGTCCAGATACACTATATCAACTGACTCACCTTTGTCCACCTGTTTATTCACACCTTCAAAAAAACATAACAGATTAGTAAGACAAGATCTTCCTTGTCTAAAGCCATGTTGGCTGTCTCCCATTAGGCCATGACTATCTACATGCTGAGTAATTTTATTCTTTATGATGGTTTCTACCATTTTTCCAGGTACTGACGTCAGCCTCACTGGTCTGTAGTTTCCCAGATCACCCCTGGAACCCTTTTTAAAAATTGGCGTTACATTGGCGATCCTCCAATCTTCAGGTATTACAGATGATTTTAATGAAAATTCACAAATTACTAATAGCAGGTCTGCAATCTCATATTTCAGTTCTTTCAACACCCTTGGATGTATACCATCCGGCCCAGGTGATTTGCTACTCTTCAGTTTATCTAATAGTTGTAATACATCTTCCCGATGTATCGATATTTCCTTCAATTCTTCTGCACCTTTAAATACCACTTCAGTCATGGGTAACATCCCTACATCTTCCTCAGTAAAGACCGAAGCAAAGAATTCATTCAGTCTCTCCGCTATCGCCTTGTCACCTCTTAGTGCCCCTTTAACCCCTCTATCATCTAATGGTCCAACTTACTCTCTCACAGGTTTTTTGCTACGAATGTACTTGAAAAAGTCTTTATTTCACGTTTTTGCTTCCGCAGCAAGCTTCTTCTCAAATTCTCCCTTTGCCTGCCTTATCAATGCCTTGCATTTGACTTGCCAGTGCTTGTGCTGTTTCCAGGTTTCGTCATTTGGCTCTTTTTTCCATTTCCTGAAAGATGCTCTTTTGGCAACAATAGCCTCTCTGACCTCATCTTTAAGCCATGCTGGCAGTTTTTTGGACTTCCTTCCACTTTTCTTAAAGCGTGGAATACAGCTGGTCTAGGCTTCCAAGATAATATTTTTCAAGATAATATTTAGAAGCTCTGTTTGTGCTTTGGGCATCCAAATTACGGAGACATCCCCAAACCAAATTTTCAAAATAGAAGCAAAGATGGCCCCAGCTGAGGATGTCCATCTAGGACAAGGGCATGGTGGGAACATATCTGGGGTGTTCCGACAATCTTGGACATGCATGCCCAATTTCATAAAACACCAGCATGTTTCTTCCCTCATCCAAGTCTAGACCTGCTTTACGGAATGAAATATAATATATATTGGAATACAGAAGTATATTGTGTAAACTTGAACCAGTGAAAAAAATCGAAAAGAGAAAAGAACAAATGAGAAAATGAGAAAAAATATTGAAAAAATGAGGTTATAAATTATTTTAAAGGCACTAGTAGTTGGGTCGTTGATGTGAACAGCAGTTCAGCAAGAGTGTTGATTTTTAGACCTTGCAAATTACTGCGGAGTTTTATACTGAGACCCATGAGCCTTTGAAATTTTGCTTTATTAGTTCCTATTAGGTGAAACGTTAAGCAACAAATCAAATTTTGTAGTTTTAGGGAATGAATAGGCATCAGAAAAATGCTTGTTTTGCCAGCAAAACATTGGGAGACTGTAGAGAAGAGAGTACTCTACTATCCACAGGACTTTCCATGATCATAAAGATGAATGATAAGAAATATGGAAACATGTTTTGTGGATGTCATGCTGCTGAACATATCTACTTGTAGACTGGCTGGCTGGGGCATGTCGCCTATCTGGAATACCATTGCAGGAACATCTATGTTGTCATCCGTGATGTCCATATCGTGTATGTTCATGTTTCTGAAATGGTGCCTGAACTTGAACGTGCCCGGCCTTTTTTGAAACATTTTCACCTGGACATCCTTTATAAAATGTACTGTAAGTTCTGACTTTTCCATGTGGAAATCACAAAATTGCCTCTTCCAAATGTCAGTACCGGCACTAATTCATTGAAGTTGCAATGTTGATGCTGCTTTTTTTGCATGGATTTGTAAAACGGCCCCTCTGACCTGTACCTTCCAGCTAATACATGTGCACTCCTGCATGTCATTCATATTTTACAAAAGACTCTTGATTTGGCAAAGCCTTTTGCAAAATACCAGGGAAACTGAGCATGTCCCATGTCTCAATTCTGTTCTCTACACCCTATCTAAAATGGAGCTCGAAATATTTTTTTCCTTCATTTTGGAATCCATTAAATGCTTACAATCTAACAGAAGAAATGAAAACTTTTTTATTGATTTCATTAAATCTGTCCAACAACAGAGACAAAGCATGTGTTTCGTATACACAAAACAGCCAACACAGCATGAAACATGCTTAGATATGGGATATGGTATTAGTATTAAGCCTTTGCTTAATGAGGAATTGTAAGATGCTTTATCTAAGATTCACATGTATTTTCTTTGTGGTACATATTCTTTTATTACTGTTCATGTTAGCTACCTAGGTCCCTCGGCTCTCAAGGCTTTTATCAAATGTCCTGCACTTACTTTTTCTACGAGCTCAACAGAACCTCTATCTCATATCGCCCTTTTGTTGAAACTTGAGCTGAAAAAAACAAGGAGAAAGGTTTCCCCCTGTACCTATAACTGGACAATGAAGATGTCAGAGTTAGGACAGGATATCCTGAATAGACTGTAGGCTCTGTCGAGCAGGGACCGTCTCTTCCATTCATGTGTATAGCGCTTCATATGCCTTAGCAATTCTATAGAATTTATTCATGTATTTACACATACTTGATCCCCCATTTATATGCAATAAGAAACCTAAAATAGCTTAAAATAAAAACACAAAACAATCACAATTAGAAAATGATAAGTAATAGCAGTAGCAATACCATTCATCTCAGGATACACAGCATTAAAATAACAAACCAGTGACCCAAAAACCTCTGAAAAGCATTTTACATGACGCAAGCTGAGAGGAAATATTAGACTTTCGCTGTAAGATTCTACACTATCAGTGCACTTTTAGCTCTCTTTGATATGCTGAGTTGTACAATAAATCAACTTCAACAGCTGATCCACTTCCTTTCCTACAACATTAATTTGCAAGTTGCAAATTAGACTTTTCACTATTGATTGCAAAATCCATGCCGAAGAGTTAAATGCCTTAGAGGATCCTTGGTGAGTTTGAAAGGTCAGGTATGGTCACCTCTTAAAAGTATACCAAGAAATCAGAACAAGCTAATCTTGGCCAAAATGCTCATGCTTATGACATATGTGATAAAACTCTATGCTCAGACCATAAAGAGAGAAAACAAGGGCTGAGCTCTGAGGAATGTTACAAGACACAGTAATGGCATCAACATCAGAGAGAAGTGGTTCAAGCTGTCAATGCTTCACATAGACAAGAAGCTTATGGTAACATCTGAGGTGTTATATTCAGAATAGTGCAGGCAGATACTCCATTTGCATTGAAATTTGCTGCATATTAAGTAGGAGCTCTGGGTGGATGCGCTCCATTTTTTCCTCTTGTCTAAACAACCTATCAAACATTTGCTCCAGAAGACAATCTGTCAGAGGCAAGACTATTGGATATCGGACCATATTTTTGAAGCTCGGTAGATTTGATAAAAATTGGAGTGACCAACAGGAACAAAAGTAGCTCAATGTACAGTGAACCTGCTAGAACTTTCTGAAGCATCCTAAATCAATGGCATTCACTTCCGGCACTAAGCGCCACAAACGAGTTGGACATTCAGGCTATCATTAATGAATATATGAGATTTGCATGCCAAAGGAATAATATACACACAAGTCTATCTTATACATATTGGAGTGGAAGAGTAGCCTAGTGGTTAAGGCAGCAGCCTACGACCAAGAAGACCAGGGTTTGCATCCCACTGGTGTGGCCTTCAGCAAGTCTTCTACCCCCACAGGCTTGATTAAGAATTTCCCAAGCACACCTTCATCAATTACCACATATGTTACATCTTTCAATGGCACAGTGCAAGTACTATGCCGGGCATTAGCAGTAAATTTGAGAGACTGAGATCATACTCCACATACCCTGGCTTACGAGTGAAGTTCATGACTTGCCACGATATGCAGCAAACTCGTCCATTTGCAGAAATTGCTCTGAGAAGGAAACACACACTTATTGCACAGGAGAAAGAGCTGCTGGGCCTGGAGGGGAGGCAGTGGGGCAAGCCACCCAGCTTTAAGGTAAGTTTGCTGCACCCACCACCCCGCCCTTGATATGCTACTGCACCTCATCCCCTAGAACATCTATATGAGGGTCAAGTAAAAGTGCATGTCGTCTTGTCAGTCTGCCTACTTTGGCACAGGTACACCAAGGAGTGATTTTATAAAAGCCCTTTTCCACAGATAAAGCAGGGTTTAGCCATGGAAAACCTGGATAAAATCACCCCCTAAAAGCGAACCAACCAGATTTGCTATATAGCATCTTATGGCTTTAATATAAAATATGAGAATTCATTCAGTAATGAAGATTGTCTACGGGAGTATGTTTGTGCAATTTGTTGCTCATTTTACCAAGATGTTTCTGTGCAGCTAATGCATGCATATAAGTATGTACATTGAGAAGATTGTGCGCATATACAGGGTGGCCCAAAAAAAGTGAGAACACCTCGTAAATTCAAAAAGCTTAAATAGCGCTGCAATGAAGTGCACCTCTGCTAGGATACAAACTGAACAATATCCACCACCGCTCCCACAGAGCATCAGACACCCCATGAACAAGTGGATCACAATGGGTTCTGGTAGATTGAGACCTGTAACGCATCAAAAGATATCCCTGCATAATGCATCAAAAGATATCCTATGCATCAAAAGATATCCTATGCATCAAAAGATATCCCTGCATAATGCATCAAAAGATATCCTATGCATCAAAAGATATCCTATGCATCAAAAGATATCCCTGCATAATGCCTTCTCTTCCTTGGCTAATGAGCGTGAGGAACTGAGGGAGGAACTGGCTGCAATGAAGTGCACCTCTGCTAGGATACAAACTGAACAATATCCACCACCGCTCCCACAAAGAATGAAACACCCCAGGAACAAATGGATCACAGTGGGTTCTGGTAGATTGCGACCTGTGACACACAGGCATCCTATGCATCAGGAGATATCCCTGCATAATGCCTTCTCTGCCTTGGCGAATGAGGATGCCCAATCCAAAGAAACTGAAGGGCTCTTAAATGAGACAGATAATGCCCAATCTCCTGCTAAAGGACCAAATATGAAGATAACCTCTCCAAACAGCAAACTACTACTACTTGGAGATTGCATCATCAGTGACATCAACTTGGGAACACAGTTCAAAGGAGAGAAGATAGTCAGGTGCCTCCCAGGCTCTTCAGCCAGCAGGAACACAAACCACATTGTTGAAGTACTTAGCACAAAACGTGAACACTCCAAACTTGATGTTGTTATCCACTTGGGCACAAATGACCTGGCTAGAAACAGTGCCTCTATAGTTCAAAAGGACTTCCAATTTCTGGGAGAGAAACTCAAGCCCATTGTTAACACTGTTGCATTCTCAGAGGTTCTACCTGTGCTTGGTAAGGGGGCAAAAAGGCTGCATCACATTAACAGCTTTAATACATGGCTCCAGACCTGGTGCAAACAAGAAGGAGTCAGATTTATTGGTGACTGGGGTAACAGATGGAACAACAAGAGACTATACTGTGCTGATGGACTACATCTCTCTGTCGCAGGGAAAAGAATCCTAAGTGAAAAATTCAAGCAATATGTGGATATGCATTTAAACTAGAAAAAGGGGGTGACGGATGTAGAAGGTCAAGCTCTGGACGTCACCCCCTGCAAAAGCAAATTAAAATCAGAAACAGCCACACTTTTAAACCACACATCAAAAACAAGTGGGAAGATGAAGGCAGAACAAAATCAATGTTAAATACACACAAGCCAGGTAAATGCTGGAAAGCAATGAACACAAATGCTCGAAGCTTAGCCAACAAAGTTCCGGACCTGGAAGCCCTAATGGTGGAAATGGATTTGGACATTGTGGCCATTACAGAAACATGGCTAAATGAATCACATGATTGGGATATAGCCATACCTGGCTATAATCTATTCAGAAGAGACAGAGAAAATGGAAGAGAAGGAGGAGTAGCCTTGTATGTCAAAAGCAATATTAAAGCTACTGAAATGCAGGGGGCATGGGGAAAAGAAGAAGCACTCTGGATTGTGTTGGAAAGAGGAGATGGCACTGTCATCCATACTGCTGTAGTCTACAGACCTCCGACACAAATTGAAGAGATAGATAACGGATTGATTATAGATATTGCCAAGATAGCCACAAAAGGGGAAGTAATCATATTGGGAGACTTTAATCTACCTGATGTGGGATTACTCCTTCTGCAAATCTGGAAAGAAGCAAAAAAATCGTGGATGCTCTCCAAGATGCGTTACTTAGACAAATGGTGATGGAACCAACCAGGGAAAGCTCAACGCTGGATTTAGTGCTCACCAACAGTGATAGCGTGTCGAATGTCTGTGTGAGTGCCCCTGTGAGCAGCAGCGATCATCACACGGTGTGGTTTGAGATAAAAGCCATGTTACAAGCCAATCATAGCAAGCTCAAAGTCCTAAACTTCAAAAACACCGACTTCAATAAAATGGCCGAGTACCTAAAGGAGGAGCTGACAGGGTGGAAGGAGATAAGGGAAGTGGAATTGCTATGGGTTAAACTAAAGGTGGCAATAAAAGGGGCAACAAATAAATATGTAACAAAAGTAAACAAAAACAAGAGGAGAAGAAAACCCATTTGGTTTTCCAAAAAAATGGCTGCTCAAATAAAGGCAAAACACATAGCTTTCGCAAGATTCAAAAGCTCGCAAACAGAGGAACGCAGAAATGAATACAGGATCAAACTCAAAGAGACAAAGAGAAAAATAAGGATAGCAAAATCAAAGGCAGAGGAAAAGATGGCTAATGATGTTAAGTGTGGCGACAAAACTTTCTTCAGGAATATTCGGGAAAGGAAGAAGATCAGAGGTAGAATTGCAGGACTCAGAAGTGCTGCGAACGGACTGGTGGAAAGTGACATTGAAAAAGCGAAATTGCTAAACAAATACTTCTGCTCTGTTTTTACTAAAGAAAGTCCTGGAGAAGGACCACCTGTGACTCCCAAATATTATAAAAATGGGAATGAAGTAGATACCACACCATTCACAGAAGATGATGTGTTAGAACAACTTGCAAAACTGAAAGTGGACAAGGCCATGGGACCGGATAGGATACATCCCAGGATTCTGAAAGAGCTCAGAGAGGTTCTTACAGGACCATTAAGTGATGTTTTCAACAGATCCTTGGAAACAGGAGAGGTTCCTCAGGACTGGAGAACGGCTGATGTCATACCTCTACACAAGTGGTGACAGGGAAGAAGTGTCAAACTACAGGCCCGTGAGCCTTACCTCGGTGGTGAGAAAAGTAATGGAGGCACTCCTGAAAGAGCGAATAGTGAACTTTCTCAAAACCAACAGGTTGCAAGACCCGAGGCAACATGGTTTTACCGAAGGACGATCTTGCCAAACAAATCTGATTGAGTTCTTTGACCGGGTGACCAGGGAGCTAGATCAGGGACATGCGATGGATGTCATCTACCTGGATTTCAGCAAAGCCTTTGATACTGTTCCTCATAGGAGGCTTATCAATAAACTCAGTAGCTTGGGGATGGATCCTAAGATGGTAAATTGGATCAGAAATTGGTTGACTGACAGACGACAGAGGGTGATGGTAAACGGAGCCCACTTGGATAAAGGGAAGGTGATTAGCGGGGTGCACCAGGGATCAGTCCTGGGCCCGGCACTGTTTAATGTATTTGTGAGTGATATTGCTGAAGGACTGAATGGAAAAGTATGTCTTTTTGCAGATGACACGAAAATTTGCAACAGAGTGGACTCCCCCGAGGGAGTGGTTAACATGAGGAAAGATCTACAAAACCTGGAAGAATGGTCTAATGTTTGGCAATTAAGATTTAATGCAAAGAAGTAGAGTCATGCACTTGGGTAGCAGAAATCCAAGGGAAATGTACGTGATAGGGGGTGAGAGGTTAGTATGCACGGATCAGGAGAAAGACCTTGGTGTGATTATTTCTGAAGATCTCAAGGTGGCAAAACAGTCTGACAAGGCGGTGGCAAAAGCCAGGAGGATGTTGGGCTGCATACAAAGAGGAATCACAAGCAGAAAGGAAGAAGTACTTATGCCACTGTACAAGTCACTGGTGAGGCCTCACTTGGAATACTGTGTTCAGTTTTGGAGACCATATCTTGCAAAGGATGTAAAAAGACTGGAAACTGTTCAGAGGAAGATGATCAAAATGATTTGGAGCCTGCGTCAGATGGCAGATGAAATTTAATGTGGACAAGTGCAAAGTTATGCACCTAGGAAAGAACAACCCACACTATAGTTACACGATGCAAGGCTCCACATTAAAAACCACCACCCAGGAAAAAGATTTAGGAGTCATCGTGGATAACATGTTAAAACCCTCCGCCCAGTGTGCAGCGGCGGCCAAGAAAGCAAATAGAATGCTAGGTATCATAAGGAAAGGGATGGAGAATAAAACAAAGGATATTATAATGCCTCTGTATCGCTCCATGGTACGACCGCACCTTGAATATTGTGTGCAATTCTGGTCACCGTATCTTAAAAAGGACATAGCGTTATTAGAAAAAGTACAGAGAAGAGCCACCAAATTGGTGAAGGGGATGGAAGGCCACTCCTATGAAGAGAGGCTAAGAAGGTTAGGGCTCTTTAGCCTGGAGAAGAGACGGCTGAGGGGAGATATGATAGAGGTCTATAAATTAATGAATGGAGTGGAACGGATAAACGTGGATCAATTGTTTACGCTATCAGAGTATAGAAAGACTAGGGGACATGTAATGAAGCTACAGGGTAAACTATTTAAGACAAATAAGAGAAAATATTTTTTCACTCAACGTGTAATCAAACTCTGGAATCTGTTACCGGAGGATGTAGTAAGGGCTGTTAGTATAGCTGGGTTTAAAAAAGGTTTGGACAAGTTCCTGGAGGAAAGGTCCATAAACCACTATTAAAAAGGGACCCAGGATATCAATGCTTGACCTAGTACAAGCATTGTGGAACCTGTGTCTTTTGGGGATATTGCTAGGTACGTATGACCTAGATTGGCCACTGTTGGAAACAGGATACTGGGCTTGATGGACCTCGGTCTGACCCAGTATGGCATGTCTTATGTTCTTATGTTCTTATGCCTTATGAGAAGAGACTTGAAGACCTAAACATGTACACTTTGGAGGAGAGGAGGGACAGGGGAGATATGATTCAGACCTTTAAATACTTAAAGGGAAATAATGAACAAACAAATCTCTTCCAAAGACGGGGAAGCTGTACAACTAGAGGGCACAACATGAAGCTGCGAGGTGGTAAATTGAAAGGCAATGTCAGGAAATACTTTTTCACAGAAAGGGTAGTGGATGCTTGGAATGCCCTCCCGATGGAAGTGGTGAGGGCAAACACAGTGACGGAATTCAAAATGGCATGGGACAGACACAGTGGATCCCTTTACAGCAACAGGATAAAATCAAAATAAACTGAACCATCTAATTTCTCAACAAATAGGGGTGTCCTACATGAAGTGGTGGGTTCACCCCTAAACAGGGACGTGGGGAGTGGTGGCAGAGTGGCAGGTGCACCTACTCTTGCCATCGTGCTGGGCAGACCAGATGGACCATGCTGGTCTTTATCTGCCGTCATTTACTATGTTACTATGTAGTTTACTTATTTACCTTTTTTAGCTATATAACGTCTTTATTTCGACAATTACCGGTCGCCATCTTTTTTTTTTTTTTTTAATTTGTCAATCGTTTATATCTGTCTTTGAATTTTTAAATAACTTATATGCTATGAGATGTTCTCACTTTTTTGGGGCCACCCTGTATATATAATACATGCTGCACATAGGTATTGCCCAGGGCAAAGTTCTTATGCAGAGGTGTATTTTGTAAAATATGCATCTACACACACCAGGGGTAATTTTTATAAGGTTTTTCCTGCGCATATGTGACTACATAGAGGTGTAAACAACCTTTTATAAAAATATCGACTGGCATAAAAGTCTGCATTTTGGCATCAAGGTATGCACTTTGACCTTAGGCATGCCCAAGGGCTGAGTTTGTGCAGAGAATGGACAAAGCACACAGGTACACAAGTATAGTAATTTATATTTTAATTTCTACATGTACTTGAAAAATATAGGTGCGAGCATTTATACCAGCTCTAGGATTAGTGTAAATGTTTGTGCCTGCAATAAAGACATGCTGTGGGCCAAGCGAGCGCCTACTTGCCTTTCTAAAATAGGTTAACATAGCTGCCTTACAATACACTTTAACTAGGGGTCTCCTTATAAACTTACCCTCATTCTGTATGCTCACATGTTTACACCTTCATAGCAGGTATAAATATGTGCATGAGAAGTTATGAGTGTTTAACTGGGATGCTTATTTTTAAAAAGGCACATTGACGGCTATGTTGCCTTTATAAAATAGCGGTAAAACAAGGGCCTTTTGTTATAGGTGAGTCCACATGGAGAGTAGTTTTAGAAAGTCCTGCCTAGTTAAAGAAGTTTTCATGTGCCTATGTCAAGTCTACTTTATAGACTACTAGCAAAGGCGTAATCAATTATGCCCACCCTACAGCTGGTGTAAATGACTGTGTCTAGATTTGTAAAGAACATACAGTGGAGTGGAGGAGTGGCCTAGTGGTTGGGGCAAGGTACTTCAGGCCAGAAGGTTGGGGGTTCAAATCCCATTAGAGGACAGCAACCTTGGGCCAAAAGGACTGGGGTTTCTGGTCCCACTTGTGGTCTTGGGCAAGCCACTTAACCCTCCATAGTCCATGTTCCCTGTAAAAGAGTTATCTCTAAGTTATAATGCCCTGTTCAATGTAATTTCAGTTTGTTCAATGTAAACCACACTGATGCAGAATAGCATGGTATATAAGAGAATATAAAATAAATATGTAAATTGTAAGTTTATAATTTAGGGGCGAACTTGTGTTTCAAATCGTCTTCACTTTCAGCCAGTAATGTTGTATCAGTATAGCGAAGGTGGTTGAATCTTCCACTAATCTTAACACTGTGGTTGTCTTTATACAGTTCTGTATCTGATTTGTTCTGCATATAAATTAAACAGGTAGAAGGAAAGCATGCAGCCTCGTCATACACCTTTGATTTTTAAACCATTCTGTTTCTCCTTGTTCTGTTAGTTCTCTTGCACAACCTTTACGTTGATCAAGAAGCAATAGTTTGATCAGATGTTCTGGTATACCTATGCTTCTTAATGTGGACCAAAGTTTCTCATGGTTTACACGGTCAAAAGCCTTGCTGTAGTCAATAAAACGCATATAGATATCTTTTTGGTATTCTTTTGTCTGTTCAAGGATCCATCTCACGTCCAATCTCTCATTCCTCGCCCTTTCCTGAACCCTGCTTGCACTTCAGGTAGTTCTTGTTCCAAGTATTGTTCTAGTCTCTGCTGAATAATCTTCAGTAGAATCTTACCGGCATGTGGGATCAGAGCAATTGTGCGATAATTTCCACAGTCATTTGGATCACCTTTCTTTAGTATTGGTATAAACACAGAACATTTCTAGTCAGTTGGCCATAATGTCTTCCAAATTTCTTGGCAGAGCCTTGTAACAGATGCATCAGATTGCTGTAATACTTCAATGGGAATGCCTTCAATGCCTGGTGCTTTGTTCTTTGATAAGGCTTTCAATACTGCTTTGACTTCCTCTTTCATTACCAATGGTTCCTGATCTTAAGGTACAGGTTGAAACGGCTGTTGGTCCACTTGATCTTTATGGTATAATGACTCTGTATATTCTTTCCACCTTTTCTTGATCTTCTCAGCATCATACAACATGGATCCTTGAGCATCTTGTAGCATTCCAGTTTGAGGATGGAATTCTTTCTTTAACTCTCATAGCTTTAGGAAAGGCAATCTTGTTCTTCCTCTAATAGATTCTGATTCTCTTTCTTTGCATGCATCATTGTAGTACTTCTCCTTGTCTTGCTGCACGTTGGAAATCTCTGAATTCTGCGATTGCCTCTTTCTCCTCTCACTTTAGCTTCTGTTTCTGGGAATTTTTCAGAGTTTCTTGGATCATCCATTTTGGCCATTTTTTGCTTTTTCATCTTTTGTAGAGAATTCTCACTTTTTTCCAACACAGCCTTCTTGATGTCATGCCATAACTCTTCTGGAGCTCTGTCATTTGTATCTAAAGCAGCAAATTGATTTTGCAGGAAGTCTTTAAATTCTGGTGATATATTCTTAAGGTCATATTTTGCTACATTCACGAGTGGCTTGCTCTTTTTCAACTTTAGCTTGAGTTTGCATACTAGTAATTGGTGATCTGTACTACAGTCAGCTCCATATTTTGTCTTTGTTGATGTTATAGAGCTTTTCAGAAAGACATCATGCTTGACAAGGTAGAAGGTCAATGCAAGAGAGGAAGGCCAGCAATGAGATGGATCAATACAATAACAGCAGCTATGGGTGCCACTGTATCAACAATGAGACACCTGGCCGAAGTTTGAACACCATTTAGGAGGATCACCATAAATCAACACTGACTCGATGGCACTTAACAGCAACTTGTGTTTTCTGCTTATGCTCTGCTCAAACTCCATCCATGTGCATACCCACAGTGAAAATATGCACCATTGGGCCAATACACATACACTTGGATTAGCAACCATGTCATTTACGGATGTAAATGCCCATTTACACATGTAAAGCACTAAAATACTGTGATTTACTCACATTGATGGTGCATAAATTTAGGAGGCTCCTAATGAAATTACCTTCTAAGACCCCAAGGCCAAAAATGAAGATCACAGAGTCAATGACAATAGGTAATATCTAATAAAATGAAGCTGCAAGGGGGTAAATTGAAAGGCAATGTAAAGAAATACTTTTTCACTGAAAGGGTGGTGGATGCTTGGAATGCCCTCCTGTTAGGAGTGGTGGGGGCAAATACAGTGACAGAACTTAAAATGGCATGGGACGGACACAGTGGATCCCTTTATAGCAACAGGATAAAATCAAAATAAACTTAACTATCTAATTTCTCAACAAACGGGGGTGCCCTACATGGAGCAGTGGGTTCACCCTAAACAAAGACTTGGGGAGAGGTGACCTGCATGGAGCGCCAGGTGCACCTACTCTTGCCACCTTGGGCAGACTAGACGGACCATACTGGTCTTTATCTTCCATCATATACTATGCTACTAAGAAAAATGTTAAACCAAAAGCAGCAGGACCTCATCACTAAACATGATTCAGCGTCATCCAAACCCACAGCTTACCCATTAGCCAATCTTTTTTTAATTCTTTAACTGTAAAGGTTAAAAAAGCACATATTGCCCATCATTCAGTGTAACTACACTAGAAGGATTCATTTTCACAAGGGAAACACTTTAGTGAAAGGACCCCTAAATGTTAGTACAATACAGAACTAGAACAGTGAGGTAAACTTGGGAATAGGCAAATTTAAGTCATAGCGACAGCAATAATACAACAGATGTCAGAAACGTACACATTCAAGCAGCATGATAAAACATTCATGCAAGAGCAATGATATTGTGTTGTCCTTACAACACGTGCTGGCTGCGTTGCTAGACAGAAAGTTCAATCCAGTCATACTTGCTTTTTTAATTACTAATAAGTTAACAAAGAACTTAGGGGCATGTTTACTAAACACCGTTGCTGTGCGGGTTCCCGTAAGTGTGTTGGTGCCATATAAGGAGTGGGCGGGCCAGGCAGAAAAAAGAAAAAAACCGGACCGTACGTGTGTGCGTCGCGCTAATGTGCGGGGCCCACATTAGCGCGTGGGAAGGCTAAGTGGGGGGCTGCTGCATAGCCAAACAACAGAGCCATAGTACAACGGTGAAGACACTGACCTATGGTGCAGGGGCCAGGGGTTCAAACCCCCATTGCGCTCAATGAAAAAGACCAGCTGAGGCATCAACTTTTATGGGCAAAAGTGGTGTAGGAGGTATATTGATTATGGGTGGCAGAAGGCGGCGCACTCTTTTTTTATACGGCATGAGGCGGCGCACTGTTCATTGTGGGCGGCAGATGGCGGCGCGTTGATAAAATGGGGCAACAGAAGGCGGCGAGCCTGTGGGCAGAAGGCGTCGCGCTGATGTGTGAGGGGGCAGCCCAATAGTGGGAGGGATAAGTGGCGCGCTGATGTACAAATAGCAGGAATGGAGCCATAGCACAATGGTTAAGACAGTGACCACTCGTGCAGGCATCATGGGTTCAATTCCCCACAGTGCCATTGAAGACAGCTGGCTGAGGCATTATTTTAAGGGGCATGCCCATGTTGGGCGGCATAAGGCGGCGTGCTGTTAATGTTATGCGGCAGAAGGCGGCGCACTGCTAATTTTGTGCGCCACAAGACGGTGCGCCGATGGCTACAAGGCTGCGCGCTGCTGCTCAAGCACAGAAACAGAGCCACAGCACAATGGTTGTGACACTGACCAATGGTGCAGGGACCAGGGGTTCAATCCCTCACAATACCCATTGAAAAAGACTAGCAGAGGCAGTATGTTTTACGTTGTGGAGTGCTGTAGGAGGCCCACTAATTTTATTTTGTGATAACAACTAGAAAACGCACGCTCACAGCATGTTAACATAAGGCAGCCCATAAGGCACATGTGACAGTGCACCGTCCGCCAAGGCACCCTAGAATGTCCCCTATAGGGCAGCATGTATGTTGCGACACAGGATAATGTATAGTGCACCCTATATGGATGGCAACCATAAAGTGCCGTATACGGCGCCCCATAAAGTGCCCTCAGAGGCACCTTATGGGTACAGTACGCTCAGGGTGTTATTGCTGGCAGCAACATATGTACAGTAAATTAAAAAGATGCTGTGGACACCCCTATCACAGAACCCCACTGTGGGTTTGAACCCATGACCTCTAGCTGCACAGGGAGTGATGTAACCATTGGGCTACAACTCCATAACTGTAAGCAAGCCCCTGGCTGGCTGCAGATAGCCTGCACGTCACCTCACAGACAGTCTGCCGGTGTAAACAGGATAGGGTTAGGCCACACGTACCCATGATGCACTGCACATGCAAATTAGCTGTCCACAGATGGACACAAGATGGGGAATGCACCCCCACAGCACCTCGGCCCTGTTGGGGGGAGTGACCGGGTGCACCCACACAGCACCTCGGCCTGGTAGGGGGCACTGACCGGGTGTTTTACTGGCACAGAGTAGCTACACACCGTTACATCGTGCGGGTTCTGTGCGCACCCTGAGTGTGCAATGAGGCGCCCAGGACCAGGTCCACAACACCTTCCATGGCTGATGGAGGCCAAGTGGGAGTTCCAAAGCAGTGTTAATGTGTAAGATAGCTAGTTTCTGCACAAACACCATGGATATCTCAGTCAGGCTCAGCACCCCCCAGGAACCCCCACCAGCAAACATGGTTCCCCCATCAAGAAATCCACACTGTACCTCCCTGCAAAGGTGGCAGTAGAGGGCAACATCAACCCCCAGTCCTGCTGAGGAATGAACACCACCCCCACCCAGACAGAGGATAAGGTAAGCTGCACCCCACCACCAGATATTCCCCTGCAACAAGCCAACAGCCACTGCACCCTGCAAGCCATTCCAGCAAGACACATACCAGCTACAAACAGTCTGCTGGTTAGTCCATAGTACACATTCCCAATGGAGACACATGCACCCAGAACTGGTCTGCCGGCATACACAGCAAGCAGATAAATCAGTAACTGGGCCCCAAATAGGAACCCATACCTATCACATGAGAGAAATACTGTATAGCACTATGGGGGTGTCTAGCCATGCTGTGGTCACTGCACAGTCAGGGTGAGCGTGATCTCACAGAAGGACATGCTCTGGCCACCCTGTCTCTGTAGGTGGTGGCCGGACACCACAATGTCCCTGCCAGTGCCCTATGCCCGGTGCAGATGCATCCTGGCCAGGCTACCCTGTCCTGGCTATACCCATGGTACCTTGCACCTCATTATGCACATTGGCAGGCCAATACTGGCAACAGTGCTGGCAGTGTGGGCTGTGGAAGGGGTTTGCAGCCAACACCCACTGTATAGCCAGACACACACTTCCACACCTATGCCATCATGGTGCTACTATTGAGGAAGTAATTAGCCTTGCCCACCAAACCGGTCCTGAGCACGGCAAGGCATGGATATGGTACGCAGTACAGCTGGGGGTCACTCCCCAGGGTGGTAAACACCGTCAGAGGCCAGGCCTGGAGCACGCACCGCAAACACCTAACAGATTGTTCGGATGGGGTCAACTAGCAGTATGTGCGTAACGTATGGATATCTAGCTGCCTGTGCTCCTAGCAAACGTCTCAGAGCTGTGTACCGTATACCTCAGGTGTAGGGTGACATTGGTAAGTTATGCAAGTGCTAGTTTTGGGAGATGCATGCAGGGTCCAATGGTCTGCCTCTCCAGGAGACATTGGCCAATGAGGCCTGTGGGTGTGGGTGTGTCTGCCCTTGATGGCTGCTGCTTTATGGCACAGATTCCCAACTCCAGTCCAGGTTTGCATCACACTGTTCTGGTTTTCCTGCTGTCCCTCATGGATATGCATGAGCTACATCTACATACCATGGGTGTGGTGCATAGATATACAGCACAGGCATTTGTATGAGTGGCATCATGGAACCTGACTGGTGTGTGCCCCACCAGGACTGCATTTGGGTGATTCTGCTCTGGGTACTGGCCCTGTTCATGGTGTCTTTGCTCAGTGGGGTAAAAGATAGACGTATTGCCATTGCATATGTTCTCCCCAGGAAAGGTGTGCCCTTACTATCACTGTTTACTTGGGGGAAAAATATGTGGGCATGATTGGCAGATGCCCCAGTTGGGCTTTGAACCTATGACCTTCTGCTCTTGCATGCAGTGTCTGCGTGCACTGCACCACTGTGTAGCCACAGATTGGGTGGATTCCCTGGCATGTCCATGACTGTGGATCCGGCAGGGCCTGTCTGTTGCAGTCTGTTGCAGTGGACGGTGGCAGCCTGCACATGGCTAGGCCTATGTCTTCTGTCGCTAGCAGCCACTGCCCCCTGCACCACATGTACTCGTCCGCCAACATGCTGGCATGAGCTCCTCCCATAAAAAGCAGGTGACCTGATTGGAATGTGGCAGTACGGGACTGCATTTGGGGTACTTGGCTGTGGGTAATGCCCATTGTTGTGGTGTGTGTGCGTTGTTGGGTAAAATATGGGTGTTTTCCCCATGCTTATGTCCCCTGCAATACAGGGGTGTCTGCGCTATCTGTGTTTAGTGGTGGGTAAAATATGGGGACTGGGCTGGCAAGTGCCCCAGCTGGGCTTTGAACCTCTGACCCTAGAGGTACTGACTCTGTCCGCTGCACCACACTATGGCCACAGAGACAGTGCAGCCCCTGGAGGTAGTAAGCCTGGCAGGATGGAGTCACAAACCCTGCTCTACGCAATTTTACTGTGGGCATATGCACCCTGTCTGGTGACAAACATGCACATAAACCATGGAAATGACCACAGGAACTGGGGGAAACAATATCACCACGCTGGGCAACAGTGATATTAATGGGCAACCATAGCAAACACTCCCAGGACAGCTCCACAACAGGAAATGTTGTTTGGAAGAGTCTCCGCTCCGTAAACCCTTCCAAAATTCATTTCTTTTTTCTGGAGCTTTGTTGGGTGTGTTTTCTGTATTTGCCCATCACTATAACTGTTCCCCAGCTGAATTACTATTTTTAATAGTTCTGTTGTGGTCATTTCCTATTTTTATGTGCACTTTTGTGCTGTGCATATGTATCACACTGCTCACGTTTTGCTGGTTTCCCCGGTTTTCCTGTACATTGCTGACGGAAATGGTTTCTCTTCCCTTTAAATGCTTTCACTCGCGGTAGTTTTTACATGCAAATTCGGGCCCGATACTGTGCGGGGACCCTCTCCCCTCCCACTCTCCACCCATTGACCCCGTCCCTCCGCCCCTCCGGAGCCTTTCTCCGCCCTCCTTTAGCCGTTCCACGCCTCTATCGGACATTTGCGGGCCCGCACTTGTACGGGGCCCGTTAGTGTGCCGCGTACCTGTGCGGGGGTGACATGCACGTGTGCGGGGCGTTTAAATGCGTTTATGCGCGTTTCAGTGCCGTGTTTCCGTGCGCTATTTTGCGGCGCGCACATTTCCGGTTTTTAGTAAACATGCCCTTTAGTGTAGTTCACTGAAATTAAGAGTGTTGCCCTGATTCCGAGTCAATTCAAGGTGAATGAGTCTTTCTGTAGATACTTCAGTTGAATTAAAGCATATCCATAAGTCTGACTTGTGGAGGGTCATTTTATAATCGGCACCTACTTTTCTTTATGAATCAGCGGCATAAGAGGCTGAAAATGTGCATGAAATCTAGGTATGATCACTTACACCAACACTATGGCTGGTCTAAATGACCGTGCTTAGTTTTTTTAAAGGACCCATGTAAATTATAGTATTTTATAATTTACTCATAACTTTGCACTCCTCCCACATTCCAGCCCTGTACATGCTCATAATGAGAGTATACATGATCAGCCCAACACAAATACTTTCAGAACAATGACTGCCTAACGTTCACATGCACGAGCCCATTGGTGCATGTATACCACTAATATATCTGGATCTGCACAACATTCTGGGCTGTCTGCATATTGGTGTGGTGTTGGGTTATAGGTGCAGGCAGGGCCGTACCGATCGTGAAATGCACCTTGTGAGACTTGCACATCGGGCACGCACCCTCCCCCCCCCCCCCCGCACCTCCATCTAGCCACTTTATGGGGGCGGGAGAGAAGAGGCACGCACCCGATGTGCAAGTTGCCGGCACGCTAAGCGAGTCTGGTCCCTCCTGGAGAGACCAGACCTGCTTAGCGTGCCACAAGAAGGCTTAAGGGGCGCATTTCGGCAGTCTGCCATTGCCTGCTGCCACCGAGAGAAGAAAGTGGTGGCAGCAGGCAACGGCAGACAGCCGAAATGCGCCTCTTTGCGCCCTGTGCGGCCGCACCACTCGCACAGGGCTAGGTATGGTCCTGGGTGCAGGTTAGGAAGGTGTTTGGGTGTTGGAGGGGGGGGGAGGAAGTGAAGTGGAGGGTGAAGAGATGAGCCTTGAGGAGTTTTCAGAAGGTTAGGGAGGTCCATGGTGTTATGTTGGCCAGGAGGGAGTTCCATGTAGTTGGGGCATAGAATTCGAAAGCTCTGGCATGGGCTTGTTGGGTACTCTTTGTTATGGATTGGGGGTGGTTAGGGCCTGAACCAGACATACAGAGGGGATCAGAATTGTGAACAGTCCTGCATGTGCAGGCCGGGACTGCAATTCAGTCTGGCCTGCATGTGCAGGACTTTCCCCGGCTAACTCAGTCAAGGCTCTTCTATGGAGCTGCAGTGCCATGGCTCATGTTGCCATGGCACTGCGGCTCCATTTAAGAGCTGCGATGCCAGCCACTGAAAAATAAAGCATATTCCCTGCAGCCCAACACCCGATCTGGCCTCCTAAGGCCAGGGTCAGACTACGTGGAATGTCCTCCGGTCCCCCTGCCCCATCCGCGCCCCAGCAGTGCAATAAAGAAACATCCAGGGAAGTTATTCCACCTCAGAGGAACATGTTGCCAGCCCTGGACATACAGGGCCAATATTAGAATCAGCCTTGTACGTCCAGGGCCAGTGACCACTCAAACTCTGCCCCCAAGCTGCCCCTTCCCCGCCTCCATCTAACTTCCCTGCACAACTGGTGGGGAAGTTAGTCACGGCTGGGTGAAGGCATGAATAGCGTGGATGGACGGCCCAATGGGAGGTTATTCTAGGGGGGTTATTCTGTGCTATTCATGGCACAGAATAACCCCCCTAGTGTATTCATGATGGAGGTTCTCTGGGATCTATTTGATTGTTGTGGAGCGATGAGGGTGCTGAGGTGGGTGGATGCCTGATGGAATAGGACTTTGCGAGTCATTAGCAGGATCTTGTACTTTGCAGTGGGAGCCAGTGGAGGTGTTTGAGGATGGGGGTGATGTGTTGGTATTTAGATGTGTGTGTAATAGTCCTTGTGGCTGTGTGGAGTGCTATTTGAAGAGGTTGGAGCGTTGATTTGGGGAGTCTGTGGTATATTGAGTTGCAGTAATTAGCGTGGGGTGTTGTGAGGGCTTGTAGGGCTGAGCGGAAGTCAGAAGGAGCGAGGAGGAAGTGGAGGTGTTGTAGTGTGTGGGTTTTGTGATTGCTCTCGCTGTGTTTGCTATTTGTGATTTTAATGTGAGGTGGCTGTCAAGAGTGATCCCCCAGGAACTTAACTTCAGGTTTGACTTTATTCTCAACATTATTGAAATTCATGTGAAGTCAGGGGGAGGGAGATGAAGAAGGTGTTCCTGGTGATGAGCAGGGCTTCTGTCTTTTTCAGGTTAATCGATAGATTGTCAGATAGCCATTGAGAGACTTCAGAGAAGCATTACTGAAGTTCGAGGTATGATAGTTTATTGAGGTTGAGTGGTGCACAGAACATAATATTGTCTGTGTAAATGTGGTAATTGACGTTGTGTGTTTGGATGATGTTACAGAGGGGTTGTAGGTAGATGTTGAAGAGGAGAGCGGAGAGGGTGGATCCTTGAGGGACGCCTTGAGTGAGTGTAGGTGGTTGAAGAAAGTGCCCTGATTCTTATCAGCTGGATTCTGTTGTGAAGGTAGTCTTGGAACAATCTTAAAATGGTGTCCTGTATTCCGATTGACTACAGGCATTGTAGGAGGGTGTTGTGGTTGATGGTATCAAAGGCAGCGGAAATGTTGAGGAATATCATGATGAATCCTTGGTGTATGTTCTGGGTTCCCTTCATTAGGTTGATGAGTAGAGAGGTTAGGGGGGTTTCCATTCCGTGCTGAAGTCGGAAGCCGTACTATTGTGGGTTGAGTGGTGCGTGCATGTTGAGATGGTCCTGTAGTTGGATTTGGAATGATTTCTTTATTTTGGATAAGAACAGTAAGTTGGTGATGGGCCTGTAAGAGGATGGGTCTGAGGGGTCAAAGTGAGGCTTTTTTAGGATGGGGTGGATTGAGAAGGTTTTTAGGCAGGCCAGTAAGTAGCCATGTAGCAGTGAGCATTGGGTGAGTTTGGCTAGCAAATGTGTGAGTTTGGGTAGAGTGGCTTTGATCCAGATGGGCGGACAGGGGTCAAGAGGGGAGGTGGAGGTGTTAAGTGATGAAATAATATTCTGGATGTTTTCACAAGAGATTGTTTCAAAGGTGGACCATGGATGTATTGGCTTGGTAGATGGTGGGGGTGAGTCAACTTGGGCATGTGATTGGGGATGGTGGGTGGAGAAGAAGTCTTCCATCTGTTGAGGGATGATGGGGTAGTTCATTGTATTGTTGGTGGGTCTTGATGTGTGGTTTTTTTTTACAAGGCTGAATAGTTCACATGGGCGGATGATGGATCTCTGTATTCATTTTGTGTGATAGCTTTGTTTTGTGGGGTCGGCAGCTTGGTTGTACTCTCAAGAGTACTGGGTTTGATCTGAGGGTAGTCGTGATTTTCTCCATCTGTGTCCTTGTTTCCTTAGATGGGATTTGAGCTTGCAGAGGTCAGGGATGTACCATGGGGCCCGTTTGTGGGCTGGGTCAAGGTTGGTAGGGAGGCATCTTTGCTGAGGAGAACATTCCATATGTTGATGGCAGAGTCAAGGTCTTGGAGTTCTGCGAAGGTAATTGGGGAGATATGGATGAGGAAGGAGTCTTTTTGTGGAATTGTCTGAATCTGTTCTTGTGCAGGTTGGGGGTTGTGGCCTTGCAAAGGCTTTTGAGGGGCAGTTGAAAGGCTACTACCTTGTGGTCTGAGCAGGGAACTGCAGGTGGGGAGGCGATGTGAGTGGGGTTGTTACTGGTGAAGATGAGGTCTAGGGTGTTATATTTGCAGTGGGTGGGGGAGTTCATTATTTGCGAGAGGTCCATTGTTGTCATTGATTCCATGAAGGCTGTCGATTGGGAGGGGCTGATTGGAGGTTGAGGTCTCCCATTAGGATGAGATCCTTATGTTTTGTGGTGTTCTCAAGGGCTGTGTGAATTAGGTAGGAGAGATCATTCACTGGTGCTGATGGGAAACAACCCCTCAGCACCAACACCAGTTATAGAGCATATGAGGACAGACTTAAAGCGCATAATATGTATACATTAGAGGAAAGACGGGATAGAGGTGATATGACTGAGATGTTTAAATACCTCCATGGCATAAATGCACAGGAAGAGAGCCTCTTGCAATTGAAAGCAAGCTCTTCTACCAGGTGACATGAGGGATGAGGGTGAAAGGGGATAGATTCAGGAGTGATATGCAGAAATATTTCTTTACAGAAAGAGTGGTGGATTCATGGAATAGTCTCCCAGTGGAGGTGGTAAAGATGAGGACAGTATCTGAATTCAAAAAAGCATGGGACAAATACAGAGGATCTCTAAAGGAAAAAAAAAGGGACTGTTGTAGTTGTTATGGAAGGGCAGACTAGATAGGCCATGTTGTCTTTTTCTGTCATTATGTTTCTATGTTTCAACTCTGGGGCTGGCCCTGCACCTGAGCCTGATTCATCAATATCTTTTTCCACAGACTCGGAATAAGGGGAAGGCCTTGGTAAGTGAGACACAGAGGGTTAGATGTAGACCAGTCTGGAGGAAGGAAGGTCTGTCCTGTTTGAAATGCAGTATGCAGGAACGAAAGGCTGTACTGGCATTTCTTATTTCATGCCTTCCTCGTATAATGCAGAATACAAATTCAATAAATAAACTGGTGGAGCCAAAAGTTTGATTTAGGGTAATTTACAGTTCATAGCTTTTGTCTATAGCGCTGCTTTCGCCTGTATAACTGCCATTGTTAAGCAGTGTTCTTCAAAGCAATCTCTTGGTAAGAGTATCGTCTTAAGTATTGCAGTGACTGCAGCTCTTTTCTCCCTACAGTGAGGTCATTGCAGTGTTTTGAGACCACTGGACGGATTGTAACCCCGGATTATAACTCAGCCTGTTTTTATTTTCATCGACTGCTGGAAATAAGAACGTCAGAATTGTCTTCATTGCATTGCACGGTTGTTCCTATAGAGGGCGCAATGTGGCTTATTTTTCTCCCCCGTCCTCGTTTGCACGTCTGTAGCAATACAGCCTCAGCTCGGCAGTGAAAATGAGCGGAATGCACTGAATCTGTGGATTTCCTGACACTTCCTTACCCGGTTCATTACTTTTCTTCTTGTCCGTGCTTTTATTTCCAAACTAGTCTTTTTTTTTCTGCCTTCTGGTGTCCTTCAGGTTTTATTTAACTACATCCTCGCAAACTGGATTAGACGTGGACTTTGCACCTGTACGTGTGTGTACATGCTGCATTTACAATGTGTACGCTTTCCCCGTGAAGCCTGAAATGATTCATCGAGGGAATGGAGCACTCGTAACAGGGGCTTTTGGCTTCATGCAAATGTACGACTTTTTTTGTTCTTTATTTCCAACAATCCGTCGTTCACTGAATATATAAGCCATGAGAATCCTGTTCCATGACTGAGTGAAATCATCATGCCACAAATAGGTAAGTGGAACCTTCTTGTTACGGAGTGAAATGCATTCAATAAATGCATTATTTTTTTTCTCAAATGCTTGATCCCCATAGTATGTATTTACTGCTCCCATAAGCAAATGCGATCAGGAAGTAGTGGGTTGGGGGAAGGGAGGGGATAGGTAAAATTGTAAAGAAACCAGTTACATAACAAGAGAGATGCGCTTTGCCTCGTTTAGTGGAGCTTAAACTGAAAACTCGCAGGAGTGAAACGTGCAACAGTTTCAGAAATATAAAGTAAACCAGATCGTTTCCTAGATATATTAATTTAAGCATCGATTCCTGCGGTTGCATGCACCCAAGGGAAGGCTCTCGGCATGTTTCCCTTCCAGATTTCGTGGAAACACATTGTCTCATCATTAAACATTATTTTGCTCCTTGTTTTGAGGGGGAAGAGAGCTGCAAGCAAGCCCTCCTTAATACTTTCCTTGCAATCAAAGCCTGCTGTGTGGCGTATTCATTACATAGTTAACCCAATACACAGTGTTCTGATCCAAGGAAGATAACTTGATTTCATCTCTGTAACTGAGAAGCTCTCGGTTAACCGGAGACTTCAATATGACGTTTACTGTTCCGATGCTTTAACCCAGCGTCTATAGAATAAATTTTACGATGGTTTCTTTATTATGCAAAATAAAATAAACAGTATATCCAATCCCTTCCCATTCTGTCCAAACAACACTCTCGCCCTCTCTCTACGCATACGAATTATTAGATAACAATAGACCAAGAAATTATATCCGCAGCTCCATGGTAAAAGTATTTGATTTCCAAGATAAACGTTTGTTGTCCGTTTAGGGTGACGTTTAAAAATCGCTATGGCCACCTCAAAGAAAACTTTCATCTGTTAAGTAAAAAATAAAAAGCAGAGCCATCAAGGGGCTTTTTTTTCTGTGTTAATGGGGCGATTCAGTCTGGCTACGGGTATAGAAAAGTGAATGCAAAAGCATGGCGCTGTCACGTAATGTTACATTTCCCAACCGTTTCCCCTCGGATAAAAAAAAAAGCATAAGGTGAAGAAAGCTGATCGATAGATCTGGCAGGCGATCTGAGCTGCCAGGTTGAATAAATGCTATCAGGGCTGAGCTAATGAAATGATACCCTTTTCCCATAATCTAAAAGAGCTCTATCACCATGGCGACCTGGAAAAGAAATCTGCCTGGATTTTATAGAAAAATCCAGGGCAAAAACTTTCCAGTAGCAGAGCTGTCCCCTGATATGCCCCGGATCGTCATTTTGTGCAGTAGAGAAGTGCGGCGGCTCCTGAGCTAGTCTACTGTGCATAAGAAAGGTACAGTACGATTGGTTATGGTGCAGAACCGGGTTGGAAAGTCTCTATACAGTACAGAGCTCTAAACCCTTTCAGCACCCTGGACAGCGCAGGCTAGAGGCGCCGCTGCAGGAAACTCGTAGCTTCGATCGTGTTCCCGGAGTAAAAAGGAGAGAACCCCTTATTATAGATACACAGGCAGCCCATGCGGCTACAAAGCCTGCGGACTGGCCTCTTCTCGCATAGCGATGGGCCGAAAGTAACTTTCTGGATAAATGGCACGGCTTGTCAGATGATCCTTCAAGGAAGGGGCCATCGAAGTGAGAGCTGAACAGCTCGAGTACCTTCCATGAGGCCTAGGAAGTCATCCCTGGTCTGCTCAGGGAGCAAGGGGCCCTCTTGGGTGTTCAGGACCCAGAGGATACAGCAACAGCCCCAATCCTCGGGTGTCTCGGCACCAAGCTCGAAATGGTAGCAAAATGAAAGGAGCTCGGAAGCACATGGCGAGGAAGGAACCCGGGGGGCCAGTACAAAGTGGCATAGAAGAACTGCAGCAGGTCCAAAGAAAATTGGACCTCTCCACATCCTTATAGCCTTATCGTTACGGTGCAGATTCAATACTTGAGAAAACTGGGGGCGAGGAAGGTCTGAACTAAACCAAACCAAAAATAGTAGGACGCTTAAAACCGGCGCTTCTCCTTCAGATTACCGCAGGTCTCCTTCTGTGACTATTTGTTTTTTCAGGTAATTCCACAGCAATTGAACCTATAAATACTATTCAATTATTCACTTACTGCTGTGAGAACATGTTGGCCTTTAGTTGTGCTACTTTTTACCTGCTGATGTGTTATTATATGAGCAAGGTACTCATCTCACTGTTTTTTGAGGTGACTGGCTGTAGTCTCTTAACAGTTGTCCCTGTTTTGTGTTGCCTGCTTTGGAGGGAGAGAGAAGGTAGCAGGGAAATCCTCGTGTCTTACATTGTTGCAAGACAACAGGTTATGAAGGGAGCTAATTGTTATGGACAATGGAGTTTGAGACTGTTGACCAAGAAGAGCCTGGAGTTCAGATGCCCGATGCCTAAAGTGTGTGAGTTGACTTGAGCAGGACTGGGAACTTGTGTTGCTACAGACAGCGGATTCAATGCGGAAACCCTGTAAGCTCTAGCATGGGGACTTACTAACGCACAAGTTTAGCGCGGAGGTTTTGCTCAGTGATGCTGTAAACAGCATGCAGCGGAACTATTCCCAAAACGTCCGCGCTAAACAAGGAGAGCAAACCATGCGAACAAAGGCTTGAGTTAGCAGCATCTATATTCTGCGCACACTATATTCCAGCGATGGCGAACCTATGGCACGCGTGCCAGCTGTGGCACGCGAAGGCCTTGCAGCTGGCACGCGGGAAGGTCCGCAATCGAAAAAAAAAACCCTGTCTGCTGCCGCTGTCGGGGCCGCCGCGGCAGAATCGAGCGTGCCGCGGGGCCCCCCTGTACCCGGCAGATCCTGCCCTCCCCGTAGCAGCTCTCTCTTAGGAGCTACAGTCAGACGCGCCGGCTTGCAGAGCGTGAAGGGAAGAGTTTCCCCTTTCGCGACTCCATTAAGCCCGAGGGGGCTTAGGGGAACATCCCATCAGCCCCCGCGGGGTTAACCGAGCAGCGAGGGAACTCTTCCCTCGCGCACGGCAAGCCGGCTCGTCTGCCGTCAGCCCCAATGAGCGAGCTGCTACGGGGAGGTCAGGCTCTGCCGGGGGGTCCAGGGGCGCCCCGCGGCACGCTCGCTTCTGCCGCGGCGGCCCCGACGGCGGCCGCAGACAGGTTTTCTTTTTTTTTTTAATTTTCCCTGGGCTGGGCTGGGCTGGCGGGGGTGGGGGTTAGGAGTGGTGATGGGCTGGGCTGGGCTGGGGGGGGTTAGGAGTGGTGATGGGCTGGGCTGGGCTGGGGGGGTAAGGAGTGGTAATGGGCTGGAGGGGGGGTTAGGAATGGTGATGGGCTGGGCTGGGCTGGGGGGGTTAGGAGTGGTGATGGGCTGGGCTGGGCTGGGGGGGTTAGGAGTGGTGATGGGCTGGGCTGGGCTGGGGGGGGTTAGGAGTGGTGATGGGCTGGGCTGGGCTGGGGGGGTTAGGAGTAGTGATGGGCTGGGCTGGGCTGGGGGGTGTTAGGAGTAGTGATGGGCTGGGGTGGGGGGGTTTAGGAGTGGTGATGGGCACTGGGCTGGGGGGGTTAGGAGTGGTGATGGACACTGGGCTGGCTGGGGTGGGTTAGGAGTGGTGATGGGCACTGGGCTGGCTGGGGGGGTTAGGAGTGGTGATGGGCGCTGGGCTGGGGGGGTTTAGGAGTGGTGATGGGCGCTGGGGGGTTAGGAGTTGGTGATAGGCGCTGGGGGGGCTTAAACTAAAAATTGAGTGATGGGGGATTAGGACTGGGAGTGGGCTGATGGGGAGGTTAGGACTGGAAATGGGCTGGTGGGATTAGGACTGGGAGTGGGCTATGGGGTGCTAGGACTGGTAATGGGTTGGGGGATTGCTAGGACTGGAAATGGGCTGCGTGGAAGGGGGCTTGAACTGCAAATAGCTGTTGGGGATGGGGCTTGGAATGGAAATGGGCTGAGGGGAAGTGGGGGGCTTGAACTGCAAATAGCTGATGGGGACGGGGCTTGGAATGGAACTGGGCTGAGGGGAAGTGGGGGGCTTGAAGAAGGGAATGGATGCTGGGTGAGACTGGAACTAGAAGGGAGCTGATGTTGGGGGAGGATTAGAATGGGATGGGGCTGGGAGAGTAAAATGGAGAGGGGAAAAATATTTTGTGTAGGAAGGATGAAAAATCTACAATTGGCCAGGTATTGGGAGAGTAATTGGGGATTGAGGATGGAGGGGTAAAATTTGTGTGGATGAAATAGGAATGAGGAAAGAGCAAAAGGAGAAAGATTAGTATGTTAAATCAGATGTAGAGAGAGAGAGAATGGAAAAAAAACTAGAAGAGAGAAGAAAGGACAAATGGACAGCAGACGATGGAGAGTTAGCAGAAAACATGAAGAAACCAGGAGAAAATGGCTGGACCAATTGCAACTGAAAAAAAATGCACAAAAGGTAGAAAGATATCTCTTTATTTTGAATTTATTAACTGGAATATGTCAGCTCTGGGAAATGTGCATCATTAACATCTGCGCTTTGTTTGGTACAAGAGGAAATTCCTATTTGACGTTGCCACTTGTTCTCTTTCCCCAGTATTCACTGAAATGTATTGGTTTAATATTTGCAGTGTTGCCTTTTGATAGGTAGGGTATGGTGCTTTGTGAGTCCTGGTAATGCTGTCAGGATACGGCGGGTTTGCTATGGGTTCTAAATGGGCAGCGTTTGTAGTAGTTCCTAATGTGCCTGGCGGTTGGCACTGGATTATAGTAATGTAGAAATCTTTTAGTCTTTCTTTATCCATACACTCATTAAGAGACATGTTTACTAAAAGTTAGTGTATGGTAACATTATGCAAATATTTATGCAAATAAGACCACTTATGCAAATGACGTGCTGGCACTTTGAGGAAATTCTTTGGTTTTGTGCGGCAGTTTGGGCACTCGGGCTCAAAAAGGTTAGCCATCACTGCTATATTCTGTTTGACACTTGCGTACATGTGCAGGATAGCTATCTGGTGCATAAACAGTAATATTATTCTAAGCTGAACTTTTGCGCAGAATAATATCGCCGTTTAGGCGCCAGATAGCAATCTAGTCCAAGCGCATAACATTGTTCCAACACACTTCCCCTGCCGTTTATTCTTTCAGCACTCTCTTCAGGAAAGGCAGAAAAAAAGGTTCCGGCGGTTGTACGCTTGGAAACGGGCATGCATTCTTCACCAAAGTCCTAGGGGCTAACCTTTAACGCCTCCTCAGATCTCGCGTTAAAATCGCAGATTTAAGTTCAACCTTCTGGTCTTCTGCGCGCTTCTCTGCATCTGTGTAGCATGACGAATTGCTTCATTACCATCCATTTAAATGTGTGTTGCACTGACATTAGTACAGGCGTTAGCGCATGGATTATACTCTGGTTAGATTCCTTCGTGCGTTCTGTGCAAATACCGCGCTATTGCCCGCGCTAATGGTAGCACATTTTGCTGCATCAAGCCTAAAGGAAGGCGTGGTCTGGAGGTGGTGGTGGTGGTCAGTTTGACTGTTACTGTGTTGCTGGAGGGATCTGCTTACTGTCCTGAGGGACGGGTGGTCTGCAGTGGGTCATCCCTTCCTAGATGCTGGAACTAGAACTCCTCAGCTGCAACAACCTTTGGTCAGAGTTTTCCCCAACCTCATTATAGAAATGGTACCCCTGTATAAATAATACCAAAAGAGTACATTTTTAGTGAAAAGTTCTAAGAAAGTGGGATTCAAAGGGGGATATAATAAGACAATACAAGTGTTTCCACTCTGATTTGAAACAGATTGAAAAGTGTACACTTAGGGTGTGACACAATGACACTTTGTGTGTGTGTGTGTGTGTGTGTGTGTGACTGTATCTATATCTATGGGGATGAGCCATGACAGAGGGTGTGGGGAGAGGGATGTGTGTGTGTGTGGATGTGTTTCATGAGTGTTTGAGGGTGCGTGTTAGCAGTCTGTGTCATGTGTGTCTTGGGGCTATGTATGTGTATAGGTGTGTTGGGGTTATATGTGCATGTTGGCAGTGTGTGTTTAGGAGGCTGTGCATATGTGTGGCTGTAGGCGTCTCTCTCTCCCTTGCACGTCCCCATATCCTCCCCCACTCCTCCCCTGTCCTTCTAATCCTCCTGCATTATTCCCCCTCTCTGCTTCCCCACTCTCTCTTCCCCTGCCGCCCAACCTTGTACTGTCTCTTTTCCTGCCCCATCACTCCCTCCCTTCTTGCATTCTCTGTCCACCTCCCTGCCCCTTGCATTCATCCAGTTCCCCTCATCTGCTTGCGCTCTTCCTCTCCCAGCACGTCTCCCTTTATTCCATCCCTCCTCTCTATCGCTGCCATTCCTTATGCTCCATTCTCTACTCTTTTCCACCTAATACCACCTCTTCCCTTTTGCCATGTCCCTACTCCTCCCTCTAACTTTTCCCTGTCCCTTATGCTCCACCCACCTTACCCTGTCCCCTCCCTTATAACCTACTTCATCGGCAGGGCCTTGGGATTCCCACCTGCATCTCCAAGACGCCGCTCCTTTCTTCTGCAGGCAGGATCTGGGAACTTCTGCCAGCTCTTGCCTCTGTTGCTCAACTTGTTTTGCTGGCAGGACTCCTGCTGGCTTTTCTAGGCTACCATTCGGTTTCCTCTGCTGGAGAGCGCTGGGGACTCCCACCCGCTGTTCCCTATTCCTCTGCTCGAAGCCCTGCACATCCTTTTTGGCACACGTGCCAACGAACAGATGCATACAGATGGACAGACTTACAGAGCTTGTCCCTCCCCAATAGGCATTATCACTTTAGGAAAATGCACCTAAAAAGGTGAAAAAGCACTAGGACTATGTACAAAAAATTTATTGATTCTGTTTCACATCGGTTTCATTTCATTCAGTTTGAATCAAGTAAGTTTCAGAGCTCAGAAAATGAACATTCATTCAGATTGATTAAAGTTAATGAGGGTTATCTGGATTCTAAAATTTAGCTATGGGCCTATATCAGTTCCTTTCTCATCTAAATCCACAGATAAAATTCATAAAAGTTGGGGAGTTTCTGGCTTGCATTGTCAGAGCTGGGAACGTCTGCAAGTAAAATGATGAAAAAAAATTGTCGCTGTTTTACATGGCAGTAGCAGCCTTCAAAGAGCCAGTGGCCCAAATCGGAGGCTCCTAATCCTCCCTCTGCCAGAGGTCCTCATATCCTTGGTGAGCAGTGACACTTTCAACCCTCCATCCAGCTCTGACCTGGTGCTTAAAACAGCAAAATGGCCTTTCCTTACTGAAACCCTGCCCCCTTTAGACCATCCCCTATTTTTTAAAAACACCTAGTTCTTAGTTACCCCCTCCCATTCATGCTTCCCCCACCCCCTCCCCCAGGTCTGCATCAGTCAGGAGCAGGGGTAATCCTCAATTGCTCTCACCTAATGGTGGCCATCTTTGATTATGACATCTTCCAGTCCCTCGCGGTAGTACCACAGAACTATCACTAGAGGTCAGAAGATCAGAGGGGATGTGGGGTGTGTGGGATTCACCAGCCTCTGATCCCAGATTTCCCACCCCTTCTCTAGGATCTCCTTTCTCTTCTCCTTTCCTGATCCCTTTTCTGCCTCCCCCTTCATCTCCCTCTGCTCCCTGATTCTGTCCTTCCCTCCCTATGCCTTGATCCCCCCCTCTCCTCTCCTATCCCGATCCACCTTCCATCCCCTAGATCCCTTCTTTCACCCTCTTCTCCTTTTTCCCATCTCCCTCTTGCATTCCCCAGACCTCCTTCCCTACCTCTATTCTCTATCCTCCTCTCTTACTTCTCAGCACCTAGCGCTAAGATCCTCCCCCTCCGAAAAATAACAAGAAACGAGCACGTGAAATAAACTGGACACACAAGAAAAACCTTTACAAAACTAAAACTATGCTATTTAATATACAAATGTATGTATATTTATGCAAATTTGCCTCTGCTGCCACAGAATCTATATCTGAACTGCTGCTGGAAGCTGAGGGCTGCACCAGAAATCAATCAGGACCTATCACACCATAACAAAGTAAATCAGACAGACTGAATGGACCTTGGGGTTCATATCTGTCATAGTTTTTTGTCTTTTCAAAGCTTGAGCAGAAGAGCTTTTTGTCATGGAGGTGAGAATCACGGGCATGATGTAACCTCTCATTTGATACTGGTGTCATCATGATTCAAGCAGAATCATGATGACACCAGTGTCAAATGAGATGTTACATCATGCCTGTGATTCCCACCTACCTCCATAACAACCCGAGCCTTTCTGACAAGCCTGGCGAGCTCAGGCGCAAGAGAACTGGGAATTCAGCAAGTTTGCCAAGCTGTCTTTTAAGCAATGCATTTATGTTAATTAAATGCAAATGAGCCCTCTCTTGCGTGCTGAGGTGAAAACCGTCCGTATAGCACTGCCTTCAGAAACAGACAGATAACTTTCTAGAATGATATGTTAATGGAGGAATTCAGTAAAGATGCTTTTTATGCAAAAGCTTTATTAGGATGCATCTTGGTTTTTTTTAATGCAGCATGTTTTTGTAAGTGAGAACGGGAGCTAATTTAATTATATTTTATTCGATTCTGCAAAACAAATTACAATGTTAGCATCATACACAGTTATGATGCAGATTTCAAATGCATATTTTATGATGAAAGATAAAATCATAAAAATCTTAAATGCCTCCTAAGTATATAAACATTAGTCATAAGCACATTCTCCTCCCCTTCCTCTGATCCCATCCCTCCCCTCCCCCACCCATAGCTCCATCGGGTAAGTTAAACCCCCACCTTATCTCAACACTACCTTTCATCCAGTTAGGAGTTCCATTGATTTCAGACCATCTTCTGTGTAAAATGTAACCTTAGAGCGACAGATCATGGCATTCAGAACAGAGTTCCAAACCCACTGAAAAGATCATGTCGTCTTTGAACCTGTTCCCTTTGCTTGTATGTCCTCTAGCATCATCATCATGCCATAGATATGGTCTCTGCAAATCTGGTGGCTCAGAGTGAATCCATTAAATAGTTGAATAATTGAATCTATATGAGACCTCTGCATTACTACTTATGAGGGTGACTGAAGAAAACCCTTTATTCAGACACTACTTGTGGGTTTTCTCAGGCCCATTCTTATGTATTCCACATTCTTTTCACAGCCACGCAACCGGCATGACCGCCGCAGTCCTTCCCCCCCTTCTCCCCCCCCACCTCCCCCCCCCCCATGAAGCACCACCTTACGCCATGGGGTTCTTTCAACAATCATATCGCTTTTATTCACAACAGTGGTATACTAACAACAATGGTATCTAACAGTACATAACAACTGTTGGCCACAGCATGCACGTGACCGTCAGCAAGACACAGTCTCCAATATCTTATATCACCTCTTTTTCTTTTTCTTGCCCCCCCGAGAAACACAGCCCTTATCCTGCCGCCTTTTGCCCATAGCAGGAGGGAACTTCTTTAGCCGTGAAAGCTTTTCTCCGTCCCTTAGTCTTTCGTGTCCTTCAGCCGAAAAGCTGTTGCGTCTGCCGTTCAAGCAGCCTTGGCAACTTTTTCTCCTTGCCCCCCCCTTTTGCCTGCCGTCGAAGCAAGGCAAAGGGGGGGGCTCTCTGCGTGGTGTTCTTGTCCACCATCTCCGTCTCTCCGGGGTGAGGTCCGTGTATCTCTCCCGTACCTCTCCCCCTTTACTTAAGGCCTAGGCTGTGTTCTCTCCCCGGGTGCGTTTCTCCTGCCAACCCCGTCAACAGCGACTCCTCGCTTGTTGTCGGGGCCCCACACATCAACGCGCCGCTGTGGCCAACATCCGCTTCCTCCATAGACGTTCTATCGCATCCTGTATGTCGCAGAGAAAAATGTCCATTCCGATGTCGGACAAGTGCACTCCATCAGGCGGAACAGCCCGGGGCATCTCTCCTCTATTAGGTCATGCGCGATTGCGCATCCCCCTATGGACCCCATGAAGCGGGCCATCCATCTGTTCACTTTTCTTCTAGTCCTCTCCACTGCCCTATGAGAGTTTTCGCCCCTCCACACTCGTCGGGGTGTGATGTGAGACCATGCCAATAGCGTCTCAGGAAATGTGTTTGCCAGCGTTAGGAGGTCGCCTTGCATCCTCTTGGTGAGCTCAACACTGCGTGTGGATGCGAGGTCGTTGCCTCCCAAGTGGATCACAATTATCGCTGGATTCCTTGCGGATCTCCCCCTTTTGGAGCAAGGACGGCATTAGCTGGTCCCACATCATACCCCGTCGTCCCAGCCACAATACGGCCACGTCTGCACATGGAAGTCCTAGGTTCAATCCCATTGGTCTACATCGCGCCCTCTTCTGTGCCCAGTGAACAAATGAATGGCCACACATCCACACTTCACGCGGCCCTCTGTCGTAGCCTATTCCTGCATGGAGCACAACCAGAAATTATGATTATAACAGTATCATTCTTGCAATGTATATTCACTTAGTCACATTTCCTTTATCCCCGCCACCCGCTCATAGTCCGTTACTATCGTCTTTAACTGGGGTATGTATCAATTCCATTCTCTTTATTTATTTTTTTTTTTATTTTATTTTATTTTTTTGAAGTTGCCTCCTTGGCCTTACGGCGCTGGACGTATATACAATTTGTATCTATCCAAGCGCCATCGGCCTATTTTCATTATCTGCTCTCGAGTCATTCCGATGCTGGCCGCCGTAGAAGCAGCCCCAATGCGAAAGGAGTGCGAGCCGTATAAGCTTGCATCCCGTCCCGTGCGTTCTATTATGAGCTTGAGTACTCTGCTGAATTGAAAACGTGATAGGGGTGCTCCATTGGCGTGAATGAACCAATGGTGTTCTGAGCGCGCCCTTACTTGTTGGTATGCTAACGCATTTTGGACTGGGCATGACGGGTCATTGTGCATGGCCGACAGCACCACCTGCACCCCTTTTCCTTCCGCGTCAGTCTTAGACTTGCGTAACTGCAACACTATCGCTCTAGTGCTTATGCACACATCCTGCTTTACTAGCCCTCTGCGTGGGGTCATTTGCTCTGATGCTGAGGATGCTACGAGCTCCCCTACCCGAAAGGCTCCGTAGAAGGCCCAGGAGAAGGCGCATCTAAACAACCTCGTCTCATAGTCGTCATAGCACACCAGGCTGGTGAGTACCATCAGTTGTTGGAGCATCTGATGCGTGATCGGGCGGCGTTTGTCCGTCTTCTGTGGCTGTTCCCGGGACCAGCCTCTCATCACCTTTTGTACAATAAACCCAGCCGTGGGGCTCTGCTTCACCATTGCTTTTGCAAAAAAGGACACAGCCGCTAAACGGACCTGCACCGCGGCCCTTGTGCAGCCATTGGTTTTGCAGTGCAGAATCCATCGCACTATTGTTGCCACTTTTAGTCTGTCCTCCAGCCTAATGTGTGCCTCACCGCAAAAAGTCTGGTATTGTTCCCATGCCGCTATGTATCTGCGCCGGGTGTTCTCGGCTAACGCTCCCAGCAGGAGCTCCCAGATCTCGGTGGACCAAACTCCCAGACTTGATACGGGACCGCTGTCTTGACTCCGTCGGCTTCGGGCGCCAGCTGGTGAAAAAGCCTGATCTTAGAACGAGAAAGAGCATCAGCAATGTTATTATTCTCGCCCTCGATGTGGATGGCTCTCAGGGTTATATTATGCGCCAGGCAGAGCAAGACTATTCGCCTTAAGAGCGCCACTACCCTTGGCGTTTTGGCTCTCATATTATTTATCGCCCACACCACCGCTAGGTTGTCGATGCGGAAGGTGATAGCCCTATTGGCGAGCTCAGGGGCCCAGATACAAAGGGATACCAGTATAGGGAACAACTCCAAGAACGTGATGTCCCTGGTGATTCCAACACTGTGCCACTCTTTGGGCCACGTCTCAGAGCACCACGCCCCTTTATAATATATGCCGAAACCGATCCCCCCCGAGGCGTCGGTGAAGAATTCCAGTTCGGCATTGGATATCGGGGGCGCTTGCCAAAAGGCCAGGCCGTTGAAAGTGCGAAGGAATTGCAACCAGACCTGGAGGTCTTCGCGCATCTCCCTGGTGACTCTGATGCGGTGGTATCGTTTTGCGATACCCCTTGTCGCCCATGCCATACGCCGGCAAAACACCCTCCCCATGGGTATCACTCTGCACGCAAAGCAAAGGAGGCCCAGCATGGACTGGAATTGCCGTAGTGTCGCTTTTCGCTGGCTGTGCAATAGTTGCATCTCTTTACTCAACTTGAGCACTTTTTCAGCTGGCAAGCGCGACCTGTGCGCCGGCACATCTAATTGTATGCCCAGGAAAGTGAGGACACTTTTTGGGCCCTCTGTCTTCTCCTTTGCTAACGGGATTCCAAACTCCCGTGCCGTCTGCTCGAAGATATCTAGTATCCTTTTGCATTCATCCCGGTCTTTTCCCACGAATAGGAAATCGTCCAGGTAGTGCACCACCGTATTGGGGCCGGCCAGATCTTCGACCACCCAGTGTATGAAGGAACTGAATTGTTCAAAGTATGCACATGATACTGCGCATCCCATGGGCAAACATTTATCATAGAAGAACTCCCCATTGAACGAGAAGCCCAACAGTGGAAAAGATTCAGGGTGAACCGGCAATAGGCGGAACGCGGACTCAATGTCCGCCTTCGCTAGTTGCGCTCGGGGCCCCTTACTTCGGATGATTGTAATCGCTTGGTCCATGGTTGCATATTTAACTGAGCATAATGCCGGATCAATGTAATCATTGACGGACTGTCCCTCGGGGTAGGATAGGTTATGAATTAACCTAAATTGTCCTGGCTCCTTTTTGGGTATCACTCCCAATGGGGAAACAATTAGGTCCTTGAATGGGAGTGACTGGAAGGGACCAGCTATTCTCCCCATACCTAATTCTTTTGTTATTTTGCTGCGGGCGATCTCGTTATGTTGTTGGACGGATGGTGGGTTTTTTTGTAAGCACGCTTGCTTTCCGTTCCCTACGATTAGGGATGGAATGCGGAAACCTCGTGTGAAACCTTCCTCTATACTAATAGCTATATCCTGCTTAGGGTATGCTCTTAGCCATGGCCGCATACGCTCAAGGCTGATGGGTGTTGGCGCCACCCACATCAGTGGATCGCTGCGGCATTGCTCTATATGGTTTGGCCTCTCTTGCCGCTCTACATGTGAAAGCGGGATGTCCTCCCCCGCATCCCGAGCAGGAATGTTTGAATTTGCACGGCTGCCAGTTACAACTCCCCGCGTTGTACTGTCTGCATGCTCGTCTCCCGGGCCACTGATTGGCTTGCCTCCCTTGGTTAGCCTGAAAGGGCTGTTGCCATGGGGTGCTCGGGAGTGGCTGCTGCAACCCGTCCTGACACAACGGCCTATTATGTGCCATTTCTTCTCCCCACATGTCCAGCACTCTATGGTGCCATGCTAGGGTGGGATCGTCGGCCATGTTCCTCCTGAACTTCACATCGTAGTTTAGCCAGGCCCATCCCCCGTATTGCTTATGTGCGCGAGTAATCGTGTCCAGGTACTTGGTCAGGTATGGCCCCGCTTCGGGTTCTTTTTCCATCACCACGCTCATAAAGAGGTGAAATGCCGCCACCCAGTTGTTGAAGGATTTGGGTATTTTTGGTTTCCTGTCCCTCTCGCTTCTTCTTTCCCTATCTTTTCCACTAGTTGACTCCTCCTCTTGATCCCTGAGTAGGAGAGAGAATATGTCAATATATTCTCTCCTCCAAATTCTCTTTTTGATCTTTTTGGGCACCGACACGGCCAGGGAGCTCACCCCGCAGCGTGGATCACGGCTAGTGTCATGCCAATCCATCCGCGTTCTTTGGGCCGCTCCCGTCGGCGTGCATGTGTCGTCTTCACCCCTCTGACTTCGCCCCGACCAGGCCTCTCTGAGGGGATGGGAATGTTTCGCGCTCTTCTTCCTCTTAACTTTTTTTAGTGCATAGCGCATCACATCTGCCCATTCAATGTCCCTGTCACTGTCTGAACTGGACCTATCCGATGATGACGTTGCCGACTCTGGCGCCCCCTTTTCGCAACCCGACTTACCATGTGCTGGGTTGGGGATGGTTGTGCTGGTGCTCGTCGATGGCACTTCATAGTTCGTAGAACCCGTTGCTCCCAACCGTTGCTTAACTGAGTTCAGGCCATGCTGTGTAACCTGCTCCCGGACCATCTGGAGCAGGTCGTCTAGTTCTTGGTTCTGCGGGGGGGCCACGTTCCCTGGTTGCTGAGGTGTCTTCTTCCTGGCACTTTGCCGCGGTCTCGCTGCAGCGGCCGTTGCTTCGCGGACAGCCCTCTGAGTCCCTCTCGCGTTTTGTTCGGCCGCTGCTCGTGCTTTCGATGCCGCTGCCGCCTTCCGTGGCTCACTGTTGCCTCGTGGCCGAGAAGCCTTTTGTGGTCCCTTCCTAGGCATTTTTCCTTTAAGATATAGTGCTATGCAAAGGCAATAAACTTACATTACTATCACATCTGATGCTATCTATAATCCCATGCTCTTCCCGGCATTTTTTTTTTTTTTTTGTATAGCATAACTAAGTAGTGGCAAGGGGAAACAACATACATATATTCACAATAGAGATCTCCCTCTCTAGACTACCCCGGCCTCTTTAGATTCCTCACATCGCCAATATAGCTTAATTACCTTTGCCATTCTGTCCCCTTCTTGTTAAGCATCCCTTCCTATGCCAATAATCCTTTATTTATGAAGAAAAGAGGGCATGTGCGGCTGCTCCCCTCTCTGCCCTTTTCATTTTTCCCCCCTCCCCCATCCCTCCCGGCCCTTCCCCCCTCCCCCCTTTCATCCCCTGGGCAACCTCCTCACCTCCAGCTCTCTGGGCCTGGCCACGTGTAACGCCTGTCCTGGCCTCTCACCACACTGTTTTATTTATTTATTTATTTATTTTCTTTTATATATTTATTCTTAATTATTAGCTTCTGCCTTTTACCCTGCAGGGAAGCTGGCTAGCTTGCTGGCTCTCTCCTTGTGTAGGCCTCCGGCTGTAAAAGGCCCCCCCCCCCACCGCTATCGGCTCTCTTTTTAACTTCTCCTTCTTTCCACCCCCCCCCTTCCCCTCCCCTGCTCTCTGAGTACGATATCTATCCCATACTTGCTTTTTGTGTTCTCTTTTAATCGCTTCTGCCTTTTTCTTGTAGAGTCTCGGCGATCTACACTCGCTCCTCCACGTGGAGGGGGTGGATCAGCCGGAGCACTCTTCCTCGCTTGCTTTTTCTTCTTTTTGTCTGCGTGGCCTCTCTCCGAATGGGTTTCGCTATGGCTCCGGTTCCTGGACAGCCGCTCGGATGTGTGCAGCTAACTCTGCCGCGATGATCTTCGGTCCTGCTATCCTGTCCGGCTTGTTCCTGTAAGGAGGGGGGAGCTGGCAAAGAGACCGCATTCGCGCCGAGCGCGCTTTTTGAATGCGGCTCTTCGCCCGCCCCCCCCCCCCCTCGCCTTCCCCCGCCCCTAATTTTGGCCGCGGCTCGCCGGCGCGTGCCTGTGCCCGGCCGCGCTGATTCGCGGCCGGGTCTTTATCAGAAAATTAAGCTCTCTTCTATAGCATTAGTGTTAATTTTCCATTAAATGCAAATGAGCCCTCTCTTGCGTGCTGAGGTGAAAACCGTCCGTATAGCACTGCCTTCAGAAACAGACAGATAACTTTCTAGAATGATATGTTAATGGAGGAATTCAGTAAAGATGCTTTTTATGCAAAAGCTTTATTAGGATGCATCTTGGTTTTTTTTAATGCAGCATGTTTTTGTAAGTGAGAACGGGAGCTAATTTAATTATATTTTATTCGATTCTGCAAAACAAATTACAATGTTAGCATCATACACGGTTATGATGCAGATTTCAAATGCATATTTTATGATGAAAGATAAAATCATAAAAATCTTAAATGCCTCCTAAGTATATAAACATTAGTCATAAGCACATTCTCCTCCCCTTCCTCTGATTCCATCCCTCCCCTCCCCCACCCATAGCTCCATCGGGTAAGTTAAACCCCCACCTTATCTCAACACTACCTTTCATCCAGTTAGGAGTTCCATTGATTTCAGACCATCTTCTGTGTAAAATGTAACCTTAGAGCGACAGATCATGGCATTCAGAACAGAGTTCCAAACCCACTGAAAAGATCATGTCGTCTTTGAACCTGTTCCCTTTGCTTGTATGTCCTCTAGCATCATCATCATGCCATAGATATGGTCTCTGCAAATCTGGTGGCTCAGAGTGAATCCATTAAATAGTTGAATAATTGAATCTATATGAGACCTCTGCATTACTACTTATGAGGGTGACTGAAGAAAACCCTTTATTCAGACACTACTTGTGGGTTTTCTCAGGCCCATTCTTATGTATTCCACATTCTTTTCATTATCAGAAAATTAAGCTCTCTTCTATAGCATTAGTGTTAATTTTCTTTTGAGAGATATTGACGATTTCTTTTTTTAATTAAAAACTAAAGGGTATGTTTACTAAAGAGTGTTAAGGGTGCACCAGTTAGCAAGCGTTAACGGCAGTGGTTAAGGTGTTATCGTGCGGTAAAGGCTGGGGAGGGGAGTAGGCGTTCTGGCGGTAAGGGCAATTGGCTTCATTTATTGGGTGCTAACAGGACACCGGACGTTAAGGTGCCAAGCATGCACCTTAACGCCCAATAATGGCAGTCACATCAACACAGGTTAAGGGAGCCCTTGTGAAAGTCACATTTTAAGCGATGGATGGAAGGAAAGGTAAGAGCTGATGGACATGTCAGATCCATATGTGTCCTACTTGTTAGTCAGTAAATGGGATGAGCATGTGGGGGACATCTGTACTGTATCACTGAGGGATACCCACTTAATCTGCTGTAATGTCAGTGTTTGGCATAGGATTGGAAAGCAGTGTCCCCTGGTGGAGCCAGCATCGCCATGATGCGGGCATCAAAAGAACGACTGACTGAGCAGGAGTGGTGACATGCAGATCATTCACAGGAGAGGTCTGAGTGATACAGTCCTAATGATTAAAATGTTCCTGTGTGGGCCACGGTGTATCATCTGGCAGGAGAACACATGACTTACATAAAGGCAGATGAGTGCGCTATGGCCTTGCTGCCCCAATGTACCTGAAGTGACCACACAAATGCAGTTGTAGTGTGTGTGAAAAAATAGTAGCTGTGCCACAGGGAAGTTCCAATGCCAGCTATTTGGGTGTGGCAGCTGTCTCAGCTTTTCTAACCACCATACAATCTTCATGACACATGTGCATATAACAACTGGACAAGCAACTCTCATATTGGCCATATGGAGCAAGTATGGTCACAGCTCAGTCAGAGTGAGAGTGGCCTCTCAGCATGAAGAGATGTGTGCACCCAGGCCATGCCCATGGCAGATCCACACTAAGATGGCTCAGCCACTGACCTTACCTCCAACTCATGTGCATCCTGTGCAAACTGCTCTGTTTTAGGCAATACCCAGAATCCTCTGCTCCTCATTATGTATCCTTTTATTCTGTACTTGGGGACAGCTTATGCAAGGCACAGAGGAACATGGGCCAGAGACAGGCTGCGAGTGCATGTTGGCCCACAGTGGCCTACATCTCTCACATACCGAAATATGGTGTCCCCCTACACAGCTTTTGGCAGTGAGCATTGAACATAGTGCCATGCTTGTACTCCCATATAATGTTATGTCCTTAGCCATGGATGCTGCAAAACATCCCAGTGCAGCACATGCACTCTCCCATGCTGCAGACGCATTGCCCCCCCCCCCCTCCCCACAAGAGCACGTGGAAGCATGGCAGGTTGGATATGGAGTTCAATATTGGAACAGTTGCTGGGCGACACATACGCCACCATTCCCTGCCTCTTTGTACTCTAACATCCTTGTGACTGTCGCACTTGGTACCCATGGGGAGCCAGTGAGGCTGTCATGCAGTCCCTCTGATGTAACACATGCAGGCATTGAGTAGCTTGCATGGAGTAGAGGCGTAGCCTAATAGTTAGAGCACTGGCTTGGGAACCAGGGTTCAATTCCCACTAGCACTCCTTGTGGCCTTGGGCAAGTCACTTAACCCTCCATTGCCTCAGAAAGACCTAAGTTATCAATGCCCCTTTTTAATATACGTTATCAAGTTGTAATTACAATGTAAACTACCTTGACTGAAATGATAAAGCAGTATAAAAAACCTAATAAATAAATAGCTTCTGGCCATGTGAACATAGGCTTTGGCCAGCAATGTCACCTACAAAGGGCACATTCTAAACATGTATGGTACTATTCCCCTTCACTTCCAGGCACTGCCTTCCCATATGTGGCAGGCAATGCAGAAACCAACATGACATCCCATGCCACATTTTGGCATCTGGAATAGTGCACACACCATTCAGAGGTCAGTGTCCCACTGCCACAATCAGGCACACAGGGGTGATAGGTAATGTACTGCTGAATGCTTTGGCCAATGATCAGTAGACAGTGTTGAGATGTTGTTTTTGTGCAGATATGCCTGATATGGACCTGCCTGTATGTGCATACACTGCATGGAGCAAAGAGTTTCCTGGATTGCATTCTGCGACTGCAGCATGGGACAAGAGCAACATGCATGCAGGTAAATCGCAGAATCCTTCCAGTGTCATCAACTAACTGAATGGATTGGACATTCACAGAGGCCAGCTCTCCACTTGAGTCTAGCTCCCTATAGGCTGCAGCTGTGCCAAGTGAGCTGACAGTGTTGCCACTGATACAGCTGTTATGGCAGTTGGCATTAATCGGGCCTCTCCCCTGTGTGAATGGGGGTGTCCTGAGGCTGGAGGCTCAGTCAGAGGTGAGGGTTGCAAAACACACACACGTGTCCCCCCTGCTCATTCTAGTCAAACCAGCAGGTGATTTGTGAGCTGCACAACAGTGTAATATTGGGAGGTAAGTGTAGGGGAATGCTGTGGGGATGGGCCTTGTCGATGGTGTAACTGGGAATGCATTACAGCTTCACAGTCACAGGTTGCAACTACTTACTGAAAACTAACCTGTTTGTAAATGGTGTCTCACACTATGTGGGGTTGCTGTATAGCTGACCTGCAGCATGTTGTATGCACAGCTTTAAAGCCTGGGCATCACATGCATGCAATGGGCATTGCTGCAGCTCACAGTCCTCTGGAGACACACACACACACACGCACGTGCATGATTCCACTGTCCAAAAGTAGTGCAGGTTGACATTCTTAGGCCTCCTTTGATGCTCCACCATTGTCAATGCCTGCTCAGTGTGCAGGCACTAGTAGCATGCTCTGCTATCAGCATGGGTGGTGCAGCTTCTCAGTGTGGCAGTTGAGTGTGTGGACTCATGCTGAAGTTTGCACATGCTGATACAGTTCAGAAAACATAGGATAAAGTTGACACATCATTCCTGATCCACAGCTGGTCTTGAACCCATGACCCCTCTTTCATACACACACTGGCCATATGTTTGGAGCCACAGAGTAGGTGTAGGGCTATCAATTCATGGTTATTGTCAGGATGCATGCAGGCATGAGTTGGGATATGCCTATGTCTGCTTAGATCTCTGCAGGATCTGTGTCTTACTTGTCTGACAAAGTATGTTTGGCAGGTGTGGGAGAGGGACATCTTGTTAGCTCTGTATGTTGCACTGCCTTGCTATGTTGCTGGTTCAACTGACATTCATGTTTTATTTATGGGATCTGTCCAGTCAAAGAGGCAGGCCATGATATATGAATACACACATTCCAGACCATGGGTGTCCTAGCAGAATGACCAACATACCCATTTGTGGGGCAGTCATTGAATAATCTTATATGCTGCAGACCACCATGTAGCTAATTTGGATTCACATGTGGCTCAGATGGTTGTAATAAGTAGTTACTTATGGAGGGGTCACTGGTCCATGCACAGATTACAGTCATCATTTAGCAGGTGATCATTTTTCCTCTGACATGGACTGTTATCAAACTGCATAGTCTTCCTGCCTCAGTGGCATATTTTTCCCCCTACACGCACATATCCATTCAATATGTGCAAGTAGGGGGCATCCTGATCCAAGAGTCAGCCCATCCATTCGGCAAACTAGTCAGGTGCCAGGGTCCACCGATCATGGTAGACAGCATGCCCGCCAATCCCTCCTTCCCTGCCATTGTGGCACAGCCGCCACTTCATTGCTGCAGGTGGCCTTATTGAAGTTGCACACATGCAGCTAGTCACACAATGCAGCTCCTGCCCCTCTTCACCAGAGATGTGGGCACATGTGCGGGTGCCTTAGACCTAGGAAGGGAGGGATCACCATGTGCTCTGCTGTACCTGCTGCTGACATGCTCGCCATCCCACTGACAGTGGCAACTGCAGCATTGCACCTGACACACGGGGTCGGGACACAAATTTTATCTGCAGCAGGCCGCAGCTGCTGTGACTGCCACCCCCCACCCTCACACAATGCTGACATGGCAGTGGGGGTGGCACAACTCCTTTTTGCCTGCGGCAGCATGTATGTGTGTTGCCACTGGCACAGTAGTCATATTAGACATCACAGGTGTACACCCTAGGCAACAGCCTTGTCAGCCTAGTGGATCAGCCAGCCCCATTGCATCACCCATGAGACACCTCCTTTGCCAATTTGGCACAAACAACATAGTGGCCTTTATTAATGGGGCACCATGCTATTGCTGCCAATGGAGCATTACTATCACTAATTTGAGAACTATGGTGGGTGACGCACATTGCATAAATTAAAATAGTCTCTCTCTCCTCAGAGATAGCCCTTACTGCGAGCTTTCAGATGACATTAGGGTTCCCAGAGCTGGTAGCTCTAACACATTGTAACACAAACCAGTATTAAAGAAGCACACGCTATCCCCACCCAGTCTCCACCCCATTAATGCCCACTCACCACCTCTTTTTACCTTAATGCTAAGGGACCAGTTTTTGCACGTTAACCCAGTGTTATTGGCACTTTCCACAGCATTAACCACTCACGGGTGCTGATAATGCCTATTAACGGTACCTCTGTTCCCTTAACGCTATTAGTAAACATACCCCTAAGTGAAAATTTGAATCAACAGGATATCAAGAGGAAAATACATTTCCAACCGTGGCCAATCCAGGTCACAGGATTGTTCTTATTCATAAGGTGACAATGTGGTTCAGCCCTGCAGTGCAAGGAAGATTGGTTTGGGTTTCCTGTTCGTCTATCAGGGACTATTAAGTCTTGAGTGCACTGCACACAGGCCCAGGAAAGAAGGCAAGAGGGCTGCCCCTGCCAGCCAAGGAAGCCCCTGAGAGGTGCCTTAAACTGGTGAGGGTCCTCGGAGCTTCTGAAGCATGCCGTCTGGGGAGAAGGAGGGAACAGGAAAGGATTAAAGGGTAGAGCTGTTAATTTGTGTTTAATGTGAAAGTACAAATTTCTTATCCATGTCTATAGGGGCTTGTTAGTTCTCTGTGTTGCTAAAGCAATTTTCTATAATAAATAGATACCTCAATATTGTTTTCTGAGCAGTTGCCATAAATGTCATGCAAAAGGGGAAATGATTATTACTGTTATTTAATTGTTTATAACCTGGCTCAATAGCATTCTATGCAGGATACACTACATTAATAATCATAAAACATACCACACAAACAAACAAAACACAAGATAAAATCATAAATAAAAATCTGGCTAAATGAAAAAATAGCAATCAGAGAATAGTATATATATATATATATATATATATATATATATATATATATAATTTTCTCGTCCCCATTAAACCTCGAAGGAAGTTATGAGCTGAACTTTGATGGTGAGAGTGTTACTTCTGCATTAAGCTCTAGCATTAGCAGCAGAGTGAAAAGATGAAACGATTAAAGTTAAGAACATTCGTACTCAGAACCCATGTAGGTGTCAAATAAGTAATAATTCTATTTACTTATACTAGTGGTTCTCAACCCAGCCCTTAGAGGACACCATGCCAGTAGGTTTTTCAGGTTATCCATAATGAATATACTTGAGGTATATTCGCATAGACTTGCATACATTGCTCCATTGTATCTGATGCACTGTCTTTGTAGGTAGCCTGAAAACTCAGCTGACTGGGTGCACCCTGAAGCTGGGTTGCGAACCAATGAGGTATGCAACTTCCATAAAAGAAGCGTTAGGAATTGGCATTACCGTAAATGTGAAATTTGGAAGAAGGCTATAGATCTGAGTGAGCATTAATGTGGTGATCTGAGAGGCTGAACTAATGCAGTGGCATTCACTCGCAGTCCTTGAGGGCTGCAAATCCAGGGCCGCTGCAAGGCTGTTGGGCACCCTAGGCGAACCTTCCATCTTACGCCCCCCTCCCCATCATACTTTTAAATACTGAGCTTTTGGTTTGTAGGCGTGCGCCCGCTCTCCCTGCAGGTAAGAGAACGTGCTGAGTGCTCTCTGTGCTTGTGGAACTGTCAGGTCTGTTGTTTTGCTTTGATTGCTGCTGCTCTCTACCACCCCTCAGAAGCTGCCACCCTAGGCAACTGCCTGGTATTGTCTAATAGTTGAGCCAGCCTGAACGTATTGGTCAGCTACCTCCATTGTTTGCAAATCTCTCTTGTGCATATTCATTAGGAGTTTCTTGCAAGTCTGCCGCTCTCAAGGTCCTGGCATCCTCAGAGCCAGAGTCTGTGCAAGCATAATGGGTGTCCTAGGTGAAAGTAAAGCCTTACTCCCCCCCCCCCTCCTGATTTTGATAATTAAACTCCATAATCATGATCATCCCAGTCCCAGCCCTCCTACAACAATCCTATAAAAATGCAAAATTGGACATCTTACAGTACTGTTTTATGCAGTTTTAGTGAATTTTTGAATCTTTGCATGACAAGTAAAATATGCTTGCTAAAATGGAATGTTTGTAAGTTGAGGTGACGTCCTCGTCGCTAACAGTCTGACAAAAGCCTTTTCTTTTTGAGCTTGAAGTGTATGGATGAGTGAGCTCTTGTTCTGATGGGTCAGCATTTTTTGAGCGTGGTATGTACGTGTGCCCACTCTCCCTGCAGGTAAGAGAATTGCCTGTGGCTCCTTGTGTTTCTGTGGCTGGCATCATGATCTGTTGTTTTGCTTTCACTGTGTTTAACTGCTCCTGCCCTTCCCGTCAAAAGCTGCCTATCTGGGCGGCCGCCTAGTCTTGTCTAATGGTGGTTTCAGGTAGTTACATAGAGATGGCAGATAGCACCCCACAAAGCCCATGTAGTCGCCCCATTTTGACTCCCTTCAGTAGTACCACAGATCTTGCTTTAATTCTCTTTCACTTCTCCAGGTTTTATCTGCATTTTATCCCATGATTTCTCAAATTTCAATATAGTTGTTGCCTCCAGTACCCACCACCGTTTCTGTATTTCTTATAGCTTCATGCTCCTCCTCCTTTAGCCTTATACCACAGCCCCATGCTCTAGAACTTTCTTTCACCTGAAATATATATGCTTCTTGTAGCCTGTCTACACCCTTCATGTGAACATCATCGCCAATCTGCCTCCTACATTAAAATTCAAACGCTTACTTCAGGCATTGACCCCGTCCAGTAAGATGTGAACTGTGCAGTCTTGATTAATTTATTTTCATGTAACAGAGCCCCGAACGTGTGCTCCTTTTCCCTGCCCCCACAAAGACTACTTGGAAGCTTGTGATGTCTGCTGTGGGTGCACTTTCCCAAAACCAGTTCTGAATCCCACACAATCACCAACTCATGACTAATACTGAATCCCACTGCAGCCCAAACAGATGACGAAAAAAATATCCTCAAAGCATAATCCTGCCACTCTGTACCCGTAGTTAGAAACAGTGTGAATTTATTTTCCAAGCTGCTCTTTCTTTGTTTTAAACCAGGCAGCTCCTCGCTCTTCCAATATCAAACTCCAGGTTCAGTCACCTTTGCTATCCACCTCTCACTCACCAGCTGAGAAATAAGAAAAAATATTTAACCATCGAATTCTCCAACATTACAGAAAATGACAAAACGTAGGACTGAAAATTAACATCATCTCTCCATATTTATGATAATTCAAAAGTGTATGCAGCCAATATGAAGCTGTAAATCGGAGGGAGTGGACAAATGGGGAACAATACCTTAAGCAAGTCCAGTATGCAGGACAGGCAAGGATGGCAGTAGACTGATGAATGCACACATCAGGAGGAACAGATAGGAAGCACAACCAGAGCAGATCGGAAGGGAACTGTTGTACCAGCAGAAAGTATAGGCCAAGAAGGAAGCTATATGTATACTAGCTAATTTACCCCTGCTGGAAGGCTGCAGGGGTTTCGAGCCACTAGGTTGCACTAAGATGCCAAAGAGTTTCCAGAGACTTTGTCCCATGAGAGGCTGAGAAAAAACTATCAGGGGTAAGAGAGCCCAGAGTTTCAGGAGGGCATTCAGAGATCCTAAGACTGTATTTCCAGCAGGACCCCAAATTACAACTAGGGTTGTGCAGGCCAAAAGGGTTCATTTTGTCTACTTTCCTATGCCATTTATGGGGTTTTTGGATTTTTAAATTTTTTTTCCATTTCAGAGAGAAATGTCAATAGTGCGCACTTGTACCCTGTTGCACAAATAGTATGCACCATTGCTGTGTGATGTGATCAACAGGTGGCCTACCAACCTGCTGAACAAACAAAACTAAAACTATTGGCCAGTAGTGCGCAGTATTGCACAAGAGTGCTCCTATTGATGAACAGTGTGCATGGCAGTATGCACTATTTAAGCATTAGAGTGCACGACTGTGTATTGGGTGCATTATTTATTTATTTATTTGACAAGTTTTATATACCGCCTTTTCCTTCAATCATTATTGTGCAATAGCACGCACTACTGATGACATGAGGAAAAAACAAATTTTGCGTTTGTTCCTTTTTATTTCATGTTAAAAGTGGCATAAAATTCTGTTTCGAATAAATGCACATCCCTAATGGAACTGTAAGTGGGAACCATCAGAGCACTACCTGAGTACATACTTCTATGGAACAAGCTACATCAAAAGTTCTAGGACCTTCCAAAGCAGGGTGAAAAAAATCTATTACACTGATTCACCCTGTGGCTGCAAATAGTACTAATTTCCTAGAATATCTAGAGTTCACAAAGTCTTCTCTTAAATTGAAACCATCAGCTCAAAGCTTGGAGAAGAGGAAAGTTAACCTGGAAAAGGCTTAAAATCCTATGCGTTGGAGGGCAGAGCGTTGATTTATCTCTGGCAAACTCCTATTAGCTATGAGATAAAAATACTGAGGGGTCCTTGTAACTAATTGACTACGGAACCACAGGTCACAGCTATGCTGAAAAACATCTTTTGTAATTTCTGGGTTCTTCAACTTATATGGGCACATTTAGAAGTGGACCGTTTTCAGTCAGTTGTACCAGCTACTGTCCTTACCCAACTGGGCTACTGTAACATAGTTCTCTTGGGGCTCCGAGAAAGACAGCTGCGTAGAATGCAAGTATCACAAAATGTGGCTGCTAAATTTATATTGGGAGGATCCAGATGGGCACAAATCTTGTTTAAACTCCTTCTAGTTGTGTTAGATGTTACATGGACTGGCCTCCATCTATTTGAGTTCTGTTGCTATACTGTATGTACCCAACCGCTAGCTCAGATCAGGGACAGAAGTTCGATTGGCCCTTCCGTTAGCTAAATCCATCTTTTACAAGATACTACAAATAAAAGAATCTCAGAGATGGGCCCTAAAACATGGAATTCTTTCTGTAGAACTGCATCATTTAGGAGGTCATTTTAGAAGCCCTGTTTGTGTTTTGGACATCTGAAAACAGCCATTCAGCTATCCCAATCCCGTCCATGTCGAATAGCCATTATAGAAGGGCTGGAGTTTACACATGTCCAGCACAATCACGTCTATGTCACACGGGGGTGTTCTGGGGACGGTCCAAAAAAGATACACTTGTGCATCCATCTTGATTCACCATTGGAGACATCCATGCCTATACATGCTCTATGGCACAAAAAGGACTCTGAAAAGTGCTCATTTTGGAAAGCCAACAGCCATAAGGTGAAGAGGAAAGTACCCCTCACCCCCAATATTTTTCACTCCTTCAAAAAAATGAAGCAGTATGTAAGGACATTTGTCCTAGTTCCTGTGCCATATGTCCCCATTTTCAAGATGACAGGCCAGGACATGTATATAGTGAGAGAGATATTGGTGCATTCTGAAATAGGGCCGCAGGCACCTCTATGTTCCCAGAATGTCAGATGACCACATCTGACATGTGTAGGTTTCTAAAATCAAGCGTAAACTTGCACGTGTCTGACCCATTACTCTACATGTCCCCATCTTCCCTTTTTTTTCTTGGACATGCATATCTTTCAAGGTGGGGGCTGGCTGATCTTACAAGGTACTTACGCGTGCCCTCCTTCTCTGCTGCCCCTCCCACTGAATTTCAGACATTTTGAACTGGGTGTCCCAGATTTCACCTACATGGCCTTTCCAAAATGTGCCTTTATACCTCTTACAGTCAGTTTTGTTATGCCGTTAAAAGCTGCCTATTCGAAAACTATTTTGTTTCATTAGTTACTCTTAGCTGATGGCCTGCTTGACAATCTGCCTAGGATTGTGAGGTAAAAAGGAATATCAATGCTCATAGTAAATAGCAAATTAAATTAAAGAAGTCTATCACTGTTCTACAAGATACACAATTGAAAGTAACCATAATCCAATGACGTAATTTTCAAGAGAGTAACATTGAAAAACAGAAGAAAATCCATAAATACATATATGATCATGTTCACGTCCTCCCTTGTTGACATATATAAAATATATTGCATTTATGGTCTAAACAGTCGCATATATGAATAGCCCTTCCCTTAAAACAAAATATTAAAAATTAGCCTTAAACTAGTTCAAAGCTTTTTAGCTTTATAGTGCCTTTGCCAGTTTTTGCATTAATTATTTTGCTAATTAAAAAGTCTTGCACTAAGAGGGTGCAGTCTGCTGGGAAAAATCCACATTTTCGTGACTGTGCAATATAAGAGTCAGTTTAAGGTTAACAGTGTTGGTTTCTTTGAATACAGGCCATGGTTGAATGAATAAGGCTGACAAAGAACAGAGGAGGGTAAACGTATTGAATGTCATTGTAATTAAATCTTTACCTCCTGATTGCAGTCCACCCAAAAAGGCATTTCAAGGGAAATGGACAAGAAAAAAAAGTAGTTGAATTAACTAACACAAGTTCGAAACTTGTGGGCAGTAGCATCAATTGTCGAGGATTTCAGCCTTAGCTACTATGAAAGCATTGATTGGCGCTCGTGCTAATTTGCCCTCTATTTGTGTCTCTTACTTTGTGTCAAATATATGGAATATATTTTAAGGAAAAAATGATAATTCTGGTAGAAGTTAATTCTAAGAGACTGAAGTCTGCTGTGGCTTCTACTGTTCATGACTACTTTGGGTCAAGAACATTATGCTAAGATGTCAGTAGCATTTGCAATAGTAGACTATCCCTTGGCACAGATATGACTTTACATAGATAAACCCATCCTTATGAGGAAACGGACACTGAACCTACAGCATCTCACAGCTCTCTAGCCGAGGCATCTAATGTAAATGCAATATACTCTAAAACAAAGGTTCCCAATCTTTTTGGGGCAATTTCTCCAAATGGGCTAAATTTGCACATACCATGGTAGTCCTAACCTCTCTCCTAAGCCTAGGTATATAGAGAATAATCTTCGTCTCAAATCTACTGCTTATGTTTGGAGAAGTACTTGCATCATGCCAAAGACAACCTCCTTCTGGAGCTTGTAAGATCTAGCATGTATGAGCAACTTATTAAGGCGTGCTTGAAAATTCTTCTTAATCAAGTCCGTGGCACTCAAAACAATACGAACAATGTTGGTATCTTCCTGCCACATTTTCTTGGTCTCTGATTGCAATTCTTGGTACTTGAACATCTTCTCCCTCGCAATGCGATTCACAGAATAATCACTTGGTTTTGTGGACCTTTTATTAACCTCCAAACGTTCAGTGATCCACATTTCATCCCCACCATTGTTCTTAGACCCCCGTCCCCCTAGAACCAAGCATGTCCCCATTAGCCTTCTTTATCTACCTTCCCCTTCCACTCTCTCTCTCTCTCTCACCAGCCAGCCACCTTCCTTGCTTCTCCTAAGCAATCTCATTCTCCTGCCAGTTCCCCCAGTTTCTCTCTGCAACAGCCTCTGTATTCTGAATTCTGCTTGCATGGGTTATAGTAGCAAAAAAATACCTTTTTTTTTCAATGTCCATGGACCATAGGTTGGAAACAGCTGATCTAGAAATCTTTGAAGCTCGATCCTAATATGCAAAAAAAGTGTGTAACCGAAAGTGTATGCTAATTAAACTAGGGGTTTTCAATGGCTCTTTGCTATGCGGTCTGCTCCAAGTGTATTTATACTGTTATCATTTTTTTAAGTGCCTTCAAGTCAATGCTGACTCCTAGCGACCCAGCAACCCCTGGGCTTTCTTGCAAGGTATGATTGGAAGTAGATTGCCCGGCCTTCTCTTCCGAGGCGATGGAGGGCAAAGTGACTAGTCCAATAAATAAATCATTAATAAAAATCATGACTTACAAAAGGTTCAGTGTGCGTAACGGTGTTCCCCTAGTCATCTAGGACTTGGATATTATATCACTATGAATAATACAGCAACCAAAGACAAAGTTGATATTATAGGGGCAATAATAAAACATTTTCTATGTGTCCCTGTTTATCAATGTAAAATCACGTTTTCATTGACCTCCTCTCCCCCTCCCTACTGTGGGCAAATGTGCCCATACTGTTCACATTGCATGTACAGGCATAGAGACGGGTCTGCGGAGACAAAGTATGCAAGAAAACTGCATACTCAAATCTCCAAGTTTGCTTTCCCGCACCCACTTTCTGTAGCGCACACTGTTGGGAATTTCAAAGGCAAACTCCTGAAAACGCTTCCCTTTGAAAAGGAACTTGCAGTGAACCTGCAGGACTGCAGTCTGTGCATGGGCTATCATTCATGTCCTCCAAATATATAAAATAGATATATATGTAGATTATCTATATCTAGAGAGAGTGAGAGAGAGAATCATGGCATATGCATTAGACAAAAGGCTTTATGGTCACTGACCATGAGTTCAGGGAGCCATATCTCAGCTTCCCCTCCATGTGTACTAAACATACATGTCTGCTTTATGCTTAGATTCCATATTTTCAGTGCAGGGAAGCTGCAGGTGCTAGTCCTCGATGGGGCAGCAAGTTGTGAGTGAACGCAAAGGCTAAATTAATGCGTGCTCACAGGCTGCACAGTGGCCCTTCCTACCCATGGGCTCTTGCAGAGGACAAGGTTTCTGAACATCTGAATATAGATTGAATTTCATGCCTTTTCAGATCTAAGCTCAGGGTAAGGTAAACATTGAGGTGTAATTGTTAGGGTCAGGCCTCAGTGAGCTTACAATATACAGTAAGGTCTAGATTTACTAATGTGCACTAATGCAATTTCATGCATGTTATTTAACTCAAAACTCTATTGTTCTCAATGGGACTGACTTACTTACTAAACAGGAAAGGAATTTCATAGCAGGTTGGCTAGGTTGGGAGCTCAATCAAGTGCCTAATTTGTAAAGACTCATAGGCACCTCTATGTCTTTATAAAATTGCCCCAGAAAAGTTGCAGAAATCACAGCCATAACAGAGCTACATACATTTACATCTGTTCAGCAATTTATGCGCATGTGAAGTGGGATTTTAGAAGGGATGTCTTAGAAGAATCTGGGACATCCAGAGCAAAATGGTCACAAACCGGGGAGGGATGGCTGGGCATCCCAGTAACTGGTTCTGAAGATGGGTCCTGTGAAGATAGCAAGGCCAAGTATGTGTATATGCATAGGTCATTTTACAAATGTGGATGCCCTCGAAGTGCAGACTCACAGAACCAGGTACTTGGATGCCCCGGCCTCACTAGGTCAGAAGAGGGGCATCTATGTTATGAGACTATCATGTCCTGTCCTGCCACTTCAGATACTTAGATATGCAGCAGCAGACCAGTCATATGTCTGGAGTATGTATTTACGGCAGGTTTCTTTGGCCAGGAAATATTAACTGTGTCAGCACATTTTGCTCTTCCCCTTGGAATTGTTGAAGCCATGAAACAAGCAGTTTTTTTGCACCTTATTCATGGTCAGGAGCAGGTATAGGTATAGATGCCTTAATAACCAGGGCTTGACATGTTTTTGCTATCCTGAAATCGCACTCTGACGTGAAACTCCCTTGCTCCACCTAGAGCACACCTCCACCACGTGCCCTAGCTACCTGGACATTCTCGAACTAGAGACATCTATATACCTGGCTTTCTAAAATGGCTCAAGGGGGCTTCACCATGATTTGCATGTCTATATGCCCATTTCCAGTACAAGTGGCAACTGTACACATGGACTTCACCCAATGAATTGTTCAGAAATCAAATTCACTATGTGGACATCAATGATAGAAAAGCTCTGTAGCATCAAAAAAAGACAAAACCCTGTAGCTGATTGTGGTACAGATCTCCCAAGTACTAGAATGCAAGCTATAGCCGAAAAAGAACAAGCCACTTATGAATGCAGCAAAATATGACCTTGAGAATATACCACCAGAATCGATTTGCTGCTTTAGATACAAATGACACACCTCCAGAAAAGTCATGGGATGACATCAATAAGGTTGTCATGGAAGAAAGAGAGACGTCTCTACAGAAGGTGAAAAAGCAAAAACCGCCAAAATGGATAACCAAAGAAACTCTGAAAATTGCCCAAAATCACAGAGAAGCTAAAACCAGAAGAGAGAGAGAGAGGCAATCGCAGAACTCGACAGGTTTCCAATGTGCAGCAAAGCAGGACAAGGAGAATTACTACAATGACGCATGCAAGAAAATAGAATCAGAAACTATTAGAGGAAGAGCAAGACCGGCTTTCCTAAAGCTACGAAAGTTTTAAAAAAAAAATTCCAGTCTTGAACTGAAATGCTACAAGATGCTCAAGGACCCATGTTGAATGATGCTGAGAAGATCAAGAAAAGTGGAAAGAATATACAGTCATTATACCATAAAGATCAAGTGGACCAACAGTCATTTCAACCTGTACTTTATGAGCAGGAACCATTGGTGATGAAAGAAGAAGTCGAAGCAGCATTGAAAGCCTTCTGAAAGAACGAAGCACCGGGTATTGGCACTAAAGGGTTACAGCAATCTGATATAGCTGTTATCATACTTATAATGCATTAGTGCACATTAGTAAACCTAACCGTTATATTGTAAGCTCACTGAGGCATGAACCTACAAAGCTCTGCCAGGAAATTTGGAAGACAACATCATAGCAAACGGACTGGAAAAGATCTGTGTTTATACCAATATGGAAGAAATGATCCGATTGGCTGTGAAAATTATCACACAATTGCTCTGATCCCACATGCCAGTAAGATTCTACTCAAGACTACAGCAGAGACTACAAACATACCTAGAAAGAAAACTGCCTGAAGTGCAAACAGGTTCAGAAAAGGGAGAGTAATGAGATACATTGTTGCAGATGTGAGATGGATCCTTAAGGACAAAAGAATACCAAAAGGATATCTATATGTGTTTTATTGACTGAAGCAAGGTTTTTGACTGTATAAACCACTTGGTTTGCAGCTTGTCGTGCTGTGAGGGCTTGTGTGCATCAGTGATGCTGAGAGCTAAACTATCGGTAGTTTAACTACTGGCAGGGTCTCCCAAGATGGACAGGTCTCAGCTGAGGTGCCAGACGAAGACAAACCACCCATCTGGGCAGCAGCAGAATGGGATAGTGTTGACGGCGGAGGATCACATTTCTGTGACAACGGCAACAACACCAAACTTAAACTGCGCGGAAGGAAGGCCCGGCAATCTACTTCTGTATCTTGCCATGAAAACCCAATGGATAGTTACAACAAAACAAATTGTGCTATGGTGCTGGAAGATGAGACTCCCAGGTCGGAAGGCACTCAACTAGCTACTGGGGAAGAGCTGAAGACTTTTCAGAGTAAAGCCAGCATTTATGATGTGGTTGGATCAAAGCCTTCGGGAAGTCTGACTGCTGATGTAGCTGCGCATGAAATGAGAGTCAGAAGCTGTAAAGATGTCTTACACATTGGAACATGGAACGTACGAAGCATGAACCAAGGGAAGTTGGAAGTGGTCAAGAATGAAATGGAACGTGTACAACTTGATCTGTTGGGTGTCAGCGAACTGAAATGGACTGGCATCGGGCACTTTGCATCAGATGATCACATGGTCTACTATGCTGGAAATGAAAGACAAAGAAGAAATGGTGTTGCATTTATAATAAAGAAGAAACTTGCAAGAACTGTAATGAAATACAATGCAGTCAGCGAACGCTTAATCTCTATTCGTCTACGAGGATTGCCTATCAACACAACTATAATTCAAGTATATGCCCCAACAACAGCTGCAGAAGAGAATGAAATTGAAGAGTTCTATGAACAAGTACAAGCTGAAATTGACAGAACATGCAAACAGGATATCCTGATAGTCATGGGTGACTGGAACGCAAAAGTTGGCAACAAAGAAGAAGGCAAAGTAGTTGGAAAATATGGACTTGGCAACAGAAATGAAGCTGGAGAAAGATTGATAGAATTCTGCAAGACCAATGATCTATTCATCTCAAACACCTTCTTTCAGCAACACAAGCGACGACTGTACACATGGACTTCACCCAATGGATTGTATAAAAATCAAATTGACTACATCTGTGGAAGTCAACGATGGAAAAGCTCTGTAACATCAACAAAGACAAAACCTGGAGCTGACTGTGGTACAGATCATCAACTACTAGTATGCAAACTCAAGCTAAAGTTGAAAAAGAGCAAACCACTCATGAATGCACCAAAATATGACCTTGAGAATATACCACTGGAATTTAAAGACTGCCTGCAAAATCGATTTGCTGCCTTAGATACAAATGACAGAGCTCCGGAAGAGTTATGGAATGACATCAAGAAGGTTGTGCTGGAAGAAAGCGAGAAGTCTCTACAAAAGGTGAAAAAGCAAAAACGGCCAAAATGGATGACGGAAGAAACTCTGAAAATTGCCCAGAAACGCAGAGAAGCTAAAGCCAAAGGAGAAAGAAAGACAATCGCAGAACTCAACAGAGATTTCCAACATGCAGCAAGACAGGACAAGGAAAAGTACTACAATGACACTTGCAAGGAAATAGAAGCAGAAACTATTAGAGGAAGAACAAGATCGGCTTTCCTAAAGCTGCGAGAGTTAAAGAAAAAGTTCCAGCCTCGAATTGGAATGTTACAAGATGCTCAAGGTTCTATGTTGAATGATGCTGAGAAGATCAAGAAAAGGTGGAAGGAATATACAGAGTTTTTATATGATAAAGATCAAGTGGACCAACAGCCGTTTCAACCTATACCTTATGATCAGGAACCATTGGTGATGAAAGAAGAAGTTGAAGCAGCATTGAAAGCCTTATCAAAGAACAAAGCACCAGGCATTGATAGCATTCCCATAAAAGTATTGCAGCAATCTGATGCAGCTGTTACCGTACTTACAAGGCTCTGCCAAGAAATATGGAAGACAACATCATGGCCAACTGACTGGAAAAGATCTGTGTTTATACCAATACTAAAGAAAGGTGATCCAACTGACTGTGGAAATTATCGCACAATCGCTCTGATCCCACATGCCAGCAAGATTCTACTGAAGATTATTCAAAAGAGACTACAGCCATACCTAGAACAAGAACTACCTGAAGTGCAAGCAGGGTTCAGGAAAGGGCGAGGAACGAGAGACATCATTGCGGATGTGAGATGGATCCTTGAAAAGACTAAAGAATACCAAAAGGATATCTATTTGTGCTTTATCGACTATAGCAAGGCTTTTGACTGTGTAAACCATGAGAAACTCTGGGCCACATTAAGAAGCATGGGTATACCAGAACACCTGATCGTTCTCTTGCGTAATCTGTACATTGATCAAGAAGCAACAGTTCGAACGGAACAAGGAGAAACAGAATGGTTTAAAATAAGCAAAGGTGTAAGACAAGGCTGCATACTTTCCCCCTACCTGTTTAATTTATATGCAGAACAAATCATCAGAGAAGCAGGACTGTATGAAGACAACAGAGGTGTGAAGATTGGTGGAAGACTCATCAACAACCTTCGCTATGCTGATGATACCACATTACTGTCTGAAAGTGAAGATGATCTGAAACATTTGCTTCTCACAATCAAAGAACATAGTCTCAAAATGGGCCTGCACCTTAATGTAAAGAAGACAAAGATCATGACAACTGGCATAATCAACAGGTTCATCGTTGAAGGAGAAGAAATTGAAATCGTGAACAACTTTAACCTACTTGGATCAACTATCAATAAAGAAGCAACAAGCAGTCAAGAAATCAGACGACGCATTGCTCTTGGCAGAATGGCTATGAAAGACCTAGATAAGATTCTCAAGAGCAGAGATGTCTCTCTCCATACAAAGATTCGACTTGTTCAAGCCATGGTATTTTCAATAACATCATATGGATGTGAAAGCTGGACAGTGAAAAAGACAGACAGGAAGAAAATTGATGCCTTTGAATTATGGTGCTGGCGGCGAATACTGTGTATACCATGGACTGCCCGAAGAACAAACCAGTCGGTACTAGAAGAGATCAAACCTAAGCTTTCTTTAGAAGCTCAGATGACAAGACTTCGACTTTCATACTTCGGACACATCATGCGAAGAGAGAGATCATTAGAGAAAGACATCATGCTTGGCAAGATAGAAGGTCAACGCAAAAGAGGAAGGCCAGCAATGAGATGGGTTGCTACAATAACAGCAGCTACGGGTACCAGTCTGTCAACAATGAACCGCCTGACTGAAGACCGAACACAATTTAGGATAGCTATCCAGAGGGTCGCCATGAGTCGACTCCGACTCGACGGCACTTAACAACAACAACAAACCATGAGATACTCTGGGCCACATTAAGAAGCATGGGTATACCAGAACACCTGATCGTTCTCTTGCACAACCTTTGCATTGATCAAGAAGCAACAGTTTGAATGGAACAAGGAGAAACAGGATGGTTTAAAATCAGCAAAGGTGTAAGACAAGGCTACATACTTTCCCCCTACCTGTTTAATGTATATGCAGCACAAATCAGGGAAGTGGAACTGTATCAAGACAAATGAGATTGGTGGAAGACTCATCAACAGCCTTTGCTAAGTTGATGCCACATTACTGGCTGAAAGTTAAGACGATCTGAAATATTTGCTTCTCAAAAGCAAGAAAAGTAGTTTTAAAATGGGCCTATACCTTAACATAAAGAAGACAAAGATCCCTACAACTGGCAAAATCAATAAGTTCATTGTTGATGGAGAAAATATTGAAATAGTTGACAACTTTTACCTACTTGGATCAATAATCAATAAAGAAACGACAAGCAGTCAAGAAATATGATGACGTATTGCTCTTGGCAGAATGGCTATGAAGGACCTAGACAAAATTCTCAAGAGCAGAGATGTCTCTCTCCATACAAAGATTTGACTTGTCCAAGCCATGGTATTTTCAATAACATCATATGGATGCGAATGTTGGACAGGGAAGAAGATACAGGAAGAATATTGATGCCTTTGAATTATGGTGCTGGCGAAGAAAACTGTATATACCATGGACTTCCCAATGAACAAAGCAATCAATATTAGAGGAGATCAAACTTAAGCTTTCTTTAGAAATTCAGATGACAAGACTTCAACTTTCATACTTTTGGACACATGCGAAGAGAGAGATTGTTAGAGAAAGACAAGTTTGGCAAGGTAGAAGGTCAATGCAAAAGAGGAAGGCCAGCAATGAGATGGATCAATACAATAACAGCAGCTCTGTGTGCCACTCTGTCAACAATGAGCTGCCTGACTAAACATCGAATACATTTTAGGACAACTATCTAGAAGGTTGCCATGAGTCATCATTGACTCAGCGGCACTTAACAACAACATGCCCATTTTCAGATATCCATCTCACCAGTAGAGCTCTTAAAATACCTCCTATTGTCATATGCATGTGAAAATTCCTTTATAAAACAACCCCCTAAGAGGGTAATTTTATAAGGAGGCACCTAGTTAAAGGGCCTTTGAAGGAACCTGTATTATACCTATTATAGAAAAACAAGTAGGCGCCTAGTAGTCCTTATAAAATACTAAATTAAGGCATAGAGCTATGTACACTGACCCTAGAGCTGGTATAAATGTCTGTGCCTAGATGTTTGCAAGAACAAGCATAAATTATAGTGTTTTATAATCTACATGCATACTTGTTCATTCTGCCCATGTGCATACCCACTGGCAGAATTTGCAGCGTGCATAGCATTATGCTGATTGGTATATAGGAGGTCATTAACACACATGTGGCTATATATATCTATCTATCTTAATGACTAGAATAACCCCAGTTAGGTACATACTTGGCACTAAAAGTACTTGCCCCCTCATAAAAATTCCCCCCCCAACTGCATAAATATATTAACACACGTTAATACATCAACACACATTAATAAGTCTGACCTTAAATTAGTACCTGAGGTGAAAATGTTTTGACCACGATCACAATGTCAGTAGGAGAAGCAGAATTGAAATCCTGGCTTCCCTGGTTTTAGCCCTGCTGTTCTAACCCTAAGCTCCCCCTGCACTCCAAAGCACTTCAGGAGAGGTAAACTGGTGCGGAGAGCAGCCTGGGGAGGCCATGAATGCATACCCTTGGGGGGGGGGGTGTTAAGTGGGTTATGGAGGTAAGGGAAAGAGTGAATGTGGCTCTGTGGAAGAGAAGGGGAAGAAAATCAGTGAATGGGGATCCATGGCAGGGGACCATGGCCTAGGGCCAATTCAGTTTAATCCAGTCCTGGCCAGAGGCAAAATAAAACCCCAAAATTATTCAGATTGAAAATGTACTAGTTTTTAGGGCATACCTAGTTTGAAAATGACTTGACATTTTAAAACCAAGCTCTATCGTCTTACAGCAGTATTTCCCAACTTTCACAAGCCCAAGGCACATCCAATGTAGTTTACTAGAAATGTGTGACAACGCAGTATCCACAGCGTGGGACACTGTGGACACAGAAGAGACTTACACTGGTCAAAAGGAAACACTACAAGCCCCTCCAGAGGCTGGTAGGACTCATGAGAAGACGTTTAGGTTATCCATGTCCTACCTGCTGTCCATTAATTGCCACACTCAAGGTCAAAAGCTGTATCTAGCTGCATAGTTAAGAGCTCACACTAGTGTCTCTTGTTGCTATGAGATGCTGACTTCAGAGCCCTTATGCTGGTGTGGACCTGACCTTCAGGCGATGGTGACTTTTTTCTGTGGCACTGCTGATTATATCTGAAGGCACACAAGGAAATTCTATCTCAGGCCTGGGGTTATTTTTGTCAGGCTGCCAGCCCTTTCCACTCGTATGTCTAAGTGGAAAGATAGCTTAACTTTCCTAGCTACACATTATTGTAGGACATGAGCAAATGGAGACAATGTTACGGCTGCTTCGGTTTCCCTGACTACCTTTCCTGACTCTTGTATTTTGCCGTGTCCATAACATTCCCCTGACAGCTAATTTTTGTATTAATCAATAATATTTATATATTTACAGTGCTCATTTTGCAACTGTGGGCGGCACGGGCAGGTTACAGTGGTAAATTATAGCCTTGAGGGGCTGCCAGTATGGCTGGTGATTGATTATAATTTCTGGAGGTTATGCTGTCACCATAAGGAGTAATAAATTTTACTGCAACCTGTAGAAGTCCGGCCTATGCTTGTTTTGTTGAATGAAACAAGGAAGGATTGATGTAAACTCTTAAACTCAGCCAAACAGTGCTGCACATTCTCCCTTGTCACGGGAACCAGTGTACAAAACCACGTAGTAATATAGTGTGGCCCCCATGGACTGAGGTTCCTCATCAGGTCTGTATGCTCTGCAGGGAGACTTAAGGTATACACTTCAGGGTCAGTAACTCTGCTTTTTCTAGAGCTACCACCCTTGATGTATAATTTAGGGGATCAGGACTAGCAAGACTGGGATGTTGTTGGCCTCTGAGATTACTCATTCCACAAAAATTCAGCCCAGTCCAGGTTTTGTTCTGAACCACTTAAAGTTTATTTGAAGTCTTTAATTAGTGGAAAATCAATACATTTCTGAGTCATGGCTCAGTTCATCATTTTCTCTGCCCTATGGATGGGAAACTGCTCTTCACCATCAACTAGGATTCTCCCTATGTACAGGGAAATACAGTCTCCTCTGAACATCAATACCTTTGAGTTGTTGGAGCCTCGACACAGACTCAGACAATGAGCATCTCGTCCTATAGAACAGGGCTGGTGCCATCACCAGACAAACTAGGCAGCTGCCTAGGGTGCCCTCTCCCCGAGGGTGCCGATTGATACACCCTCGGGAACCTACAGTGGCAGCAAAAGCCCCCAAACTACAATGCAGCACTTATTAACACTCTCAAGCACTATGTTGCAGTTTCCCCCTCTTCTCAATGTGCCGTTTCAAACTCCCTCTGGTGCCACTTTAAACCGGAAGCTGTGTCGGAGGGGGAAGGAGCGGAAACGGCATTCTGTGAAGAAGAGGAAACTGTGACGCAGCATCTTGAGTGTGTTAGCTCCTAAACTGTGACACAGCACTATTTTTGCTGCTACAGGTCCAGAGAGGGGCAGCAGCAGCAGCAGCAACAATGGGGGTGAGGGGGCAGCAGGACGGAGGGTCCACCTAAGGTGCCTGCAATCCTTGCGCCAGCCCTGCATAGAACCCTGGCCCTCCTGGATGCAACTCCTGGGGTTGTCCCCTGTGTCCTCTCACTCCTTGTCCAGAATCAGGAGAATCCTTTCATTTCTTCTTTGTCCAGAGGCCTCCTTCTATCCCCTGTTCCTCCCTACCATATTATCTTAGCCAGCCAAAGCGCAAAGCACTGTGGTTGTATGATGGCTAAACCAGACAAAGATAGGAAACTGCCTTTGAGCTGTAATATTTATACCAGCAAGTTCCTCCCTCCATTTTGAACTCTTTCTCCCATTTTTTCACTGGTAGGGGGAACCCTGCCAGCACTGGACAATTCGGTGTGGCATAAAAGGTCACCTCTTATAACTGGCAGAAAGACTAGAGGTCTCTACAAGGGCAGATGACACAGAAAAAAAGACCAATGAGGTCATCTCATCTGTACCACACCGCTAAGGGTGTATCCCAGCTGCCCGCTATGAAAACTTGGCTGCTAGTAGGATAGCACTGCTCTTCCAAGTCACCCTTCATTTTCTTCCCCATCCATTCCTGACTCTCTTACTTATGATGAGCATTAAGAGTCCAAACTTAATGCCGACAGTGATACTACTTAAGAATCACATAAAGAGAAGCCTAACATGTCAATACATATATTAAAGGTGACTCTCAAGAAAATCTTAATTTAAGAAGAAAACTATACAAAAATTATTATTCAACTATAAAAAAGACACACAAGCTCTGTACAGGACTTTTGTATATATGAGGTGTGATCAAAAAGTATCGAGACTTCTTGTTCAGCTATGTAACAATACATTGCACCACGATGCTATTAAGCATGCAGCGACCTAGTTATGTGCTCTGCATGTGCAGAGTGGAGCATGGCTGCAGCACGCCTGCACTTTTTAAAATCATGTGATGTTTGGTATCATGTAAAAGCAGTTCATCAGATTTCTGATGCTTGAAAAAATCGAACAGCAAATTTGCATTAAATTCTGCCAGAAACTTGGAGATTCATGCAAAGAGTTACAGCAAGCGTATGCAATGAATGCATGAGCTGTGCTCAAGGGCCGCCAAAGTGTTGATGGCGACAAACGTTCCAGAAGGCCATCCACGAGCAGGAATGAAGACAAAGTTGAAGCAGAGCATGCCGCAATATGCTCAAAGCGTCGATTGACTGTTGGGGAGCTTACTGAGGACATGGGTGACTTGGAAGTTTTGGGTCAGTACAGTCCATTCTTACTCTCATTTGGGGATGAGATGTGTGTCTGCAAAATTCATGCTGAAACTCCTGTCCCCTGACCAAAAAGAAGATCAACTCTCTGCAGCCAGGGAGTTGCTGGAATGCATTGAAAATGACTCCGCTTTCATCAAAAAGATTATTACTGGTGATGAATCATGGGTTTATGGTTATGACCTGCAAACTAAGGCTCAATCCTCACACTGGAAGACTCCAGACTCTCCCAGACCCAAGAAAGGCCATCAGGTGAGAAGCAACGTCAAGGTCATGCTCTCAGTTTCCTTTGAGTACCAGGATTGTTCATCATGAGTGTTCCGAAAGGCCAAACCATCAATAAGGAGTACTACGTTCAACTTCTGACCCGTTTGAGAGATGCAGGAATGGTGAATGGTTGCTTCATCACAATAATGCCCCAGCTCACGCATCACACCTTGTCCAGCAGTTCTTGGCCAAACACCAAATCGAGCAAGTCAGTCAGCCTCCATACTCACCTGACCTCGCACCCTGTGACTTTTTTTTTCTTGTTTCTAAAACTGAAATTACCACTGAAAGGATGGAGATTTGATGACTTGGAGACCATTAAGCAAAATTCAACACAACAGCTTCACAGCACAACAAAAGAGACATTTCAAAATTTTTTCCAGCAGTGGTTTCTGATTCCATAAGGTGCACCATATTCCTTAGCAGGAGATGTCCCCTGGGTTGCCTGAGGTCCACCAAGGGAGCACCAAACCACGTAAAGAACAGAACCCAGTCTAAAACTCGTGGTAAACCAGGAAGGATTCTTTATTATTCTATTGCACATACATTAGCTCACCAGCTGAATAAAGAATCCTTCCTGGTTTACCACGAGTTTTAGACTGGGCCCTGGGTTACCTGTCCAGGCCGCACAATGCTCCGGCTGGTGTGCCGGTACAGTGGCATTCTGTTGCCATGGCACTGGCATGTCCAGCCAGGGGCACGGAATGCCCAGACAGAGCGGCCACTGCACACTGCCGTCCGACCCTCCACAGGGGCTCACAAGGTGTGGATCAGGTGTCGGGTGCTGTACTGCTGTGGCGTGATGCATTTAAGGGGGTTGCAGCCCACAACCAGCAAAGTGCTTGGCACTTATTCCACTATCAGGGTGGAATAAGTCGGGCGTCCCATCTTGGGGCCGGGGGACATACAGAGGCCTGTCCTGAATAGCCTCTCTACGTCCCGGCACCTGGCCACATCCCTGCTCCACCCCAGTGCTACCCCCTCCTGTCCATGACCAGAGCTCCCCACCCAACTGCTCTATACATGTGGGGAGCACTGGCAGCGGAATCGAGGCATAGATCTGTGTGTGGGATGGATGCCCGGCCCGCATGTCCAACCATGTTATTTGTGGGACTGAATGCCCACCTTAGTGGTGATATTCAGCTGCTGAATGGTTATATAATGGGGGGAGGATATTCAGCACCATCATTGAAATATTCAGTGGCACTAACAGTTAGTGTCACTGAATTTCCCCGGATGTCGCCGCTACACACCCTGATGCTAGCCAGGGAGCCTTCTGAGGGTGGAGTGGAGACGGCACCCAGCAATAATTGGGCAGCAGCGATTATTGAGCCACTGCCCAGTTATCGCTAAGTGATGAAAGTTAGGTCGTTGCCCGGTTAGCTTCCTGCTTCTCCAGCTAGCACAGATATTCAATGCCAGTGGCCGGATATGGCCCTGATATTGACTGAGTATAAGTTTCAGCTGCAATGGCTAGCCGCTGCAATTGTGCTAGCAGTCACCACTGAATGTCTCCCCCCCCTCCCCTCCCCCTCCATGGGCCTGATTCTGCAAGGCAACTAGCAGGGCTGTACATCCTGATGAGATATGCAGCCTTGCTAGCTGTCCTGCCCAAATTCAACCACACCCCCACCCCACACAGCCAGAGTCGTAATGAATGCAGAGCCAGAGAGGGGCAGGAGGGGGCATAGAGTGGGCAACATGGGGTGGGCCAAGGCGGCAGGATGTACAGGGTCGATTCAGGTCACAGCCCTGTATGTCCTGCTGGTGGGGGACGAACGTCCTGCTTATTCCACTACAGAGGTGGAATAAGCAGCAGAAGTGTCAGTGAATGAGCCCAGGGACTGTCAGGGCCGGGAATGGAGGTAGGTATGTCCCCACTGCCCGATCCAGGCCTTGGTTGCCCCACCGAGAGTTGGGTGGCAGGGAAACGGGAGTCAGCATTGCAGTGGCCAGGACGGCATGCAGGGAGGATGTCCCTGCAGGGATGCAGGGACACTCCAGGCCATCTCAGAGCCTGATCCTGCTCCCACAGGAACGTCTGACTCCCGTGGTACAGAATCTGGTCCTAATGGGTCCGTGCTGCTCGGGGGCATCCAAATAGCCCGGATGTGCCCCTTCTGGGATCGGGCGCAATATGTTTAATTTAGGTCAATGTACTATCTGTATATTCAGCACCCCTAACCATGTGGATGGCAGTACTGAATATGTAGATTAAAGGACCCTCTTACTGAAGTGCTCTAAGCAATTAACATGGGAATTAGTGCATGATAACTGTCAGTGAGGGCACGCACCGTTACCACACTAGCATGACAGCTACGACATGCTAATTCCTGCATTGACCGCACATAGTGCAACAGGGCGGTGACTGGGCAGCTTAGGAGTGGATAGTAGGTATGAACTGCACATTTCAGTTAGCGCAGAGGTACATACCACAATGAGTGGCATTAAGCGCACCCGTGTTAGTTGTGAATGTTGCTCCCAAATGATAGGATATTTTCAGTGCATTAACTACTGAGAACATGCTGGCCATGCCTCCACTAGTGCATGACGTTTGCATTCACATGGTAAGTGCAAAGACTTACTGCATCTTGGTAAAAGGGTCCCTGTGTTTAAAATCTGGTACTAGTGTTTAACTTAACCCGGTGACGTTGTTGGATGAATCTAGACCCCTATATATTTAGCAGTTAAATATCACCAAATAGAGATAGAAGTTAGATGGGCCAAATATTGCCAGGCCTGGAATGCCCTAAATTCCACCCACTTGCCACCCACTTGGTTATATGTAATTTCATATCCAGGCGTTGGTCCAAGGTAACCCCAAGGTATCGAATTGAAGATTTTGTTTGGAGCTCGGCTTCTTTCACCTTTATTTGGGGTGGGGGAGTGAAATGTGGGTCTCTAGTGATGAAGAGCACCTCAGTTTTCTTGTGATGAATACGGAGGTTTTGCGACTGAAGCCATTCAGACACTGCATCAAAACATTTGGTCAGCGGGGCAAGGTCCATATGAACTGTGGAGAAAGGCATGTAGAGAAGGATGTCGTCTGCGTATATCAAGCAGTCGACCCTGAAGGACCTGATGATGCTGCAGATGGGCTGTATGTATATGTTGAATAAGAGTGATGATAAGGAGGACCCTTGTGGAACGCCCTGCCTTTGATGGAAAGGTGTAGATGTTGCTGCTCCTGAGGTTACATACTGCCATCTCTGATCTAGGTATGACCTGCACCACTCAAGAGCAATGTCGTTGATGCCCTTTTCTTTTAGCCACCCTAGTAAAAGATCATGATGTACCGAGTCAAAGGCCGCAGCAATGTCTAAGAAGATAAGAACAAAGCCTTGGCGGATGTTGTCAATTTATTTATTTATTTATTTATTTAGCTGCATCAATACCTGTGATGATGTTGTTGCAGAGGGTAGTAAGGAGGGTTTCCACACCGTGGAACTCCCTGAAGCCATGCTGGCATTGGTCTAGAGGGGAGGTGGTGTCAATATGATTTTGTATTTGCCTTTGAGCTTCCTTTTCAATTATTTTAGCTAGAAGGGGTATGCTAGCTATGGGCCTATAAGATTCAACCTTTTGTGGGTCAAGTTTGGGGGTTTTCAGGAGGGGTCTAATGGATGTTCGCTTGAGGACTGATGGGAAGGAACCAGATGTAAAGGATAGATTCATCATTTTAGTGATTAAAGGGCTGAGATCACTACGTAGTTCCTTTATCCAATAGGCGGGGCAGGGGTTGGTTTGTGCCATAGTGGTATTGAGTCCTAAAACAAATTGAGAGAATAGCTATTCAGAGCTAGCATGTATGAGTGTATGGTAATGGAATGTCGGAAGTATAGCCATGAAGCGAAATTCACCTCTTGAAGCTAATCTTCCATTTTACTCAATTATGATTGAGCCCATTAAAGAGCTAACAATAAATAAGGTTAAAACACTACAAAAGTGTAACCAATAATCTTCTTGCAAAATAATTAATTTGCCACGATAAAAAGATCCCCTAAAAGTCTATACTGGGAGTATAAAGCAGCCAGAATTTGGGAAAAGTAACTTATCTGAATCCAACCAAATCCGACGATGAACAGCAATCCGTAGTAGCAGATATTAAAGTCCATCCAGATAGACTTCTGGTGATATTGCCAGCACAAATTTCACAGAATTGCAGACACAGTACTGCGTTTCGGGCGAACAATATTACACGCCCTGCTTCAACGCTCCACTCTGTACCGACAAACTTCTATCTTCGTCTTCACACCACTCAGAAGAACGCCAACGCATGCTCAGTAGCAGACTGAGCCTGGTTTGAGGATTTATCATCTTGAACATCCAATCAGCAATCAGAATCCCTTCTTAAAGGGATGAACCCCCAAGTTTGTAAAGTCAAGTGTTATTAGAGCAAGCTAGCCCATTCAAGTTCTTTATTTAATCCTAAAGGTTGAACAGTTGCCCAACGAAAAATCCACTGTTGCTCAAGCAATTGTAATGCGTGTTCTCGATCACCCCCTCGGGGATGAGGGGGGACATGATCTAACACTCGCCAGAGCAAATCTTCAAAAACATGATGGTGGTCAGAACAATGTTGAACCAACGGAGCCGACAATACTACATTCTTTACTCTAGAAGCATGTTCATTCAAACGGGTCTTGAGGGCAGCGATGGTGTCCTCAACATGTTTCTTAGATGGTGTGGAGAACATAGATAGGTTAGATAGGCAGGTGGTGTCTTGAGCAGTGATTGTTGCGATGTTGTCAGTTTGCAGCAGCTTAGATTGCAGATATTCAGCGAAATCTTGCGGGTGAATTACTTCAGGTTGTTCTGACGAAGGTAATTTTGATAAGGTCTTGACTAAATTGAAAAGATCACGTGGTTTATTTAGTGATCTTTTCAGTGTATCGGTATGGAATTGTTTCATTTTAGCCGTGACTGATTCTCTGTGCGTAGATAGATGTAATTTGTAGGCTGTTTGGTCCTCTGTGGAGTGTGATCGCCGCCATCGTTTTTCCAGTTTTCTTAGATGTGTAAGTGAAGCTCGCAGGTCAGGGGAGAACCATGGAGAGGGTTTTCTTTTCTTTGAGCTGTTATTATGGTTTGGTTGTAGTGCAATGGTGCTGAGATTCCTGTTCCAAGAGGTGATCAGGTTTTCCAGATTGAGAGATGTGTCATTGAAGAGAGGATGGTCTCTGCAAGTATATGTTCTTTGTTGAAAGCTCTGAAACTCTGGGAAGTTACTTTTGTTGAGATGCTCGAGTTTCTGTTGTTGTGTGATATCTTGCTCTTGACGGGAATGGGGAAGGTGATTAACTTGTGGTCTGACCACGGTACCGGAGTTATAGATGTCCCTAGTTCATTGTTAGAATCAAGGGCTGTCCGAGGGGCAAAGATCATGTTGAGGATGTTTCCTTGTTTGTGTGTGGGATCTTTGACAATTTGCTTGTAGCCCATAAGAACATAAGAACATAAGACATGCCATACTGGGTCAGACCGAGGTCCATCAAGCCTAGTATCCTGTTTCCAACAGTGGCCAATCTAGGTCATACGTACCTAGCAATATCCCCAAAAGACACAGGTTCCACAATGCTTGTACTGGGTCAAGCATTGATATCCTGGGTCCCTTTTTAATAGTGGTTTATGGACCTTTCTTCCAGGAACTTGTCCAAACCTTTTTTAAACCCAGCTATACTAACAGCCCTTACTACATCCTCCGATAACAAAGCTCATCGATTGCTTCTAGGAGGGCTGAGGCATGGCTGGGGTGAAGTGTAGGGAGATTGAAGTCTCCTAGTATCCAATTATGAATGCTGGGTTTGCTTGTATTGGCTGCTAGGTCTAAAATGTTAGGAAGGTCATCGGGGGAGGGGGAGGGTGCTCTGTATATCAAGTTGATGGAGCACTGCTCATTTGCAATGGATATGACGTCCATGTTGTTTGAGCTTGTGGAGTCAATGGTATGGAAATGTAGATCTGTTTTGGTAAGTATGAGAGTACCTCCACCTCTCTTGTTCTCTCTATGTTGGGAGTGGACGGAGAAGTTGGAGGGTACGAGTTGATTAAGGATTACATTATCCACGTCAGATAACCAGGTCTCAATTATCATGAGTATATCCAGATTGTAGGAGGAAATTATATCAGCGATAACTGGCCATTTCTTACTGATTGACCATGCGTTTATGAGAGCACAATTTAGGCATAGGGATAGGGGGTTCCAATTGTTTATTCTTCTTGGAGTGTTGGAGAGCTATATGTATTAGGTGAGATTGGCGTACGGGGGCTTCAACTCTTGGGTGATGATATGGAGCTTCTGCCCATCTTTTTCCATGGATCTGGAGTATTGGAATTTGGTGAGTTGTGTGAGGTAGGGCAAGGGATTCATTAAGCCAGAATAGGAGAAGGAGGATGCAGCTAGCCAAGGCGTTGATAGGTAGAGCCATTTGGAGGCTTCCGTTGAGTTGGAATGAGGCACTTTCTGCGGGGAATTGGAGATACTGTTACAATTGACTATTCGGGTACTAGCACACCTGACGGATAATGCTCAGTGTTGTTTAGATGTTTTGCGAGCAACCAGGTTGGTAAAAGGGGTATGCAGTGGTTTGTAGCTTATTGGCGTGTGGTACAGGAGTTGACTGATAGCCTGGAGGTTATGTGGCAGCAGAGAAAACAACAATCAAATATATAAAATAGCATAGGAAATTATGCGGCTAGCAGAGAAATCAACAATCAAATATACGAGATAGTATAGGATATGAGACTGCACAGGCAAGGTATTTAAGCAAATAACTGGAACTCAGCGTGGTATGTTACAACTAAAAGTTTTGGTTAGGGTGAAATGTTAGCTCAGAGACTGGTGATGCCCCAGGGAGCATAAAATTTGTGATAAAGGACGCTGGTACCTGGTTGTAAGCACTTCCGTATGTCTTTCTGGATTAGGTTGAGGATAACTGTGGTCAGAACTTGCGAGTGAGCTTGTGGGTTGAGGGGCGTCTTTACAAGAGTTTACATCGTCGGGCAATCAGGTTACTGGTGCAGTTGTGGATTATGAAGTTGCTACCTGGTTACCTGTCGTGCCCCGCCTAAGGGCCATGCCAAAGGGCCCTCTGGCGAGGCTCTCAGGCGCGGGCCCGATGGTGGCACTTGAGACAGGGTGAAAACCCGAAACGTGCACGTCGTGCCGGAGTTGAGAGGAGTTTACATAACTTTTTCTAAGCTAAGTAGTGGTTGTTTGTTCCACATTGTTTCAAGATATATTTTATTAAAAAGGACCGAACCGTGTGGAGGGCATGGTTTACATTGTCTGCCCCTTTCCAGTGATGTCCGACAAATGAAAAAAATTTAAAAGATTCATGATAAGGATTTAGTGATTTTTTCTCTATAACATAATGGCTCAGCACAAGTAGCGTGAGTGCAACTAATGCCACCTCAGTGGGTGACCTTAGTTGCACTGGCAGTTGTTTTGCCATACTGAAATGCGGTAACCACAGGGGGATATAACTGCCTCCCTGCAGTTAGCCTATGACCATGTGTAATCAAACTCTGGAATTAGTTACCAGAGGATGTAGTAAAAGCTGTTAGTGTAGCTGGGTTTAAAAAAGGTTTGGACAAGTTCCTGGAAGATAGGTCCATAAACTATTATTAAAGAGGACCCGGAAAATCCACTGCTTACCCCAGGATGAGCATTGTGGAACCTGTGTGCCTTTTTGGGGACCTGCCAGGTACTTGTGACCTGGATTGGCCATTGTTGGAAACAGGATACTAAGCTTGATGGACCTTAGTCTGACCCAGTATGGCATTTCTTTTTGTTCTTATGTTCATATGTTACCAGTGCAGAGCCTAGAAAACATGCTGCTAAATATGCCAAACAAGAAGGGGCTCAACAACACCCATGCAGCATCTCCCACTTCCACAAAAACAAGAGCGACTTGGCACCCCCAACACGGCACTTCCCACCCTCTGAAATACAAGAAGGACTCTGTGACCCCAACACAACACCTCCCACTCCAACATTAACACAAAGAAGGGCTTAGCAACCTCAACATAACTCCTGTAACTGCACACTGGATGAGCATAGTGTTAACATAAATATATTTACAGTAACAGGATAAAATCAAAATAAACTGAACCATCTAATTTCTCAACAAAACAAAGACATGGGGAGGGGTGGCCTGCACAGAGTGGTAGGTGCACCCCTAAACAAAGACATGGGAAGGGGTGGCCAGCACAGATCTGCCATCATTTACTATATTCCATAAAATAACAAAGGAAATGCAAGATGCTCGCACATCAAGGAACTAAAAAGAAAAAGTGAGAACCACAGCACAGTTTATAAGACCAAATTACAACTCATTTTATTCTGTTATAAACTGCATTATGGTTCTCACTTTTTCTTTTTGAATATATATTCTGCATCCACAGAAACCTCTCCCTCTCTTGGTGGGTACAGAGCAGAAGTAGGACATTCACCCTCAGAACTCAATATATTAAAAAATATATATATATATGATTCTGGTCATCTCACTAACAAACATTCTCCAATACCAGGCATATTGAGAACAAATATAAAACACTACAAAAGTCACCGAAGATCTACAAGGCCAGATCTATTATACCATACGTACCAGCAAAAACTTCCAAAGATCATACAAGGTGACAACCCAGCAAAAAGCAGCACTATAAATACTGCAGCGGGCCCTAGAACATCTAACACCTATTTGAAAAGCTGAACAAGGCAAATTACTATAGTACAGGTCCCTGTGTGCAAACTCCATGTTAACAGAACACACGGCCTCGGTCACACACTCAGAACAAAGACTCTCACCAAGTACAGAATAATCGATCACAACCTAAATTAAAAATAAGAATATGTAGACAAAAATTAAACCAAAACCCCAAGAAGCCAGACTCCGCATGCAGTGCAACACCAGATTAATAAGAGATGCAGTTCCCCATACTGTGTAAAATATAAAAATAGCGCGAAGTCCAATCACTAAATTGAAAATAAAATTATTTTTTCTACCTTTGTTATCTGACCATTTTATTCTCTGATCATGCTGGTCCTGATCTGAGGCTTCTGCTTTCCTGTTTTCTCTTGGCTTTCTTTCCAGGTCTATAGTCTATCTGCCATTTCTTGTCTCTCCTTTTCTTTTGTTTTCTTCACTTGCTTTCATCAGCCTATTTCCAGTCCCAGTAACCCTCCCTAGTGTCAGCTCCCTTTCCAGTCCTCCCTTCTCAGAACCTTCCAATGTCAACCCCCTTGCATTCCTAGCACCACCAATAGTGTCCATTCCTTTCCAGTTCCCCTCCTTTCCCACTGTCCAGCCCCTTCTAGTCCAACTACCATCCCAGGTATCAGCTCATTTCCACTCCAGGTGCTGTCAGCCCCTTCCCCCCATGTCAGCACCTTTCCAGGCAACCCTAACCTCTGTCCATCCCCCTTCCAGTGCCATACCCAAGTTTCAGCTCCCTTCCAGTCCCAGTGCCCCCTCCCTTCCAGCCTCCTCTCCTTTACCCAGACACCTACCAGTCCTATCCCCAAGTGTCAGCTCCTTCCAGTACCATCTCCAGGTGTCAGATCCCTTCCATCCCTCTTCCTCCCTTCCCTAGTGTCATCAACCTTCCAGTCCTCCTACAGTACCTTCCCCAGGAATCAGCTCCCTTCATCCCCCTCCTCCTTTCCTTAGCATCATTATCCTTCCAGTCCCCCTCCAGTACCATCCTGATGTATCAGCTCCCTTCCAACCCCTCTTTTCCCCTTCTGTCAGCTCCCTTCCCACCCCTTCCTTCCCCCATGTCAGTTTCCTTCCAGCCATCTCCTTTCCCTGTGTCAGCTCCCTTCCTACCCCCTCTTTCCCCCTCATGTCAGCTCCCTTCCTACCCCTCTCTGTCAGCTCCCTTTCTACCCCCCTCCTTCCCCCTCTGTCAGCTCCCTTCCAGCCATCTCCTTCCCCGTGTCAGCTCTCTTCCAATCATCTCTTTCCCCTTGTGTGAGCTCCCTTCCAGCCCTCTTTCTCCCTCTGTCAGCTGCCTTCCTGTTCCCCTCCTCCCCCTGGCAGCCGCAGCTCCTGCATCCCTCAGTGACTGCAATAGCGGTAATTTAAAATTAAAATGAAACCAGTAAGGAGCCTTCCGGCCCTATGTAACTCCTGCTGCTGTGTCCCACTCTAGCACTGGTTTCATTTTAATTTTAAATTATTACTGCTATCACAGCTGCAGCTCTGTAGGACACAGGAGCTGCGGCTGGAGCAGCGGCAACAGCTTGTCCGCCCTTTTTTTTTTTTAAATCTGAAGGTGGAGTGAGGTGGCTGTTTTGGGGGCATTTTTTGCTGCCCCCAAAAGTTTGCCACCTGAGGCGGCTACCTCATTCTGCCTCATTACAGAGCTGCCCCTGCCTGAGGACTTATTCTTGGAAGAGTCACTGGTTCATGCACATATTATGGTCATCATTTTGCAACTGAGAGAGAAGACTGGTTATTTGTCCTCTGACAAGTGCTGTTGTCATATTGCATAGGTTACTAAATAAAGAAAGGGGTCTAAATTGTTGGATGAAGTTTATTTGGGTTACGTCATATTGCATAGGTTGCCTGTCTCAGTGACTTATTTTTCCACCAATATGAATATATCCACCCAATATGTGCATGTCGGGGATATCCTGATGTAACCTTTCCCCCTAAAGGTACGGTCATACTGCTAATTACTACAAGATGTGAGGCAGCCTGTCCACCACTTTGGGACTGATGTTGTCAGGATCCAACATTCAGAGTAAGAAGGCAATAGCAGATGACAGGCACCACTTCCCAGTCTCTTTGTGTTATAGGGGCCACATGTGTGATGTGTATGGGCACCATTTCTTGGGCTTGGCCACGCATTCTATCACAACACAGGTTAAGAGTCACACAATGTTGTCTCTCCTTAGGAAATGCATGGTCAGTCCTAACTCAGCTGCTTATGGCACAGTTCCCAGGGATAGACCATTCAGTGGGCAGCCTAGGCAGGTACCTGGGCCCACCCATCTGGGTGGATGTCATGCCAGCCGAACCCTCATGCCCTACAATCATGGCACAGGCAACAATTCATTGCTACAGGTGGCCTTGAGGGAGTGGTACACATGCAGCTAGTCACAGCATGCTGCTCTTCCCCCTCTCCAGCAGGGGCTGTGAGCACACAAACTGCTGCTTTGAACGTCACCCAAAACAATTCAATAAATCCCCAAGGACCAAAAAATATAGGCTTACAATTTCCACTCAGTGCAATGCTAAAACTTATATCTGCTGCTACTCTAGTAAATCATCCAACCTGTAAAATAGAATTTTTGTCGGACATATAAAAGAGGTCGCTATTGAACTGCTTCCCCTAGTGAGTCCATTTTTCTCTTTAAAATGTGATCTCACAGTACATAACTGAAAAGTCCATTCCACCCAAAAGTACCAACGTGTTTCGAACTAATCTGGTTAAAGTTCTGCTTCAGGGTAAACTCAGTCATGAATGGTGCCATGTCTTCATTCATGATTGAGTTTACCCTGAAACAGAACTTTAACCAGATAAGTTCGAAATGCATTGGTACTTGCTTGCATTGTTGCCATATATCAAATAAAATTAACATAACTATAACCATGACAGTAGACACGGCAGCATTGCACCAGACATGCAGGGCCAGGACTAGGTTTTCTTCAGCAGCAGGCAGAAACAATTGCGACTGCCACCCCTACCCACACATAATGCTATCATGGCTGTTTGTTTGGCTTTTTGGTGGTGGTGAGAATCGAGGAGGAATGTGACACATTCTATATACCCTTTCGATGTCTAGGACATCTGCACCTTGCCCACTCACGATCTTAAATGACAGAGGTGTAAGGCAGGGGTCTCCAAATCCAGCCCTGGAGGGCCACAAACCAGTCAGGTTGGCAGGATATCTCTAATGCATATATATCTCATGCATATCATTAGGGATATCCCGAAAACCTGACTGGTCTGCGGCCCTCCAGGACCGGAGGTGCCCACCCCTGCTCTAGAAGGAGTAAAGAGTGAGTTGTCTGCAATAGCTCATTCTCTGTTATATTTTCTGATATCTTTATCTTTATTAATTGTTTGATATACCGCCAAATAGTCAAAATCCCAGAGCGGTTTACAATATAAGGGGCAGAAGATGCCTGAGGACTAGGAGGGAAGGGACAGGCTGAGAGTATCGTACTGATAGCAATAGGAATAGCGCTATTGAACAAGAGCCACTAGCACCATCTGGTTTACTTCATTCCCTGTCGTCTACCTACCCAGAAGAAAAGATAGAAGCTAGGGAGATATAGCCAGGATGGAAGGACAGGCTTCAGGTAACACAGAAAAACATCTTTTAAGTGTGAATTTTTTGACAGATGGTGTTCAGGAAGGATTTCTGACAGTTTTTTTCTATCCCTGTATGCTTGGATCTCAATCGGAACTCAGGATGGGATCTGTCGTCATAAGCTTTTATTCACACGGATCCTACTTTAGTTCTCCTTCCAGCATTTTTCTCCACTTCCCAAGCTTCTTCCTTCCCACCAGTAACTCCCCTAACCTCTCCTCCTCCTTCATTCTTCTTTCCTCCCTCCTTTGTCTTCTTTCCAGCCTTTCCTCCTCAAGTTTCTTCCCTCCGACACACAGGCAACAGCTCTATGTCCTTGCCCTCGCTTTAGTCTCTCCTCATCTCAAGCTGCTTCCTTAATTCCAGGGTCTCTATCCCCTCAAGCTTCTTTCCTCCCTCCAGCAACTCTTTCCTTTTATCCTCCATTCAGCTTATTCCTTCTCAAACTTCTTCATTCCCTCCAGCAGGTATCAATTCTCCCCCCATGTCCTCACTTCAAGCCTCCTCTCCACACTTCTTGCTTGTTTCTTGCCTTCTTTCCAGCCTCTTATTCCACCTCCAGAACGTTTGCACTTTTGCAACAGTAGGCAACAACAGCGTGTCTCTTGGAACCAGGCTGACCATGTTCTGTTGCATTGGTTCTTCCCCATCAAACACAACTACAACAGCCACATGTCTTCCTGGAGCTCATTGTGGTGTGTGTCTGTCTTCCTGAGCCAGTGAGCATCTGACATTCTGAGATGGTTGAGTGATATCAGCTGGTTTGGCTACAGAGTCTGAAGAAGCCACTATGCTTGACTGCCCCGTCCATGATGACCACTGTTCCCTCTAAGGTGTGCACGTGTGCATGCGCACACACTTCACCGGGCGAGCGCACATACTTTACTACAGAGCGCACAAAACTTACGGCTCTGATTCTGACAGAAAACAACACAGACGTCTTAAAATTTAAAAGTTATGATTGTAATTACTAGAAATTTCCCGCTTCATTTAGTAATCGTCTATTTTCATTTAATTTGATTAAAATCAATGTGGTGTACATACTGTATTCTGACGTGTAGTCAAATTTTAAAGTATATAACTCCGAGTGTCATTATGTGGCGCACAAAAATTTAACCTTCCTTCAAAAGCTGCACACAGCTGATATTTTATGCGCACACAGCCTACAGAAAATTAGAGGGAACATTGATGATGACCCTACCTAGGTTGGCCATCAGGGCAATGACCTTTGGCCAGGGAAAATGCCCCAAGACTTCCTTTGGAGTGTGTGATCATGGTCCCTGAGTGAGTCAAAAATTAAACACGAAATCAGAGTTGCAAAGCGCACACTCAGAAAACTGGAAAGAAAATGAAGACGGGACAAATCACACAACCTCCTAACACAATACAGAGACAAACAACTGGAATATAACAATCTAATAAATGAGCGTAAACAGCAACACCATACCAACCTAATCATGAAATCTACTAATAGACCAAGAGAACTTTTTAACATTGTCCAAAAGCTCACCAAGGACGACACGCAACAAAGCACCCACCATCTTGACCCACAAAAATATGCAGACTAGATAAAGTCAAAAAACACCAACCAAACATACTCTGCTTCACCACAAACAAACAATCACATGATAAAAAAACAACATCAAGCATGGGAGAGCTTCACCATACCAACAAAACAGCAAGTAGAAGACATTATATCTCGACTAAACACAACAACTTTACCGTCAGACCTATGGCCAGTGTCTTGGATCAAAGCCACAAAAAGCCAGCTCTCTCATCACATTCAAAAAATCGTCAAAGATTCGCTCCAACAAGGATACATGCCGCAACCCCTAAAGCACGCGATGATACGACCAATACTTAAAAGTAGTAATCTGAGCCCATCTGAACCAAAATCATACTGTCCCATCTCCAGCCTGCCATTCCTTGCCAAAATCATGGAAAAAGCAGTCCAAAGGCAACTTCAGGACCATATAGATATCAATGCCCCATTGGACATACATCAGCATGGATTCAAGCCCCAACAACGCGTAGAAACACTACTCACCTCCCTCTTTGACAATCTCCTAAGAGGCATGGACAACATAAAAAACGGATTCCTGCTATTGTTCATGGACATCTCGACGGCCTTCGACACTGTGTTACACGCTAAGCTATTGCAACGCTTACAGCAGATAGGTCTATGCAAGAATACCCTGTAGTGGTTCACATCATACCTGGAAGGGCGAACGCAACAAGTCAAATGCGACCAAAAGAAATCTCTACAATTCCTCGTCACGCAGGGAATACCTCAAGGCTCAGCCCTATCTTCAGTGCTCTTCAACATCTACATACAGCCCATATGCAGCATCATCAAGCACCACAAACTACACTACCACATTTATGCTGACAACATCATGGTGTTGATTGGAGCTTGGTGGCTCCAATCAACTTACTAGCACTAAACACTACAACAATAACAAAATGCCTCGAAGACATGAATGACTGGCTCATAGCCAACAACTTAACAGTCAACTACGACAAAACTGAGGCAATGTTCGTCACCAGGAACCCCACCTTCATACCTCCACAAACTATCAGCATCCTAGACAAACACATAGTAGTCAAATAAGAAGTTAAGTATCTGGGCATAACACTAGACAGAGCTCTGAACCTAAAATCCCACATCACTAAAACCGCAAACAAGGCATATCATCGATTGAAAACAATCAGACAAATCAAACCAATGCTCCGTCAAGACCACTTCCGCACAGTGTGTCAAGCACTCATTACACCACTGCTTGATTATAGAAACTCACTATATCAAGGCCTTCCTCAGCAGACACTCCACCCACTACAGATGGTACAAAATACACAGCACGCATCATTACAGACACTCCAAGGACCGAGCACATCACTCCCGTCCTACAACAACTACACTGGCTCCCAATGGTGGCAAGAGCTAAATACAAAACAATCATGATCATCTTCAAAGTCATTCACCATCTCTCAGCAGACGTACTCCAAAACGTTATAACAAAGGACAGCAGCAATAGACCAAGAAGAACCAATAACAACAACATGATCGGCACACCTGCAGGCTATCACAAACCAAACAAACAATCTCAAAAAGAGCACCATCACTACTGGCATCCACACTATGGAACTCCCTCCCAATGAGCCTGAGAGCTTTAGATGACCTCACAGACTTCCGCAAAGACCTCAAAACATTGTTATTTATAGAAACCTATGAGCATTCAGGCAACATCCTCTACCCAAACAGTAATACTACTACCTCTGCCAACTAAACACACACCCATCCTATCCACACAAACAAATATATTGTACCACGTTATTAATATCTTTATGTTAAATGTTACCTCAATTGTACTGTCTAAATACTGTTAAGTAACTGTACTGTCTAAATGTTTACATGTACCCTAATGTTAAATGTAACCCTCCAATTGTGATGTGACGTGACCACCTTGATTGAAGGAAAAGGTGGCATACAAATCTGTCTAAACCCTGCTCCTCTGCATGGCATTGTGTAGTGCTGTCATTAGGCCTTCCCCAAGTCTGAAATATTAAACTTGGAAAATGGGTAAAACTGGAATGAGAATTTTGGATTATGGATCTGAGAATGTTTCAGGCCAGCTAGAGGATGGGGGGAGAAGGCATAACTGAATATAATAGCTAGATAAGTTCTGCATAAAACCATTTTTAACAAGGTTCAATGTACCACAGACTCACTCCTTACCTGTATGCCTCAACACCAGCCCCCCTTCCACCTTATTCTTCTGCCTCTGTCTTAGATCCATTCTCTCATTATTAAAGGCGCCCTTTTTTGGAAGACATTGGAGCCTAACCAATTTACTTTCTTTCCTATCTACCCCCAAAATGTGTAACTATTTCCTATGCATTTCACTTGGTTAGTTTAGAGAAAAGGAACAGAGAACCCTTTCTCTTAAGGTACCTATTTACAGGGTAGCTGCAGCAGAGATGGTTATGAAAAGAGAAGTTAATATAATTTTAGTCTATTGACTGCTGCTGGAGCTGTCTGTGCAAATACTTCAGAAATATGAGATGGTTTGGTCAATTGTAGCAGTTTCACATTCCATGAATATGTGTGTACTTCTAGTCACACACACACAATATATACATGTGTCTGTGTTATCTATGTTTTTAATAAATGCTACAAAGTCAATATTCTTCAGCTGGCTGTTTAATGTTACGTATATTTCAGCGGCAGATATGTTTAACTGCCAGTTTGAAAAGCCACATGTAACCTTTTTAAGCTATTTATTTATAATAACTTTGAAAATAAGTGCAAGAAGAATACTTACCTTCTGAAAGAAAACTACAAAAACACACAAATGCAAGCAATATGCATGGTGAAAATCTACTTATACCTTTAAGGATTAAAAGCCTCTTATAAAATTAGGTCCTGCCTAAAAATATACTTGGTGCAAGATGACAGAGCCAGGATTTGCATGCATAGTTTATAAACAACGCATGTAAGCGCACAGTGCATTTTTCCTAGCCAAAAAGGTGCCGGAACTCATACACGGATCATATGGCGCCTTTTAATATGCACCTGAGCAGATGTAATGTTTCAATCTAGGTGCGAGTTCTGATTTGTGCTAGACACCTTTAAGACCCTTCTGCTAAAGTGCATTAAGCAGTTAAGTTGCGAATAGCACATACTAATGGTTAGTGCAGGACTGCTCTAACCGTTACCATGCCAGCAGGGTGGTTAGCACATGCTGATTCCCACATTAACTTCTCATCGCACAATGGAGGGAGGACTGGGCAGGTTATGAGCAGAGAATGGGTGTGGACTGCATAGTGTAGCTAGCATGCAGGAATTGGCGCATTTAGCGCGGGTGCACTTAAAGATGCATCAAGTGGGACATGCAACGAATGCACATTTAAGACTAATCTGAGAAAATATTTTTTCACTCAACACATAATCAAACTCTGGAATTCATTGCTGTTAGTGTGGCTGGGTTTAAAAGAGTTTTGGATAAGTTTATGTTTAAAAATTTGCTTAACCACCTTTCACAAGTAGCAGCAAGGCAGGTGTATAAAGTTAATAAAAACGAAAGACAGAAAGCAGAAAGGGAACGCCGTTATAGACAGGAAAGGCGGCATCATTCATACTAAGAAATGGGAGGGGGGAGGGAGAAAAAGAAGAGGAAGACAGAGGAGGTGGGAGAGGGGAAGGGAAAGGCGGAGAGGGTAGAGGAAGAACTCAAGGTGGCTGTAGGTCATATGCTATTTGGAAAGATGCGTCTTAAGAAGAGATTTAAACTTGAGGTAGGCAGGCTTAAGGTGAACGACGGAGGGGAGGGAGTTCCATAGGGCAGGGGCAAGGAAATAGAAAGCTGAGGAGTGGGTGGATTCCAATCGTGCTTGGGTAACAGAAGAGAGGTGAAGCCGATTTGCATGAATTCCATGGAGAACTCTGTGGGGAGAATGAAGTAATATGACATCAGCAAGATAACGGAGGGAACTAGTGTGAAATGCATGGTGGACCAGCGTGAGGAGCTTATATTGCAATCGGTATTTGATGGGAAGCCAATGATAGTGAGCTAGGAGGGGAGAAATGTGCTCAAAACAAGAGGCATAGGGAAGGATATGGACAGCAGTGTTCTGAATGAGTTGTAACTGGTGAAGCGGATACTGAGGGAGACCAAGGAAAACAATGTTACAAGAATCCAGTTTAGACATAACCAGGGTGAGTAGAAGAGTAGTTAATGCAGAGGGGGAAAGGAAGGGCCGAACCACACGTATCTGCCGAAGAGAGAGGAAAGATTGTTCGAAAAGACAAAGATAGCAGATGGAATTGGTTAAAGGGATTGGGGAACCAGAGAGAGAAGGGGCCAAAGCTGCAGGAGGAGCACAAAAAGTGAACCAAATTGCAGCAGACTTGGTGGGATTTAGGTGTAAGAAACTGTCCAAAAGCCAAGTGGAAATTGAGGAGAGACAAGCATTAAGAGGGGAAAGATCCAGAGATACTGGACTAGTGTGGTGAAATAGAAGGATATCCTCTGCATAATAGTGAGCAGGAATGCCGTGCTGCTGAATCAAAAGTGTGAGAGACATCAGAAATAGGTTAAAGAGAAGCGGAGCCAAAACTGAACCTTGAGGGACACCGCAGAGGAAACGACGAGGGGAAGACAAAGTAGTACCCATTGAGATGGAGAAAGAATGAAACCAATTCAGTACAGTATTCCTAAGATCCAGATCAAAGAGCCGTGCCGGAAGTGTGGTGTGATCGACCAGGTCAAAGCTGAAGAGAGATCTAAAGAAACCACCACCGTGATGTCACCACGATCATGAGCTCTGTGCACGTTGCTAAGAAAGAAAACAAAGATAGTCTCTGTGTTGTGTCCAAGATGAAAGCCAGATTGACAAGGGTGCAGTGCATGGGTAGAGTCTAAAGAAGAAAGCTGAGAGAAAACTATCTTTTCCACCAGTTTGGACAGAAAAGGAAGTGTGGAGACAGGACGGTAATTGGAAAGGGAGAGGGATCAAGAGAGGGTTTCTTTAGTAGAGGGCGGACCATAGAGTGTGTTTCCAAGAGGAAGGGAATGATCCAGAGGATAGGTTATTGTTGATTATGGACAGAATTTAAAGGTAGAAGAGCAAGGGAAAGAGAGGTGAGCCAGGTAGAGGGAATAGGATCTGTGGGGCAGGTAGTCTTGTGAGATGATGAGATGATCTTAAGGAGTTCAGGGGAGGAAAGAGCAGAAAAGCAGGACCAGGTATGGGCTAAAGAACAATTAAAAGAAGGAGAAGGATCCATACTAGGAGAAGAGACATCTGACAAAGGAGGATCAGGCAGAGGAGGGCAAAGAGGAAGAGGGACCAGACAGTTAGAAAAAGTAGCCTGAAGAGATTGGACTTTATTGCAAAAATGGTCAGCATGAAGGTGTGGGGAGGGGGAGGTAGTGGGCTTGGGAGGACAGGGGGAGGAAGAAGGGCTAGAGGGTGGCTAGGACAAAGTACTGGCAGCGGGAAGAATTGGCAGAGGAGGAAATGAGAATGGAATAATGTTCCTTCTTGGCATCATGAACCACAGACCGGTATGGGTTCTGGAGGGAAGTAGGAGTGAGGTGGAGGAAGGACATTTTCGCCAAAGGTGTTCGGCTCTGAGGAGCCATCAGCGCTGAAGGTGCAGCCCATGGTCGAACCAGAAGTGGCATTTTCTTGGGGGGGTGACAACGGACTTGCAATGGGGCAATAGTGTCAAGAGCAGATGCTAAAGTGGAGTTTCAAAGACTAGTCTATGTCAACTGGGAGTGACTGAAAAAAGAGAGGAAAAATGCTGTTTGACGGATGAAATTTTTCAAGGTGTATGAGTGGAAAGGTTCTGGCTAGAACCCAGAGTAGAGGAACAAGAGGGAGGGTTGACAGAAGTAAGTAAGGGGGAACAACAAGTGAAGAAAATGCAGAAAAATCAGACCAGGGCACAGGGAGAGAGTGGAAAGCTGAGAAAGTGAACTGGAGAGGCAGTGAGCCGAGAGCATGTGCGGCGGTGTGCATGGCAAAAGGAACTAATTGGGACAGTGAGAGGTCGAAAAAAGCTGAGAGGGAATTTCATCCGAGATTTAACTGGGGAGGAGAAATGAATATTAAAGTCACGTCGAATCAAAAAAGATGAGAAAATGCAAAGATGCTTCAGAGTGAGTATACAAAAGAGTCCCCATGATGTGAGCGGAGGGAAGATTACGCATAGAGCAGTAGGAAATGAGAGGAAGAACCGCCATTAAAGCCAATAAGTAGGGATTTGGGATATGAGAGAAATGGAGTTGAAATTTGAGAAGCTGTGAGGGAAGAGCGAAAGATAGCAGCAACCCCTCCAGCAGTGTGACCCAGCCAAGGAGTGGAATAAGCCACAACCCAGGAGGCAGGCAGCGGCGGAGGAGAGGGTCCTCACCCTCTTTCAGTTAAAAATAAGGCATCGGGCGAGTGAGAGACAAGGAGGTCATGAATGAGCAGGGGCTTTGCACGAAGGGATCTGCAGTTCATCAGGGCAAATTGTAATGGATCTTGAGAAGTAGCGTATATAACCAAGGGGGAAGGGGAACACATGGGGAAACAATCAGGTTTCGCAGGATGGTGCTAAGTGAGAGAGAGAGAGAGAGAGGAGGGCCGTCGGCCCCAATGGGCCTGAATGGAATATGTACAGGAGAGGAACAGCAAACAGAATATTAAGGACAAGATACCTGGAGATCAGGGGTATAAACTAGAAGCACAATTATAGTGCACATAGGACGCTGGGGCAATGGACTCACTGCAGGGCAGAGCACATTGTGCCCCCTGGCCTTGCTCTTTCGGCGTGCGCTCATGGCGCAAAACGCCACCGTGAACTTTCTTTTAACTGTAGCCACAGTTACCTTTGGGGTCCGCAGCCGTGTTCAGCAGCAAATGATTGGCAGAGGCTTTGGGGTCCATAAACAGTTATTAAAATATACTGGGGAAATCGCTGGGACAAACAGCATGGACTCTTCTACCTAGTGGGAACCTGCTAGGTACTTGTGTCCTGGATTGGCCACTGTAGGAAACAGGATACTGGGCTTGATGGACCTTTGGTCTGACCCAGTATGGAAAATCTTGTGGTCTTATAATCCTAAATTCCAACATATAATTTTGGCCGTTTTGTGACTAAAACAGCCAAAGTTAAATGTAGATACTCTAGCAAATATTTACTAGATAGCACTTGTGGCTAATACCAGCGCTGCCCGCATAAGTGCCTTTGAATATTGATTTCTTCATATCTATACAAAACGGACACATCTTGTGTATGTGGGCAGGGTTAATTTATCATTTATTTTTATTTCTAAGCACTGTTCTGTAAAAATGCATCAGCCTCAGACGAGTCACTGACACTCTGATGGTTAGAACCAAACTGAAAGCGCTTAAGAGAGCGGCATTTAGGAGATTGTTTCAGCATCTTTTCACAAACGAAATGCCATTTGTGTGTATCCAAGCGACATTATGGTTGATTGGTAGATAAAATGTCACTCATGTATGGTTGCAGATTTCCGTAACAAACTCATGACCTCAGCCCATCTATAAATACCCTCTTTACTCCAGATCAACAAAAATGAAATCATTAACAAAGAGGCTACCCTAACTCAATCACTCGACTCACAATTAAAGAATTATTATACTATCATACATACTGTGGATCCCTTTATAGCAACAGGATAAAATCAAAATAAACATAACTAACTATTTCAACAAATAGGAGTGACCTACACGGAGTGGTTGGTACACCCCTAAACAAAGGCATGTGAGGGGGGGTGGAGTGACCTGTACGGAGCGGCAGGTGCACCTGCTCTTGCCGCCTTGCTGGGCAGACTAGATGGCTCATACTGGTCTTTATCTGCCGTCATATACTATGTTGCTATGTGTTTTTTGTTTGTGTTTTTTTATTTTACACAAGCAATATGTCGTTTTCACTAAAGATACAGCTCTGTGTGCTTGCTGTAGATAATTGAACAGTGGCTAGCCACAGCAATATTGTCAAGGTCCTCTGATGGTTTGGAAGTGGTCCATTAATACCCATGGGGAGAAAAATCTATTCTGACACATTTTATTGGCTTAATTAGATGCTGTGCCTGAAATCCCAGTACAGCCAGTTCCAACAGTAATTGCCGAGCTCCCAGAGCACGTCCCACCATAAGCCGCTGGGCTCTCACATAGGAAACCAAATCACTGCAAAGCAGCTTGCAAGCCCCTGCAGCACACCCAAGATTGCCACAGGGAGCTAGATTAACTCTGCAGACACAGCACCGTGAAATGTACTGGAAAATAGCTGTAAACTTATTCCAAGAGCTGCGATGGGAGATAGCTGGGTGCAAGCTTCTTCTTCCAGAGAATTGGGGTTTCAGTTCTGCTTTCGTCTTCTTTTTGTTGCTAAAAGCTATGGCCGGTAACACCATAGCGTAGTGTGTAGGCAGATGACAGATTCAAGGCCGTCCCCAGCCCCACCTTCTTTGCAATGCACTATATTGGGGCAGAACGGAGAAGAGCTGCAGATCCGTCGTCAGATCTAAAAAGAGACACTGACATTTTGTGATTTCGTCTTTTCATTGAAAGCAGTCTCTGCATAGCTCTTGTTCAATATGTTGATTGTGGATGAGAGTTCTGGTGACTGGCCACCTCCAAGGGCCTCCATACCGCACCATTCAGAGGAGGTGTAAATCTCCATGGATAGATGTGAATAGCCCTTTCCAAGCTGGCCCAAATATCTATCTTGAAAGCAGGAGTTAAAGGGCTGCAGGTGTAACACCTGCAGATGTTTGGCCAGTTATACAACGCAGGAATTTTTCAGGCTTGAAGCCAGAAATTATAAAAAGTCTTTCCACTGCACTGCCGCCTCTACTTACATTTATGGACGCAGGCGATGTGGAGCTTTGTGTGCTTTGCGGTGGAACTGGGTGGTTGCATATAGATATATATATGGACCCAGCACTTCCTTCACTGCAGCTGATACTCTCACTGCAATGTATTTCTGTCCCTCTAATGAACTTGAAATGTATGTTCAATTGAGTTTCAAATACATTAGAGGCGAGCTGCACAAACAGAAAGCAAGGCATTTGTGCCTCATTGCACAGCACAAAATACCTTTGAAACACTAAAGAAGCAGAATTGGGCTGGCTCCATGCTTTGGCAGCATCATATGTTGTTGTTTGGAGCAGTTTCTCCAAATGGGTTAATTTTGTGCATACCATGACAGTTGTGAACCTCACTTCTAAGCCAGGGTATGTGGGGTATGATCTTAGTCTCTCAAATTTACTGCTAATGCTCGGCATAATACTTGCATCGTGCCAAAGAGAGCCTCCTGCTGGAGTTTGTAAGATGTAACATGTATGGGGAGTTTATCAAGATGTACCTGGAAATTCTTCTTTATCAAGCCTGTCTCTCCCAGTACAATGGGAAAGATTTCTGTATCTTTCTGCCACATGTTCTTCGTCTCTGCCTGCATTTCTCGGTACTACTGTATGGAAGAACTGGGTACAGTTTTTAAGTCGTCCTTCTATTTCTCAGGTTAGCAGGGCTGGATATGTTGTAGAGGCCAGCTTCATAGCCCTACTGTGGAGAGAGTCGTACTCATTGCACAATGGCGACATCTACTGGCCATGGTCAGCTATGGCTGAGGCTGTTTTGGAAACAGTATTCAAACTTCTCAGGGGAAGGGGACAGTGAAGAATGAGTCTCAGCAGTTGTACAATGGTGACACCTAGTGGCCACACTTGTTGAATGTAAATTGAATTCTAGAACAAACTGGGCTGTGTGGCTGCTAGGCAGGGACTGTTGCTAAAGTGTTTGGCCTATACAGAGGGTTAAAATGGGGGGAACCCCTGGGTAGTTGTGAATGAGGGCTAGTATTTCTGTGGCCCCAATGAATAAGATAAAAGCCCAAATGAGCAGGAGGAAACTTCCAAACCAGAAGAAATGGAAAAGAAACAGATTTCAAACTCATTTGAGTTAAATAAGGAACCAAACCAAAACGGAACACATTTCAGATTCTTATAGAAAAGTTAAATGGGCAGTTTGCTGAATTATGCATTACACGGTTAGCGCCACTGAATATTCACAGGTGCTGCTGCTGTACACCCTGATGATAACCAGTTAGCAGTTCTGGAGGCTGCACCTAGTGATATCTGGGCAGCTGTGATTTTGAGCCGCTGCCCGGTTATTGCAAGCATCAAAAGTCAGGGGCAGCAAAGACTGGCCTAACCAGGCCCCAGTATTGAATATCTGGGTCTAATGTACAGCAGCAGTGGCTAGCCACTTTAGCAATGCTAGCTGATGCCGCTGAACATATGCCCGTATTTTCTAGCATGGAATGGGCCCACAGAAACAGCAGGTACAAGGTCAGAAGATACTTCTACAATCATGTACCTTGTAGGTAATTTTGAAAGAGAAACAGCCCAAGTAATTTCTGACCACACTAATTTATAGGCTTTCACATTTAAGGTTTGCCTTTGTCCAATACTTTGTTTCTGCAATAGCAGAAGACGTTTTACTAAACAACGCTAAGCTGTTGGCATGAGTTTAGGCCCCCAGTAACTGTTAATGCGGAGGCATGACGGCGTGGGCCAAGTTTCTTACCTTTCTTCTCCTTTATCTTTCCTGGGTAGGTTTGAAAATATGTATTGGTGCCTCTCTCTTCTTCTCCTACCTTAACCTTTGTCCTTTCTCAATATAAACTCTCTTCCTTATACTTTTATTTAGTAGTATTATTGTAAAGCACCCTGACGCCTCATTGAAGGGCGGTATAGCAAGTTTGTGGATCAATAAACAATAATTGCGACTCATGCATTGGGGTAGTAAAAGGGCAGATTAGGGGCAGAGAATGGGCATGGTGAGCACTTTGCAGTCAGCAGAGGGTGACTCTTACATCTGCAGTTAGCACGGGTACAATAGCCTCCACTTTAATAGGTTAAGTGTGCCAGCAGTAATAACACCCCACTTTTCGTTACAGCGCAGTACGTTAACTGCAGGGAACATGCTGTCCATGTCCCTGACAGTTAACATGGTGGCTATTCGATCAATGTGCATGACTTTTCAGGGTATGTTTACTAAAGGGCATTAGCTGTCTTCATGGCGCTAATGCAGGGTCGTCGTGCGCAAAGACAACTTTGTTTCCAAGTGCTGTCGAGTTGGTGCCGACTCATGAATAGTTGTCCTAAACTGTGTTCGGTCTTCAGTCAGGCACCTCATTGTTGACAGACTGGCATTCATAGCTGCTATTATTGTATCAATGCATCTCATTGTTGGCCTTCCTCTTTTGCATTGACTTTCTACCTTGCCAAGCATGATGTCTTTCTCTAATGATCGCTCTCTACGCATGGTGTGTCCAAAGTATGAAAGTCGAAGTCTTGTTATCTGAACTTCTAAAGAAAGCTTAGGTTTGATCTCCTCTAGTACTGACTGGTTTGTTCTTCGGGCAGTCCATGGTATATGCAGTATTCATCGCCAGCACCATAATTCAAAGGCTAACACAAGAAAAATGCAGACATCACAGTGATTTTCTTTGATGTCTGCATTTCGCCCGGTGACTACTCAAATGAGTAGGATGTGGGCAGAGAGTGGTCAACTGAGCTTGAAGCCCAAAAGAGCTTTAGGAACAGAAGCACATAGGAACATATGTGCTCTCTGTCAAGTCTACTACCCTGCCTCTTACAGTGGTCAGCCCAGGCCACAAGCTTATGGCAGGATACCCAAAGATGTGCTGGCTTTTCTAAATCTATATGGCTAATAATGATTTATGGACTTTTCTTCCAGCAACTAGTCTAAAACATTTTTAAACCTGGCTATGCCAACTACTTTGATCGTGTCTTTGAGCAAAGGTTTCCACAGCTTAACTGCATATTGAATGAAGAAATCGTTGTTTCCATTTGTTTAAATATTCTACCTATTAGCTTTTGTGAACAGTCCATTTATCCTAGGATTATTTGAAAGAGTAAGCAGTCTTTTCCTATATACCCATTCCACCTGACTCATGATTTTATACACTTCCATCATATCTCCTCTCAGCCATGTTTCCTACAAGCTAAAGAACTCTAACCTTGTTCACAGTAAAATGTTTCCATCTCCTATATTACTTCGCCTGTCCTTCTCTGTACTTCTTACAATTCCACACTCTTTTTGGAGATGAGGCAGCCAAAATTGCACAGAATACTCAAGGTGTTATTCCCCCAAGAGAGGCCCAACCATCAATCAAACTAGCCAGCAGTCTAGGGTGGGGATTAAGGCTTTAAGGTTTTCCTAGGGGGCCAACACCTTGAACCAAATCTAGGGCCATCCCTGTATCCCACAGGAATCAGTTCAAAGACATTATGATATTTTTTGTTTTACTCTCGACCCATTTTCAAATAATTCATAATATTCTATTTGCTTTTTTTATGACTGCCACACACTGAGCTGAAGATTTCAATGTATTGTCCCACAAGGATTTGAAGGGCCCCTTTTACTAACACTTAGCTTAAACTATCTGCCACATGGACTTTTTTATTCCTATGGGCTGTGTGACAGCTAACTCGAGCTAAGTGCTGGTAAAAGAGGCCCTAAGATTCTAAGATTTTTTTCCTGAGTGGTGACCGCTAGTGGGTAGTGTTATAAAAGGGCACTTAAGTAGGCAGGAAGCTACTTCACAAATCCTGCTGAAGTCATGTCTACATTGCAGGCATGGGCATTATGCCCGTTCAAGAGCAGGTATAAATGTCAGCAAATATTCAAGGCTGGTACAAGTATATTGGGTGCCCTAGATAAGCCTTCAGCCTTACAGTATGCTCCCCCACCCCACCCCACCCCGAGATTTTGATCATTAAACTCAACATTCATGATCATTGAAACATCACCCCTCCCACAACAGTCCTGTAAAAAATGCACAATTAGGCATCATACTTTTAAACATTACACTTTGCTTAGTATGTATGTGTGGGCCCACTCTCCTTTCAGGTAAAAGAATGTGCTGACGGCTCTTTGAGTTTGTCTGGCTGTCAGGATCTGTTGCTTTGCTTTGACTGCGGCTGCCTATTCCCTGTTTCTTTTAGCCAGTTCCCAAGCATAATAAGGCATAATTGCTTCCTCTCCCATGACATTTTAATTTCCTCAGGAATCTCTCATGAGGAACATTCGTCAAATGCCTTCTGAAAATCTAGACACATGATATCAACCAGCTCACTTCTATCTACATATTTGCCTACACCTTCAAAAGAAATCAAACAGATTGGTAAGGCAATACTTAATTTGCTGAACTTGTGTTGGCTCTGCCCCATCAAACCATGCCTGTCAATATGGTTAGGAATGTTGATTTTCAGACTAACATCTACGATTTGTCTGGCACCATCAGGTTCACCAGTCTGTAGTTTCCTGGATCACTCTTGGAGCCCTTTTTAAAGAGTGGCCATGCTCCCGATCCTCAGGTACTGGGAGTGCCTTTAATGATTACCAGAAAACAGACCTGACATTTCATCTTTGAGTTCTTTCAGAACTCTGGGTAGTATAGCAGGTGTTCTGGTGGCTTCTAACTCTTAAGTTTGTCAGTTTGATCCATTACATCTTCCTGGTTCACCATGATGTGTTTCAGTTCATCTAAGTCATCACTATCAGTGTTTCCAACATGGTTGTCTCCCCGACATCGTTTAGTTTTTCTGCTATCATGGCCTTGTCCTCCCATGGCCTTGTCCTCCCTTTTTACCTGTTAGTCATCTAATAAGCTTACTGACGGCCGCTGGATAAAAGTCTTTATTCCCCACAGCCCGACCCTCAATCTGGCCCCCTAAGGCCAGGGTTGGGCTGTGGGGAATGTCCTCCGGCCTCCCCGCCCCATCCGTGCCCCGGCAGTACAAAAAAAAATGTCCAGGGAAGTTATTCCACCTTGGAGGTGGAATAACTTCTCTGCACATGTCGCCAACCCTGGACATACAGGGCTGACATTAGAATCCACACAGACTCCGCCCTGAGCTGCCCCTTCCCCGCCCCCATCTAACTTCCCCACACAACCAGCGGGGACATCCATCCCCGCTATTCGTGGCACAGAATCGGGCCCTAAGGGGGTTATTTCAGGTATGTGGTGTCAATGTTTTTCTAGCTAAAACATCTACAACAATATTCTCAAATACCTGTGTCCCTGCACATACATGGCGCAAGCACAGGGATCTTGTGGGCAGAAGGTGGCAGAACGGGGACGTGGTCAGCAGCAGAGATGTGCAATGCATATTCAGAAAAGGCCCACATCCATTCTGCATGTTTCCCATGGACATCCACATTATACCAGTGGAAACATGGAATAAGGCCAGGACTTAACAACCTTTCTGCTCTGCTCTAAATTCGTCCCATAGAGATGAATGGCTGTGACAAAGACGTTTAGAACTAGTGTATCTGCAGTATGGAAGACCACAAGATGCAGTTGTAAAGAACAGAATGCAGAGGTGGGGGAAGGTTGTATGGTAAAAACACATTCCTAAACACCCCCACAGAAACGTTGAGAGGTGCAATGGTGATTATTCTGGCTATGCTGACAATTGCTGTGTGAGCTAGAGGAAATGATCTAGGGCACCCTAACAATTCCTGTCATCCAAGAAATGGGACTGTTGATGTAGGGATTGTCTGTGGGTGAGTATAGGAGGGATGCATGTGTGGGTGAAAAACGCAGATCAAATTAGTAGTCCTGCGACCCTATGCCATCATGTTATACCAACTGTTTTCTAGAGATACAGGGCATCTGTACTACAGATGTATGTCTTGTCTGACTGCGAGTGAGAGAGTGTGTGTGTGTGTGTGTATGGATTTGCCGCAACTCAATATCAATCCACATAGCTTTCATGTCAATGCAACTTTTAAAACTAAAAAGGCCCCTGGATGCCAAGGGAATCTAAAATTCAAACCTTTCCAATGTTTTTTGCATTTGAAAGTCAGACACTAACTCCCTGTCTTTCTACTCCCATTTTTACAGCTTTCCAGGTGATCACATAACAATGTGTAGCAGCCTAGAGTTAAGTTCACAGCTTACCTCTTCCCCCACAAAACTCATTAAGAGAAATATTAAAGATATTTCAAGCAGTTATATCATTCATGTATGCAAAATATAAAAAGGGCTTTTGTTATTAAAATTTTCTATCATCGATAGTTTCTTAGACTCGCAATTTCTTAATAATTTCAGCTCAATCAAAAGGAAAGAGCAGCGCTTCGTCCACATTAACTGCCGCCGCCGCCTTGGAATGCATTTGAATTTTAAAAAGTACAATAACTTTCTGCTTCTCATTTCCCTTAACTCTGTTCGGCAATCTCCCTCTCATGTTAGAGATGTTTCCTATGCATTCTTTTCGTTCCTCACACCCATGCACAAGGAATAATCTCACGATGAATACTTGCTCTCAGTGCTCCTTCTCCAGTGAGTTTTGTTCCCAGGACATCAGGTTCCTGGATCCTGGCCCTCAGCTGGTGAAAGGCTTAGATGAGATTGTGGGGGGCATATTCAGCGGCGGGGGGCTAGTGCTTGTAAAGCAGCTAGCAGTTGTCTGTGAACTCCAAAACCGGATCATGAGTGCCAGTGTCATATCCGGCTACCGGCATCGAATATCCGGGTTGGCTAGGTAGAGCTTTAGCAGCGATACTCAGCCGCTGGCTGCTTAGCTAAAGTGGTGAAAGTTCGACAAGTCTTTCAGATGCCTAATTTTTGCTGCTTTGGGATAACTGGGAACAGCTGAATCCCACTAGCTGTTTATCCGTGGGTACTTTTTATTATTGTATGTATTAGTATTTAGCTCATGCTTTTTCCAGTAGTAGATCCAGGCAAGTCACATCCAGGTACAGAGGGCATTTCCCTGTCCCCAGAGGGCTTATAATCTAAGTTTATACCTGAGGTCGTGAAGGGTTAAGTGACTTTCCCAAGGCCACAAGGCGTTCCGGTGGGATCTGAACCCTGGTCTTTCTGGTCCTAGGCTACTCCTCCAGCCCAATTGAGGTGGTGTTAGATGAACCGACGCTAATACGTGAACACAGCACTTACTGCATCAAGCTCCTCATGCCCACTCTCCACCCCCTATCTCGCCCACTCAGGCTTCTAACATGGGTTGCACAGCTGGCATGAGAATCAGCCTACGTTATGTCCCTGTGCTAGCTGATAACATAGAGCCCAGCGTGTCTTTAGCGTGTTCTGGAGCACGCACTGCCACCTCTGAAAGATCCCTTATCTGTCTGTTTGTGCAGAGATCTAGGAGTCTCCTTATAAAATTACCGCCCTTATGCCAAAACAAAGTAGGTGTATGAAGCTAGTACCGGAGCGTGCAGCCCATGTCTGAAGTGGTGGGGGGGGGGCGGATAACTTAGCAAATGATTTCTAATTAATGAAGCAAGCCTGCCAATTTTAGAACCAGCTTCCTAAGCGAAATGGAGGAATAATCTAGTGGTTAGGGCACCAAGCTGAGCACCAGGGAAGCTGAGGCTCAAATCCCACCCAGAGCCAGCCCAACTATTAGGCAAACTAGGTGGCTGCCTGGGGCGGCAACTTCTGGGGGCAGAAAAGAGCAGAGCATTCAAAGCTAAACAATGGATTTTGACAGCCAAGGGGGGTGTAAAGGGCTGCTTAGGAGACCAATATGTTGAACCAACTCTGGGGACAGCCCTGATCTTACCAGTACTAATTGTGGTTTTAGACAAGTCACTTATCCCTCAGTGACCTCAGGTACAAACTTAGCAGTCCTTTTGCTAAAGTGTGCCAAGCAATTAATGTGCGTTTTCATGCACAGCAACTGTGTACAAGGGCTTGTGGTAAATATCACTGCAGGGGCATGACAGTTCCCATACCCTTGTTCTAACTGCGGGATAGGGGCAGAGAATGGGCATAGTGCAGTTAATGGGGGGGGGGGACATACTGTATCATATGCTGTCAGTGGTGCCATTAGTGTGGGTGGGCGTTAGTGCACCTGTAGTGAAAGTGCTGTACGTTAGGGTATTCATCGGCATGTTAACTGTTGGAAGCATTCTGGCCACACCCCTGACATTTACCATGGCGGCTTTGTACTGAATGCACATTAGTTTTTGTACAAAAATCGAATGTGCTTTAGTAAAAGGGCTCCTTAGATCAGAAGCCTCTGGGAACAGGAAAATAGCTGCTGTTCCCAAAAGTAACTCTCCTGAAACTACTACTGGAAATGTGCAAGCTAAAAAGAAATAAGGCAATAAGTGGCTGCATCCATGCAACGGGGGAATTTTGGTAAAGGAAATAAACATTCCTTTCTAAAATTGCTGCTTACCCATTGTTGCTCTATCTTGGGTCCTGTCTGGTATTGTCTGCTTCCAGGTCCAGCAGGTAGGCATCTAGTAGTCCTTTCAGATCCTGCCAGTGGTCCTCTTGGCGTGATCTGAAAAGCCAACCAACGTGACACCTATACCCCAGCAGAGAGGTTTATCTCCAAGGTTCCCCTGTAATCTAGGATGAGACCCAATGGTCCCAAAGTCCGCGTTTGTTAGTATCTCTTTGAGGCTGGGTCTCCCCCCCCTCCCCCCGGGGGGTCCAAAGTAGCCCTCACCAGGGTCTTTTGTAACAGCACAAAAATGAATGATATGCAAATTATCAGGAATATGCAAATGACATCTTCCCAACATTCTTTAGTTCAGAGACACATACATAATGAACAGTGCAGTAAATACCCCAATCTTTAAGCCTCACATTCAGACGGGGTGCGTTCCAGGTGTGGAATTACCTGGATGCCCCGCCACCTCCCATGTAGCTGTCTGTTGTTGCTACTACCACCCCAAGTCTGGCGGGTTATCCACCGGCAGAATGTCTATGGGTATTTCTTCAGGGACTAGCTACAACTCATTTCCCAGCTCCATTTCCTTCCCCCCCCCCCAATCCTCCCCAAGGTGGTCTGGGTCAAGTCCCTCACCTTCCTTTCTACCTCCCTCTCAGCCCAGGTGTTGTCAGGGCATCAGGACCTATGATTCCTGGCTGGAAGGGAAGCAGGGGCTTGAGGACATCCAGAGGCCAAGGAAGGGCCCATCTGCTGTTTTATGGGCCCCTCCTAGATGGGTCCACATCCCCAGAGCAGGGACGGGCTGGGGTCCCCCAGGACTCTGGAGATGACAGGGTGTACACCACATCACATACCCCGCCCCCTTTGGTAGAGACCCTTTGGGTCAGTGTGTGGTGGGGTCAACCCATTCTGAGGGTCCTTCGCCCTCCTGGGACAGCAAGTCAGCATTTGTATGGGCTTTCCCAGCCCAGTGTTGGACTTCAAAGTCATAGACCTGTAAGGCCATGTACCATCGTGTCAGGCGGGCATTTGTGTTTTTCATAGAATGTAGCCACCTTAGAGCTGCATGGTCGGTTACAAGGGTGAGGAGCCTACCTAGCAAATAGTACCTCAAGGCATCTACAGCCCACTTGACCACAAGGCACTCCTTCTCTGTGATTGAATGCCTAGTCTCTGCTTCCCCTAGCATCCGACTAAGGTACATGGCCGGGTGTTCCTCTCCGGACACAATTTGTCTTAATACGCCTCCCAAACCTACCCCAGATTTGTAACACAAACAGCTCTTTGAAATCTATATTTCTTAACACCGGTTCTTTAAAGAGGGCCTGTTTGAGGTTAACAAAAGCCTCTTCTTCCCATGTACCCCATCGTACCTGGTTAGGGAATTTATTTTTCAGCAGATCAATAAGGGGGACGGCCAGTTCTTCAAAGTGGGGAATGAACCTATGGTAATAGCTCACTAGGCCCCAAAATGCTCTAACTGGCTTTTTGGTTTTTGGCAGAGTCTTCCCTTGAATTGCCTGTACTTTGCTAAGAGCGGGTTGCTCTACCCATTTCCTACCTGGTGGCCTATGTACTGTACCTCCTGATTTGCCAACTGGCATTTCTTAGGGTTAGCTGTCAGCCCGACCCACCTTAAGGACTCATACTTTGCGCAGGTGGATTAGGTGTTCCTCCCAGGTCGCGGAATAAATAACTGCGTACCCCAGATGTGGTTTGAGTATCTTAATGATAATATGCTGGAATGTAGCTGGCACCCCATGCAAGCCAAAAGGGGGGACAGTAAACTTGTATAACCCCCAGGGTGTTCGGAAAGCTGTTTTCTCTCTAGAGGGAATCTGCCAATATCCTTTCGTTAGGTCAAGGGTTGAAATATATGTAGCCCCTCCCAACTGCTCTACCAGTTCCTCTATTCTGGCCATGGGGTAGGCATCAAAAGTTGAGATGGCATTCACTTGCCAAAAGTCAATACAGAACCTAGTGGTTCCATCGGGTTTGAGCACTAGGACTATCAAGCTAGACCATTCACTGCTGGACTCTTCGATGACTCCTAAGTGCAGCATATCCTCTGTCTCTTTCTCAACCTTCCTCTGTTTGGCCTAGGGAATGTGGTATGGCTGTTGCCTTACGATTTTGCCATCCCAGGTGATAATTCTGTGAGTTCCGAGATGGGTTCTCCCAGGCAAGTGTGAGAACATGTCCTGGAACTGGGCTAGCAGGTGCTTCACCTGTCTCTTCTGATCTCCCGTCAACTCACTTCCTATTGAGACCTCTGTGGGTCCTTCATCTCAGCAATCTCCGGACCCAGGTCCTCTTCCTTTTCACTTACTTGTGCTCCTATCCCCTCCTGACACACCCAAGGTTTGAGCAAATTGATGTGAAAGGTGTGCACCTTCCCTTTCTGCTGCTCCACTTCATAATCTACAGGCCCCAGTTTCTGGCACACCCTAAAGGGGCCTCTCCACTGGACTAGTAGCTTATTATTGGAAGTGAGCAGCATAACTAATACCAGGTCTCCTGAGTTAAGACTCCTCTCCCGTGCCTGCTTGTCATAATAGACCTTTTGCTTCTCTTGATTTTTCCTCAAATGTTCGTTAGCCCACCGGGAGAAGGTTCTTAACTGGGTTTTCAAATGGGTAACCTGTTCAATTATGGGCTTTAACCCTCTTTCCGTTCCTATCCAGGTTTCCTGTCCCACATCCAAGAGTGCCCTGGGTTGTCCCCCCCCCTTTCCTCCCCCTTCCCCTTCCCCTTCCCCTCCCCCTCCCCCTTTAAAAGCTCAAACGAGGAAAAGCCCAATGTAGCTTGGGGAACTTCTCTATATGCAAAAGGGCCAAATGGGATCACTTGCTCCCATGTCTGAATGTTATCACCTATACTTTTTCTAACCATTTGTATCAGGGTGTGGTTAAACCGCTCGACAAGGCCATCAGTTTGTAGGTGATAGGCAGCGGTCTAAACGTGCCTGATCCCAAACAATGTCAAGACTGCCACTGTCTGGACAAAGTTAGTGCCCCGATCTGTCAAAAGTTCTATGGGGAAGTTCCCTTATTATCTAACCTGCAATAACTTTCTGCAGGGGAATTGCCTAGGGATAGCGGGTAGCATAGTCAATAAGTGCTAAGAGGTACTGGTAACCAGCCATGCTCCTATCTAACAGAACCACAATGTCCATGGCCATTCGATCCAGGGATTGTTCGACCCCTGGGATTGGAATCAGGGGAACTTTCTTGGGCTGGTTCTTATTTTTTCATTGGCGCACAGGACATGACTGGCAGAACTTAGTCACCTCCTGATATAGGTTAGGCTAGAAGAACCATTTCTGTAAGATGTGCAATAACCCCCTGCTCCCCTAGGTGTCCTGCTAAGGAGTGGCTGTGGGCCAAGATCAACAGGGCCTCCCAGAATATCTGGGACACCATGAATTGGGCTTGCTCTCCTTTCTCTTCTCGGAATGTAATCCGATATAAGAGGTTATTCCTCTTCCTAAAGAGAGGATAACTCTCCTTACCCTTCTCAGAGCCTTCCCCTTCTGCCTTACCCCAGTCTTCCTGCAAGGATGGGTCTTTTGCTTGCTCTTCCGAAAAATGATTGAACTTGGAAAGCACCTCCTCTCCAAGAGCCTCAACTCCCCCTGGAGGAATTAACCCTTTCCACTTTTATGCCCTCCACTGAGCCCTGATTTTTCTAGTCTTTTCCCCTCTCTCTACCACGTCCGGGGTTGCAAATGGTAACAACTCTCCGAGACTGGGGACAGACGTTTCCAGCCTCCTGAGTCCCCCGCGAGTCCTACACCAGAGAAGGAACATTCCCCTTTTGGACACTCCCATTGGAAATGGCCCAGCTCCCCACACACAAAGCATCGTGGCTCTCTTCAGGACTCCTGAGTGGGTGTCTTTCCTATGGGGTCCTTAGGGTTATCCCAACTTCCCTTTGGCCTAGGGAGTCCTTTTCCCACAGGAATCTTTTGGGGTATCTCCTTTCTCCCTTCCCTGGGGACTCGGGGTCCTTGGGATTCAGCGTTGAAAGTTCTCAGCGAGGCCTAGCGCTATAGTTCTAGCACTATCTTCTTTATTATGGCAAGTCCAGAGTTCTTATCAGGTTCCAGCCACCTGGTGGCCAGATCAGTTAATCTGTGGGCCACGGCCCTGGGCCTTTCTCCTCGGTGAAATTTGGTGGCCCAAAAATACTTTTGATAGTTCTCTGGGGATAGCCCCAACCAGTCCTGGAGTTTCACCTCATAATAGTACATGGCTCGAGTATTGTCTAGGGACCGATAGGCTGCCTGGACTTCCCCGTAAGCAGCGGTGCTAAACGCATTGCCCACTGGTCCAAGGGCCAACCCACTGCTATAGTCACCCTTTCAAATGTCAGAATGTATGATTTGAGATCATCCCCTGGACCTATTTTTGCTAAGGTGAGGGTCCAGGTCCTCTCCAGTCCTCTCGTTGCAATACATCCCTCGATTGGGCCCATCTTAGGTTTCAGTGTCCTCACCGAACCAATCATCCCATCAGTGAGTTTCTTAAGCTTCTGAGTTTCTACCTCCAGTAGCTGGAAGAGTGACTGGTTAAGTTGTGCCTGTCTTTCCAGGATCTGGATAATTCTCCAATCCATTGTCTCATGCTGAAGGCGAATCGGCTCCACCATCCAACGAACCAGTTCCTCCGAAGCCATGGCTGTAAAGCAAACAGAGAGAAAACAACCCAAGTGCAGGTCTTTAGGAGAGTACACCCACTCTGCCTTTACCTGGACTAACTGTCCTACCCACACCCGTGCCCTAGATACTCGTACCTTCCGGGCAGACAAGTCTCAGAATTGTTAGTCTGTTGGCCTGGCTGGAATGGGCCCCTCCTCTGGATCCTGCTTGTTCCTTCCTCACAGGATCAGCAGTTCTGCTTCGAAGTGTTTTGGAGATCCCATTTCTGCCACAATTTGTTGCTCCCAGCAGTGACTTGACGTACACCCTGTCACACACATGTATCTATTTATTTATTTTATTTTTATTTATTTAATGTCTTTTCTATACCGCGCTTTTTGGGATCAGTGCGGTTTACATTCAACAATAATTGTACAGTGCAGGCGGGCCTACACTGAACTTACAATGAACAGGGAGTGATAACTTGGACCAATGAGGGTAACTATGTACAGGTTATATACACTGGGTATCTATTGCAGGTATCTTCTTTACAGTATTACATCGATATTTACAGTAATATCATGGCTTAGAATGTTAGATGAAGCTCTAATAGTTTGTAAGTCATCCTTTGTCCCCCTTATCCTGCCATTATTTCCAAATTCTTCTCTTTTTTTATCTTCTTCCATGATGCAGGTAATTTTAGAAAGGCTTTCCACCCATGAAGTCAGGTTTTACAGTAATATCTAGTGGCATTAAGCATATATATGCATTCATGACCACTGGCATTGACATGTCCATGCAAATCTGGAATTTACATATAATTTGCATTTCAAAAAACCTACATGAAGTCCACCCCCAAGAATGCCTACTCCAAAAATATTTACAAGTATGCAGAGGAGCTCTGTCTGCGCATACGTCTTTACGTGTATCTGGCACATTATTTTAAAAATGGTTCTTTGCACTTGAACAACCTGACTTCATGGGTGGAAAGCCTTTCTAAAATTACCTGCATCATGGAAGAAGATAAAACAGAGACGAATTTGGAAATAATGGCAGGATAAGGGGGACAAAGGATGACGTACAAAACTATTAGCGCTTCGTCTAACATTCTAAGCCATGAAGGCACATGCAATCTGGGACGTTCAAGCCAGAATGTTCCTAAAAGTGGCAAGCACGTCCACGTTCAGGCACGATTTCACAAACGTGGACATGCCTGATATGGAGATCTACATATATGTTCCTAGCATAATATTCAGTACCGGGGATGTCTGAGACATGCAATGATGCTGCAAACCCAAAACAAGTTTCCCAAACACACATGACATATCATTGTCATTCTGAAGAGTACTGAATACTGTGCCAACTTCCTGACACAAACCAGAGGTTTTAGTGCTGAAGCCACCACTTTTCCAATGGCTGTTCGTGTCTGGAGCAGGTCTAAGTTTGGACATAGGCACAGACGTCCCCTAGGATTTTACAGTCGATTGGGGATGTCAATGCGCATAGCTCCACTCTGGACATGCCTCCATCACACCCCCTGCCTATTTAAACATCCCCGCAGTGAAGATGTCTAAAACCCCATTTCTGAAATTGCTCTGGGGACTTCTCCATGATTTGGATATCCATGTGCATAGTTCTGGACATCCAAATCGCTTCTAAGCAATTTAAAATGACCCACTTAGTGACTAGTGCAAAGTACTAGCTCTTAAGATCTCCACCCCTCCCTTGCTTCAGACCTCCTATCTGCTCTTTAACTGTAGACCCCTACTGACTACCCCCCCCCCCCCCAACCTAGTCATGGCTCCCAATGTGGTCTTTGAGCCAAAGCATTTACAGATGCCTGGGCTTAATAACATGTAGGTAACTTATACATCTGTAATCTGCCTTATCCTTTCTGATTCCAGTGCTGTCAATCCAGTGCCATTCCCAAATCTTGCCAATTATACTAAACAATCCTTCAATAAAATGTAATTAAACCTATGATTTGCATTCTGTCTAAAGTTATCATTGCTCTAGTAACAGGCTATATAGTCACGATCCAGCATGACTTGGGCTAAAAATACGAATTTTAAAAAAGTGAGTAATTAAATCTCAAAATTCCAAATCCTAAATCATAATAGAGGCAAACAAACCCTGAAACTCAATAGGCATGGAGTGGAGGATTAGCCAAATGTTTAGAGCAGTAGCGCGGGAAGCCAGGTAGGAATCCTGCTGCTGTTCTTTCATAATCTTGGGAAAGTCATTTAACCCTCTGTTGCCATAGGAGCAAATTTAGAACGGCATTTTCAAAGGCATTTACACGGGTAACTGCCCTACTTACCTGTGTAAATGCCTTATCCGGGATTTTCCAAAGGCACCTACATGGGTAGTGCCTTTGGAAAATCTAGGATAAGTCCCTAATGTGCCCGGGGGCTATGCGGTTAGCATCAGGGCGTGGTGGGTGCATTCCAGGGCAGGGCGTGAGAGGAGGAAAGGGCTAAACAGGTAGCAGCGATTTTTGATGCTACCCGCTTAGCCCTCTACACCTTAAAGATAGGTGATGTTTTTCTTTGCCTGTCTTTAGGGCGCAGAGGGCTAAGTGGGTAGCATTGAAAATCGCTGCTATCTATTTAACCTTGGCGGCTCCGGGCGCATCCAGCCAAACCTGGATTTTCACTTCCATCGCCGCGGAAGTGAAAATCAAAGTTAAGGGGGTCGGCAGGCAGGCTATGCACTGACGTAGCACATAGCCTGCCTAGATGAAAATCGGGCCCTTAGATTATAAAACCTCTGGAGACAGGAAAATACCTATTGAAGCTGAATGTAATGCACCTTGCCCTACTCCTCTCTTCACCTTCTTAAACTTAGAAAACTGAAGTAAAGGAACAGCTCAGTAGCAAGTGTGGAGGGTCTGTGTTTCTTGTTGTGGTTGTTGGTGCTGCAGTCGTCATGCAACAACAGTGGCGCCTAGTCCTGGCTGAGGACTGTCGCTGAAACGGCTGGGTGAAGTGAGGTGAGGGGGGATATAAAACAGAGTAAGAAAAAGCCTGGTGATTCCTAAAGCCATGAGCCTCCAGAAAGGTCACCTTAGTTAAAGGTTTAGGGGTTATATTGGACCCGGGTCTAACTTTTCAGTCATATTTGCCATCCAATAAAGCTTTCGTTTTTTTAAATTACAAATGTTAGGACAAGAGTTTGATCTTAAACGGACTGGATTACTGCAACTCCCTTCTCCTTGGCTTGCCAGCATGTAGGTTGAGGGCGTTGGAAGTGATCCAGAACGCAGCAGCTCGATTACATGTGGGTTGTTTCAGATCAGTTCATGTGTCTTCCATCCTAAAACAGCTTCATTGGTTGCCAGTAGTACAAAGGGATCTGGTATAAAGTCGTCTTGTTTAAAATTTTGCATGAAACTTCAAGTTGTTATTTATCCTCAGTGATGGAAATATATACATCTGTACGATGTCTTCGGTCTCGGGTTTCTATGCCATTAAAGACCTCTGCATTTTCCTCCATCCACTATGAAGAATTTAGGTGGTGAATATTTGCTTTTGCCTGGCTATATACATACTGAAGCCAGTTTGGTGACTTTTCAGAGGTACATTGAGACATCCATTTCTGGAAGCATTTTGACCTAGGGTTTCTCTGGATCTGATATTTTGGACTGTATTTCTGGTTGTGCTGTTTGACCTTTGGTCTTTTTCTTTGTTTTAATTGTGGTTTTGCATTGGCTGTTGTAAACCGCCTAGTTTTAAGCGGTATAAAAGTTTTGTAACCATTAGTCGGTACTCCAAGTTGAAATGAAGTTCGGTTTTGAATCATGTTCTGTATTGCACAGTTTCTTTTTCTGGTCAAAGACTGGAAAGGAAGGCTGCATGTCTGAAGTGATTGCATGTTCTGTAAAAAGTCTACTGAGGCTGTCCCAGGCATTGAAGGAATCCTTTATGGCACTGGTTCTTAACCCAGTCCTCAGGGATCGCTTGGCCAGTCGGGTTTTCTGGATATCCAGAATAAATATGCATGAGAACGATTTACATATACTGTCTCCACTGCGTGCAGCTCTATTTCATTCATATTCATTCTGGATATCCCGAAAATGCAACTGGCCAAGCAGTCCCTGAGGATGAGTTAAGAACTTCTGCTATATGTAGAAGCTTGAGCAGATCTGACCAGCATGGCTAGTCTCTGGACCGTCCTGTTTCGGTTGGATGCTAACACAACTGCTATGATCTGAAATGTGTGCAATTGTATGCAGCAGAAATAATGAGTGCAAAAGGTAGAGTTCCTGCCTCGGAATTATTTAAACATTTTTACTTTTGGAACAGCCATATTTTAAATGAGCCATAAATTCTGCATTAATTTTTCCCCAGATTTCCTAACAGATGTCCCATTAATTCCACAAGATCTCACTACTTTTGTAGGAACTTTCACCATAAATTCCTATAGTGAAAAATTTTGCAAAATGGCAAAAAGGAGATTCTCACAAAAGGAGAAATTATTTGCACACGTCCTTAGCAATGTCACAATGGGGTCTTTGTACTAAAGGGCGCTATGGTTTTACACCTAACACATGACTAGCATGAAAAGTGACGTGCATGAGGTGCAAAGCGTGTTTCCGGCAGTGAATACGCAGCGCTGTACCCTAATGTGAGGCGCTGATACTGCGGGTGCGCTTACCTCCACCTGATGTAATTGCAACATTAATCAGGTAGCGTGTGACATGTGCCCCCATGCGACCTGCAATGCGCTCACCACGCCCACTCGCCACCTCTAGCCCACCCATTCACTACCCCAACACAAGAGTCACAATTACTCCATTTATCAGTGCACTGTCCAGCCCCAAGCTAACGGTTACCACAGACTGCTTGCCTAACCCCACACTAACTGCATAGTAAAGGGCCCCCAATGTGTTTATTTTTTGTTTTCCTATAAGCTAACAAGTTTTAGTTTGATTCTTGTATGGTTAAATGATGAGTGGCAAGAACGTTACGGTTTTACATGCTGTAGCTCGACCAAAGACACGGCACTGCTATGGTCACAAAGATCAGATAAGATTATGCACACACACATCTCTAAGGTATCTTCCAAATTGGAATTCAGAGGTTCTTAAATACAGGCCACTAAACAGGTCTACATTTAGATGCCTCCGTTTTAAGCACCTATTTCAGCCCAAAACATGAGCGCTTAATGTTAGCTGAAATCCATCTAACTTAGGGGCCTCACACTGAGGCGCCTATGTCAGATGCTCTGCTTTTGTAGAATACAAACCTCTAATTAAATTTAATGTAAGAACTTATATTCTGCCTCTTCAATCTCCGGATAGTACAAACCACAAAGCAGATTACAGGAAATTAAACACAGTCAACATGAATCAATAACATAAATAACCTAAAAATACCCTCTTCCTTAGCCTTGCTTGGAGGAGCCTCAGCATAAATGTTAAAACCACACACTAATAGCAAATCAGTGGTAGATAAACCTTGCACAGAATAATAGTAGCTATTGATGCCATTGCTTTATAGATTGCAAGCAAATGAATGAAAATTCATTGAAATTAGTATTTTGTTTAAATTCCAATTTTAGTATTTGTTCTGCCAAGTTGAGTATGTTTTAACATTCTTTTAACCCAAGTACTGATGGAGAATCACAGCAACCTCACTGCCCCTTTTGAAACACTTTAGATATAGTAAAATATAATAAAGCGCCTACCATCGCTGCTGAATTCTAACCCCAGGTATTAGTGACTACCGGCATTGAACATCGGGGTCACCGCAGAACCTGGAAGCTGAATATCGCTGCCACCCAGTTAATGATTGGTGCTGCCTCCACTCTGGCCCAAAACGCCAACGACATGCCTTATGCGTAAAATATCCACCCCCCCCCCATATTTTTTAAACAAACATATATTGTTATAGCTCAGGAACTGTGGTGGACATCCTGAAAAACAGACTTGGCTAAGGCTTCCAAAGACTGAACTTGGGAACTTGCGTCTATAGGATGCACAAGTGTGTTAGCCAATTAATTGCTGGCATAAAGGATCTTTCTAAGCAGAGCAAAATGAGATTTCCAAGTCCCCTTGCACTGCATGAAGGGTTCTCAACCCAGTCCTTGGAACACACCTAGCCAGTCGGGTTTTCCGGACGACCGCAATGAATATGCAAGAGAAGCATGTGCATGCATTGGAGGCAGTGCATGCAAATCTCTCTCATGCATGGCCATTTTGGTTATCCCCAACATGCATGAGAGAGATTTGCATGCCTGCCTCCATTGTATGCACATGACTGACTAGGTGTGTCCTGAGGACTGGGTTGAGGTTGAACCCCTTGCGCTATACCCATACGCTGCTGCTCTTCTCACCGTCATGGTTCCCAAATTCTGAAATTCCATTTTGCAGAAAGAAAGCTGTTGCAGAATATATCACTTGCCACCTCTCTGCTTCTGTTCATCGGCCGACCGCTTACAGGCTAGAAACAGACTTTCATGTTCCTTGGCATTCAAGAAGATCATAGGGGCATGACAGCCATACCATTTATTGAGGCTCAGTCTTCAGGGACACAGAACGATCAGGTGTAATGACAAGAGCGGCAATTAGGAGCTCTGCCGCGGGAATGAGATGATATTAAGATTTAGGCATTCAGCTGTAACTTGTTCTTACCGTCTCGTCTTCTCCTGTACGGAGACTCTGTAGGAGTCGTTCTAATACTAACTAGCAAACTAGCTGTCCCAGGGAAGTCACATGGTCACATTACCCCTTGCCCCAAAGAGAAGGCACTGGGCAGCAGAGAGGTGTGAAAAGGGAAATGAAATCAAGCCCCCTAGTACACCACACTGTGTTTTAATATGTTGTGCACCCAGCGGCAATTTGCTAATCTATTCTTCTGAATTTGTCTGATTGGCAGTGCTGGGGGCCGAAGGTGGGAGATCAGTGCTTTTACTTATTTTGTTTTTGTTTTGCTTTGCCAACACCAGGGGGTCAATTACATTTTAAGTACTGTAGACAGCCTTCGGGCATCAAAGAGATTACCGATGCATCCACATACTGTGCAATACAGGACTTAACTTGTAATTTGCTGTTCTAGTCACAGCATTTGATAATATTCACTACCTGCCTCAAATAGCAATTCCTTAATATTATACAGTGTATTAAGGAAAAATACATTTTCTGCCTCATAGTGAAAGCAGTCCTAAGTGCTGGTACCACTGCAGCTGACCTTTGAAATGCTCCAGCAGAAGCCATTTCTGCACTCAGGAACAAATGGCCATCTCTTCAGATGAATAGCTGAAGACTAGGATTAAGCCTTACCCAAGAACCTGATCTCAACAGCACCCTAACCACTCTGGGAGTTGGTAAATTTGCACACTGCGGAGGAAGAGCTTTATAGAGGGTTGTGACTAATCTAATGGTAGCAACATCATCACCATGTGTCTTCTATGTTCTAAAAGAAGACCGTTCTGGAGCCCCTGCTCCTAAGCTAACCAGCCTACAAAGTGAGGTAATTGTGGATGGTCTTGCCCTTCAGTCACTGGTCAGGGGATGTCCTCTCTACTTCTTTTTGGAGGAATTATAAAAAGCCTTGTGCCTGAGTGAGGTATCTTCTTGTGGCCTCCACTGGAGTCCAGGGGAGGATAAGATGCTGCTGGAGCCCAGGTGTAGCCAGGGCTGGATTTAAGACTTTGGTGCCCATGGGCAAAATCAAAAAGCAGATCCCAGAGAACTGAGATTGAGAGGGTGTCAGATAACCCACAAATTAGAATTCCAGAAGAAGAGAAGAGGAAGGCCATCATGCCAGGGCCAGTGTGACCCACTGTGTAAATTGTGCACTCTCACAAGGCATCAGCCATGGAGGACAGTACAGTTGGCACAGTGAGTTTGCCGGACCCAGCTGCGGGGCAGCAAGTAGTAGATAGCAAATAATAGAGAGAAAGGAAAAAGGAAAAATCAGTATGGGACTTTGGAGTCCATGTTCGCGTGCTGCACAGCTGGTGCACCCCTACTCCTCCAATGCAACATCTTGTTACTGAGGGATGGGAATGCATCGGGCATGCCGCAAAATCATGCGCTCCAAAGCCCCACACAACGTTTCCTTTTTCAAGGTGATGGTGGTGACGGGAAGGAAAAGAGAAGAGGGAGAGAGGGAACAGGCAGGAAGGAGGGATGGTAAGGTATTGGACTGAGGGGAAAGAGAGAGAAAGTGGAGATGCAGAGCTATGAGGCAGAGAAGGGGGAGATGCTAGTTTCTAAGGAGTGGACATAGAGAGAGAGAGAGAGACTCGATTCTGGGGGATGGGAACACTGATGCTGGACTCTGAAGAGTAGACAGAGGGAGAGATACTGGGCTATGAAGGATGGACAAGGTGAAAGGAGATATACTGGGCTCTGAGGGATAGACAGAGGGGAGATATTGCATCACTGGGGAGAGGAGAAGGGGTAGGGAATGGGGTTTTGTGGGAGAAAGAAAATGGATAGACAATGGAAAAGAAATAGGAGGGATGCTGGACCAATGGCATGGAGGGGAAGAGTGAAGGTATGGAGAGATGCTGGATCAGGAGGTGGGGGTGGGGGGAGAGTGAGGGTCGATGGTGGGAACCATGTGAGAGAAGCCATGGGGAGTTCGCAAGAAGATGAATGAGAAGACGATGGTGAGTACAATAGGTGAGAACGTGGTAATGGAGAGTGGGAGAAAGACAGAAGGGAGCAGCAGGTCAGCGAAGGAGTAAAACAGGGGAAATAGGGGAGCAGGGGAATTGAGCTAGGCTGGAGATGAGAGAAGATGGAAAGTTGATAAGTAGGTGGAAGTTTAAGACTGAGAACTAGAGGGTGGGAAGGATGGTACACTTTAAGTGGATAGAGAAGTAATAAAGAAAGAGGAAGGAGATAAAGGGAAAGATCAATATGCCAGAGGCAACTATAGAGAGGGAATGGAAGAAGACAGGAGGAACGAGAAAGCGGCAAGCAGAAGAGAGACTGTGACCATCATGAGTGAAAAACTAAAATGCCCTGACAATAAATGTAGAAAAAAGTATTTTATTTTGAATTTATTAACTGAAATATGTTAGCCTTGGGAAATGTGCATTGTTGGTATTTGTTCAGGTCAAGAGGAAATGCACTTCTACTTTTATTTCTCCATTGTTCCCGTAAATGCAGAGTTTGGCTTCTTGAGGTTCCCAGTTCAATTATTGTCTTTATATTTCTCTTTCTAATTTGTGGTCCCTTGTTCTGTATTTGGTGAGAATCTGTCTGTCCGCATGCGTGACTGAGGTGCAGTATTCTGTTAGCATGTAGTTTCTATGCAGAGATCTGTAGCAGTCCCACTTGCTCTGTTTTCCAAGAAGGAGAGATATTGGTGTTTTATATGATGTATTGGTTTAATATTTGTAGTAGGATTGGTGCTGTGTGAGTCCTGGTATCGTTATGTTATGACAGGTTTGTTATGGCTCTGAGTGGTCTTTTTGCAAGGTTTTATAGCACTTCCTCATATACATGGCAGTTGGCACTGGAAAGAAGTCATGTGGGAATCTGGTAGCCTTTCTCTAAACCCCCTGCACATATAAACGATCTCCAGACATTCATACACTTATTAAGTTGCTGTTGGGACACAAATGACAAAGGCACCTAATAGGACAAGAGTTCTATCTGCTGAAGAGCGATAAAGTTTATGTAATAAACCACCCCGTGAAACGTAAGAGCTATAAAATCAATGTGGCCCTTACAGATTTCTGTTTGCCAAAAATAGATCAGCAGTTTTTCTACTGTATTTTAAGTCCTTCTATAGTACATGCAGGAAATAATATAATTGCATTTAAGCTTTCATCTCTATCTACTCTTAAACCTTATTAACTTCTGGCTGCCGGCTGCCTCCCGCTGTGGCATGGAAAGCCAGACGTATAAACAAGTCCTTTATGTAAACGTTGCTGCTGTACCATCAGTCGTTTTCAGACTCGACTGTGCCACTTCTTGGTCAATTTATGCCCCTATCACTTATCTATCCGATATATTGAAAAAATTGTTATTTTTGTCGGAGTTTGTGCCATGAAGGAAATCTCCTTCCTGCAGTACTATGCTCCTTTTTAATCTTTTTTTAAAAGGGAATAACCCTTACCACAAACCAGGGGATAATATTCTGTCCCCTAGGAAAAATTTCAGTTAATGCAATGTAGTTAATGAAAAGGTTCTGGTACTTAGCTCTCCAATGACGTATCAAGCAAACCGTCATGAAAGCATAAGCTCTGGATCGCTCAACCGACTCAGCGCGATTATCAAATATTTCCCACTGTTCTGATGCCATCCGATATTGAGAAGATCCAAGCAAACAATCCTTCTTCATCCGTCACAAAAGGATAATTACTGGATCACTCAAAGAACTCAGTGTAGTCGAATCCACCCGATTTTGAGAAGATCCAAGCAAACAATCCTTCTTCATCCTTCTTCCTGTTCGCTTCCAGTTCACGCGCTTTGTTCGCTAATTGGGCAACCAGGATCTGGAGTAGGCTTGGTAAATGTCTCTGATAGTATGATAGTTACTGGGAATTTGACACAAGGTTTCAAGATTGAATGCCCATGAATTCCATAAGGAAAACATTTGAACAAGAGTTCCAGGATACTTTTTCCAGAACTTATAGTGTAGGAACATGGAGCAAGAAAAGCCTTTGGAGTAAGTCTCTAGAACAACAGTCAACAGATTCACAAAGCAAACAGTTAAGGAGGGATTTTCCATGGAGCTCAAGACCAGGCCAACCTTGGGCCAATCAAGAAACAGAAATTAAAATTTACCAGACATAGAAGACACAACTAAGGATAGGCTGGCTGGAATTAGCCCCCTAGGAGATTATAATTGCTCCTTCTGGAAGACCAGTGTCTTTTAATCCAAAGGGTTTGAGACCAGTCCAACTGTTAACAAAACTAGAAAAAAACAACATTTTGGGTTTATGAATTTTCCTGGAAACCTCTAGTAGCCTTTAAGATATATATATATATTTTTGTTTGTTTGAGCAGCAGCCACAACCACTTCTCTGTTAACACAGCAAAAAGAAAAAACCTACAAAGACAGATGGCACTCTTTTCCTGCATGTGTTTTTTTTGTAAAATGGATGTCCCCGCTGTATGTACCGGTAAAGGCCCATGTACTCCTGCACATGTGTATACGTATTTTACAAAAGGCTCCGTGTTAAGTGAGATATTTGTAAAATACCTCAGAAATTTTGAACATTTCAATTTGGATGTCCTTTTCTGATGTAGAAATCCTCTGCACAATCTGCTTTCCCATATCCAATGCTAAAAAAAAAGATGAAAACAAAATTCAGTAACATCAAAGTTGCAAAGAAAATGGCTGTAACACTTCATAAAACAAACAGTGGGAATCACCGAGAACTGCAGTGGCTGCCTGGCTTTGAGACAAAGGAAATTGGATGTTCAGTAGGAAACGTGTTACTGGCTGGTTTTGTTTCTGAATATTTTGGTGCATCTTGCTGCGCTTGCTTTCAGTTTGTGTGGTGTCTAAGGCACCCATGCCATGAAGTTTTGCATGCACATAAAGAAGCTTTTACATACACCAAAAAACAGTATGCTATGTGATAAAGTCTTACCATGCATGTTAAGATGGTTCTCCAATACATAATGTGTATTGTCACCACCCCCCCTGGTGGCCGGCAGCTGCAGGGGCAGGTTGTGCATTTAAATCAATTGTAGAAGTAAAAGACTCTTGGGCCAGATGCACCTTGGTCCTTGAAGTCCTTTCTCCTTATAGAAATGAGTTGTGGATGCCAAGTAGAGGGTAAACAAAAAGCTTTTATTTCCCTTTTAGCACTGAGGTTCGCTAAGTAACAAAAGTAAAGTTTTCCTTATTTTCAGGTTTGTGCCAAAGTGTTATTAAACAAGTGAAACTGTTACAGGCTTCACAGCTCCTTGTAGAATATAAAGGGTTTTCTAAACTTCGGAGTGAAACAAATAAACCAGCTATCCTTTAGCTCAATGTAAGTAAAATCATTGTTAGTGCATGTTCTGATAAACTATAGCTCTGGGAGTGACTCAAGGCTTCCCGCAACACAAATAGAGCAGTCCATTAATTCCTCCTGTGACAATGCTTCTAAATCCCAAGGCTCCACTTGCATGGGTTCCAGCTCATCTGTGCTTTCTTCTGTATTTGAGCTCTCCCTGGCTGCTATAGTGTGCAAATTAGTATTTCCTTCACCTATCCTCCAGCTAGGCTGTTCAAGGTTTTTCAAGTAGGAAGCATGGCTTGTTCTTAGGCCTCTATGTCGTGGCTTCCAGAACTCCTGCCTTCTTTCATTACTCTCAGAATGGTTATCTGATTCAAAAGCCCTTCTAGGAGCTAAGTCTCTTTTTAGAATTAAAGTACCACTGTAGCTGGGCTTCCTGAAGTCGGTGCTGCTGGTATTTTCCTTACCAGGTATGGTCTCCTTTACAGACTGTTTCTGTGAGTCTCCTGGGCACTGCTTGTCGTCCCTGAAGCTTGGGACGGCCAGGTAACGAATCCAGGCCTCTCTGCTTCTCAGTATGGGGATTCTACTGTCAGGACCTTTCCTTCCAGTACCTTTAAGTTCCTTTCTCAATCCTTCCGGTGAGCTCAGGCCTCCCTCTAGGCATGGAGTCTCTCTCCCTTGGATCCTGGCCTCTCCTGGAGTCTCTTTCCCTTGGATCCTGGCTTCTTCTGGAGTCTCTCTCCCTTGGATCCTGGCTTCTTCTCCTCTTTCTCCCCTCCCTAGTCTGGCTGCAGCTCTCTGCTTATAAAGCCGTTCTCCTCTTGAGTTTCCTGGCCTGCTCTTCAGGTGCATCTGATTAGTCCCTGCATAATCAGTACTTGGGTGTGTTCGCTCAGCCTCTGCAGGTTCGTGCCTCCTCCCTCTAGCTGTGTTGCTATGCAATTGCAGCTCCTGCAAGTCAGCTGCTTTGTGAAAGACAGCGTTTTCTTTCAAATCCAGAGCTTCACTAGCTTCAGCCCTATCACACATCCCCCTTCTTAAAATATTACAGGCTGGCATTTCATCCTTTTCACAGCACGTAATTCGGGACATTGTGTCTGCATTAGAGTGTAGCTTCCCTGCTCTATGCTCGACCTTATATTCATAGGGTTGTAATGAAATGTACCATCTGGTTATGCGACTATTATTATTCTTCATGTGGTTTAACCATTTAAGCGGGGCATGGTCAGTGATGAGAATGAATTTTCTCCCCGTCAGATAAAATTTCAGGGCCTCGACTGCCCATTTAATTGCCAAGCATTCTCGCTCGATTGTGGAGTACTTTTGTTCGGCCGGAGATAATTTCCGGCTCAGGAACATGACTGGATGTTCATCACCTTCATGCATCTGTGAGAGGACGGCTCCCAAGCCAGTTTCTGAAGCATCCGTTTGAACCAGAAACTGTTGGCAGAAATCCACACCTCATAATATCGGTACTTTACACAGCCTCCCTTTCAGTATTTTGAAAGCCTCTTCGGCGTCTGAGGACCATTGTATCTCATTCGGGGCATTCTTTCTTAACATGTTGGTAAATATCACACTTTCCTCCGCGAAATGCGGGATAAAACGTCTATAATAACCAATAAGCCCTAGGAGGCTTCTTAACTGCTTCTTATTTTGGGGAACGGGAAAATTCCTAACACTTTCCACCTTCTTTAATAGGGGTCGGACCGTGCCCCGTCCTACTAAGTGACCTAAGTATTTGACCTCTTGGCCCGCAAACATGCATTTTTCGGGATTTAGCGTTAAACCTGCTTGTCTCATTGTTTGTAATATTGCTTTTATCTGGAGTAAGTGTTGGTCCCAGGTAGAGCTGTGGATGACCATATCATCCATATAGGCTGTGGCATAGTTCTGATGGGGGCGTAAAACTAAATCCATTAATCGCTGGCAGGTTGCGGCTGCCCCATGTAACCCGAAAGGCATTCTTCTAAATTGAAATAGGCCGAGGGGAGTACTGAAAGCGGTCTTAGGACGAGCCTCCCTCGTCAGGGGTATCTGCCAGTACCCTTTGGTCATATCAAGGGTAGTGAGGAATTTTGCTTGTCCTAATCTATCTAGAAGTTCTTCGATGCGATGCATTGGATACGCATCGAAGGTGGATACCTCATTAACCTGGCAAAAATCGATGCAAAATCTCATGGTGCCGTCAGTTTTGCGTACCAAGACAATTGGACTGCACCAGGGACTGTGTGATTCCTCGATAACGCCCATTGCTAGCATTTCTTGGACCTGGGCTATCACCTCCTGTCTTTTCGCCTCCGGTAAACGATAGGGCCTCTGTCTGATGACCTTTCCGGGAGGCGTAATTATCTCATGGGCGACTAAGCCTGTTTCTCCGGGAATAGGTGTCAGTACGTCCTTAAACCTTTCTAACACTCTGGTCAGCTCTTGCCTCTGTGTTATGGGGATTTCGTCACTGACTCGTGGCTTGGGCCTAGTTTTGCAGACGTCCAGGAGGGGGCCCAGATCTTCGTCCACTTGTTCCTTACACACCGCGGTTAAACCCTTCGCATCGGTTTGCCCGGTGGAACCGAATCCTCTGGATCCTCGGACCGTAGGGGTTACCATGGGTACTTCCTCCAGGGTTGGAAAACCAACTCACTCACATATTAGCTGTGCAATGCGGTCCCCTATTTTGACGTCAAAGTCTTCTCCTGTGAAATTAAATAGCAGGACTTTAAGGGTGCCTTTGTAATCGGGGTCTATTACTCCAGCGCCTACATCTATGAAGTATTTTGAGGCTAGGCCAGACCATGGCGCGATGCGACCGTAGCATCCTTGAGGTAATTCTATCTGGATACCCGTGTCTATTAAGGCTCTTCCATGTTTGGGGATGACTTGATTTACTGCACTATACAAATCATACCCCGCAGCCTGAGCTGACACTCGACGGGGACTTTGAGCTTGCTTAGAAGTTTTGCAAAATTTCAGTACGAATTTTGTTTTTCTTACGGGCTCTTCTTGTACCTGCTGCGCGGATTTTAAAGCCTTTCCCAAGAGGGGACTGGGAACCGCCGGTATTTTGGAGTGGGTGCATGTAGAAACCAAAACCTCTTGGGGTACTAGGCCCTTTTCCAAACCTCTCCTAAATTGGGGCCAGTCCCTGCCTAGCACCAAATCCTGGGGTAATTTGGGGACCACTGCAATTAGCATCTCTTTCTCAATCCCTAAACCTCTTACCACTAGGTTGTATACAGGATAAAATGAAGAGGCGCCATGAATACATTTTATCTTTACTTTCCCTTCCGCTCGGCTCGGTGCAGATCCAGCTTGCTCCTCAATCATAGACCAGAGCTTCCGCGAGATCATGCTCTGATCCGCACCCGAGTCGAGAAGAGCCTTTGCGGTTACCCCTTGCACTGTCACCTCCAACAGAAACCCCTCATGTAACGCTTTGGTGTTTTCACTTATCAGTGCTGTCCGTGATTGACATTCACTCTGTACATGTCCTATTTTCCCGCATATAAAACATCTCTTATAGTGATTTCTTGATACAGGTATAACGTTTTTCAAACCCTTGGGTTTATATCGTGAGAGACTTCCTGATGACTGCATCATTGCCCCAGCTGCCGTCTTTGAAGTTTCACTAATTTGTTGGGTGGCCAATTCTGCCTCCAAATATCTCTCAGTTAATACAATAGCTTCTTCAGTGGTCCGGCAGTTCTGCAGTATAAGGAAACTCTGCACGTTTTTAGGGACTGCAGACATGAATTGTTCCAACACGACAACGTCTACTATTGTGTCAACAGGTTTTTCCTCAGGCCTTAACCATTTTAATGTTAACCTTTTAAGCCTGTGACTTAAAGCTTTTGGTGTCTCGCCAGCTTAAGATGACTAGCTCGTAGCATGCGATTATACACAAAAGGAGTCAGGCCTAGGCGATCCCTTATGGCCTTGGTCACCTCTGTGTAATTGTTTGCTAGTGCCGTGGGCATAGCCCTATATGCTGACAGCGGCTCGCCTGTGAGTGAAGCTGCCAGGCGTATGGCCCACTGTTCTTTTGGCCAGCCTACTGACTGGGCTATTCTATCAAATGAGTCCAGGAAGTCATCTATATCATCAGTGGCTGCCAACTTTCCCACAGTTAAGGTCTCATATGACCATTGTCCTACCACACCGCTACTGGGTCCAGGATTCTGTCCTTGAGGTGTAGAGGCCGCTTCTTGTGGCGTCTTTTGTTGGGCTAACCAAGCCTCCATCATTTGCAGTATGGGTTTTTGCTGTTCTTGCATTGCCAGTATTGCCTGTTGCTGATTTTGGCAGGCCATTTCCCGCTGTTTTTCAAATTGCATGGCCATCCATGAAAGTATCTCCTTCGGGTCCATGGTGATGGTGTACCTAGAAAAAAAATTTGAGAGAGAAAACCAAGTGCGGTACTGATAACAAATCAGCCCCCCTTTCTCCTCCTCTCTCCCTTTTTTTTTTTTAACCTCACACCCACATCCAGCACAGGTTAAGTTTATTTACATTTTACTGCAGGTGTTGAGTCAGACTTTGCGTAAAGGATGTTGTTGCTCCGTCCTGTAGCACTCCGCCACGGCTGATAGCAACAGCTCGGTCCTCCACTCCATGTTTTTCTTGAAGTTTGGCACTTTTCTTCTTTTCTTTTCTTCTGCAATTCTTAGCCAAAAATCCGTAAAACTACGCCATTAATGTCACCACTCCCCCTGGTGGCCGGCGGCTGCAGGGGCAGGTTGTGCATTTAAATCAATTGTAGAAATAAAAAACTCTTTTGGGCCAGATACACCTTGGTCCTTGTAGTCCTTTCTCCTTATAGAAATGAGTTGTGGATGCCAAGTAGAGGGTAAACAAAAAGCTTTTATTTCCCTTTTAGCACTGAGGTTCGCTAAGTAACAAAAGTAAAGTTTTCCTTATTTTCAGGTTTGTGCCAAAGTGTTATTAAACAAGTAAAACTGTTACAGGATTCACAGTTCCTTGTAGAATATAAAGGGTTTTCTAAACTTCGGAGTGAAACAAATAAACCAGCTCTCCTTTAGCACAATGTAAGTAAAATCATTCTTAGTGCATGTTCTGATAAACTATAGCTCTGGGAGTGACTCAAGGCTTCCCGCAACACAAATAGAGCAGTCCATTAATTCCTCCTGTGACAATGCTTCTAAATCCCCAGGCTCCACTTGCATGGGTTCCAGCTCATCTGTGCTTTCTTCTGTATTTGAGCTCTCCTTGGCTGCTATAGTGTGCAAATTAGTATTTCCTTCACCTATCCTCCAGCTAGGCTGTTCAAGGTTTTTCAAGTAGGAAGCATGGCTTGTTCTTAGGCCTCTATGTCGTGGCTTCCAGAACTCCTGCCTTCTTTCATTCCTCTCAGAATGGTTATCTGATTCAAAAGCCCTTATAGGAGCTGAGTCTCTTTTTAAAATTAAAGTACCACTGTACCTTGGCTTCCTGAAGTCGGTGCTGCTGGTATTTTCCTTACCAGGTACCCTTCCTTGGATACGGTTTCCTTTACAGACTATTTCTGTGAGTCTCCTGGGTACTGCTTGTCGTCCCTGAAGCTTGGGACGGCCAGGTAACAAATCCAGGCCTCTCTGCTTCTCAGTATGGGGGATTCTACTGTCAGGACCTTTCCTTCCAGTACCTTTAAGTCCCTTTCTCAATCCTTCCGGTGAGCTCAGGCCTCCCTCTAGGCATGGAGGTCTCTCTCCCTTGGATCCTGGCTTCTCCTGGAGTCTCTCTCCCTTGGATCCTGGCTTCTTCTGGAGTCTCTCTCCCTTGAATCCTGGCTTCTTCTCCTCTTTCTCCCCTCCCTAGTCTGGCTGCAGCTCTCTGCTTATAAAGCTGTTCTCCTCTGGAGTTTCCTGGCCTGCTCTTCAGGTGCATCTGATTAGTCCCTGCATAATCAGTACTTTGGTGTGTTCGCTCAGCCTCTTCAGGTTCGTGCCTGCTCCCTCTAGCTGTGTTGCTATGCAATTGCAGCTCCAGCAAGTCAGCTGCTTTGTGAAAGACAGCGTTTTTTTTCAAATCCAGAGCTTCACTAGCTTCAGCCCTATCACAGTATGTACTAAAATTATTGCTTCCCTGCATGGAAAAAAAACACTTTCAATCCCCCAACAAGACAGTCCCCCAACTAGCATCTCTCCAATAGCGCCCCCCACCATGGACACTGCTTCTTTTGATAAGTATATTTCCTCCTCCCTCTGCGACCAATGTTGACTCCTCCTTTTAGCTCTGGTGAGCAATTGGTGTGGTCACCATGCCAAAATCTTTGTAGGAGGGGAATTTTGTCCTAATTTTGCATTGTGCAGTAGCACATAACTTCGTTAGCAGCACTATATCCACTATACACTATACTCTTCTAGCTTAACATACACTATATATGTATTAGTGTATGTTAAGCTAGAAGAGTGGGGGGGGGCATTTTTACACTACACATTCTTGCCTATACCAGGGACCAGGAAGGAGAGTCTCCCCCCCCCCCCCCCGACACAGGCGTAGTTGGGAAGTGAAGATGGTGGAAGGTATGCACCCTGCTGATATTTGATTGTGAGGACCTCAATAAAATAGAGGCTCTAGCCCTTGTGTACATTCAAAACTGACTGATAAAGACTGATCCCCTTACAGAGGTTCTGCCTTTAAGGATAAATCCTGGTCTGGATGCTTGTTGCCAGCTTTGGAAATTACAAATCTGACCATCTGACTTTTGAGGGAACATTTTCAAGTTCATGCATTATTCCACAAATGTGGATGTGCCCAATATGGACATCTGTGGGGACGTCTACATACACGGCCCTGGAATGACATTTGAGAACGGAGATGTCTAATAGCCTAATGGTTAGATTAGTGGGCTAGGACTAGGGAATCCTACTGCTGCTCCTTGTGATCTTAGGTAAGTCACTTAACGTGCCATTTTCTCTACACTCTCTGGATGTTTTAAGGCCAAAACAAGCGCTTTCCCGATGCCCATTCATGTCTGGAGCAGGTCTAAACTTGGATGTTCCTGCAAATGTCCCCAATGTCTCTGAGATTGAGCAGGAACACCTAAGTCCATGCACTGCCCCAGACATGCCTCTATCATGCCCTCTACGTACTTCGACATCCGCACACTAGAGACATCTTTAAAAGCCATTTGTAAAATGGCTCTAGGGATGTCTTCATGATATTTGTCCAAATCACGACTAAAGCTTTTAAAATTATGCATCTTAGCTTAGGCGGGTTGGCTCTTGCATCAGACTGCAGCCCTCTTTGATTGGTTGAAACCTCCTGATGTTTTCTGAATTGAGGGAGTCAATTGCTTTGCTAACTGGCCTTGTTCTAGGTAGCAGTGAAAAACTGCTCCTGCTTTGGAAGAGAACCTGGGAGTTGGGCTTCAGCTTTCCTCCAGAGTTCCAAGCCTTATTTATTTATTTAACACTTCTTATATCTCATCAGTGCGGTTTACATTGAACATTGAACACTTGGGCATACATTGTCCTCCGTTTACATAAAACAGGGATATAACATTGAATCAACTGGGGAAACTATGTACATATTATATTTGGTATACACAAAATGGATTATGACATGGAATGACTGAGAAACTATATACATATGAGGATTTATCTTAAGAATATCAGTTTAAATCAGAACAAGTAAGACTTAATAACTCAGACTCAGACTTAATAAAACAGCGAGGATTTATTCTGCCTCAGCTCTGTGCCAGTTCAGAAGGAAAAGATTCTGCATTTCCTAACAACTCTTTAATTTCAAGGTTCCCTTCGGAAAGGTTCAGTCTTACAATTGCCAGAGACCAAATTGAACTGCCACCCAAACGGTGAAATCTAACCATAAATGAACTAAAGAGAGCCATATTTTTTTCTAGCAGGAAAAAGCACCAAGGATTTGGTTGGGACTAGACTTGTATCTGGATCCAAATAGAATTTATAGTTCTTCTGCCACATTTTCAAATATCATTGGGTTTCAATTACCAAACTGACTACTTTTGCTGGTTTTAAAAAATTGCCTTGGTTTCCCTTGTCAGCCGAGACTACAAAGGGGATATTCAGTGGCAGTGGCCACTGTTTGTAAAGCTCATAGCCATTGCTGCTAAATACTAACCCTGGATATTCAATGCTGGGGTCATATCCTGCTACCAGCATTGAATATGCAGATCACCGCATAGCCCAGAAGCTAACGAGCAGTGGCGATATTGAGCCGCTGCCCAGTTAGCTCCCACAGGTAAAGTTAGGCCAGTCTTTGCCATGCCTAACTTCACTCTTGGGTTGCTAACCAGGCAGCTGCTCAATATCGCTACTGCCCGGTTAGTGACAAGGGGCAGAGCAGAGGTGGCACCTAACAGCCACAACACATGCCAATGCTAAGCGCTAAGCACAGGGCATGTAGCGGCGGCACCTGCAAATATCCAATAGCACTAACTATGTTAGCGCCACTGAATATCGGCTAGCCAGCATTTATATGTTTTCAGGTCTGTTGTTGTTACGTGCCGTCGAGACAGTGTTGATTCATAGTGACCCTCTGGATAGTTGTCTTAAACTGCATTCAGTCTTCAGTCAGGCGGCTCTTTGTTGACGGAGTGACATCCATAGCTGCAGTGATTGTATCGATCCTTCTCAATCTGGCCCTCTTTTGCATTGACCTTCAACCTTGCCAAGCATGATGTCTTTCTCTAATGATCTCTCTCTTCACATGATGTGTCCAAAGTGTGAAAGTCAAAGTCTTGTCGTCTGAGCTTCTTTGAAAGGTTAGGTTTGATCTCCTCTAGTACTGGCTGGTTTGTTCGTTGGGCAGTCCATGGTATACACAGTATTGTAGGTCTGAAACTGTGTAAATGCCTTTGAATATCCCCCCCTCCATTGTTATTTAAGGATTTTATTTCTGCCTTTGTTTGTTTTGGTAAATATCTGTTTTGTTTTTGTGAGCTGTTTCTTTTTCATGAGAGTAAAAGAGAAGGTTTAGGTCAAGTATTTTTGTCTGCTTTTATTCTGAACACAATATATTGCACCACAGGGCCCAGTCCCCACTATTTCATTTAGCGTTAATCAATCTCACTACATCTGATTCAGGTCCTTTGAACCCTGTATTTTCCAGGAGTGGGAATCAGGGGGGTCAGGGGTCACCCCCGCCAGTCTGGTTTCCGGCCTGGCCACAGTGTTGAAATGGTTCTCTTGGGTTTTCTGAACGAACTCCACACAGCTCATGACCACGGTGATCTCTCGGTAGTGGTCTCTTTGGATCTTTCTGCCGCCTTTGATCTCGTTGACCACTCCCTTCTTCTGGCCCGCCTACGGAAGGCGGGTCTTTGCAGCATGGTTATTCACTGGTTCCACTCCTTTCTCTCCTCCAGATCTTACTCCGTTCTTTCCTCATCTACCCTTCTATCTTCCTTCGAGCCTTTACCCCTTCCCTGTGGTATCCCTCAAGGCTCAGTATTGGCCCCCCTTCTCTTCAACATCTTCCTCACACCTCTTGCTTTACTGGTTCAACAATACGGGATCTCTGTTTTCTATTATGCTGACGACCTGGTTCTCCTGCATCATACCTCCCCCCTTCATCCGGATCTCTCCCCTCTTAACTCCTGCCTCACAGCTGTTGCCGATTGGCTTACCACCCACTGTTTGCACCTTAACCTCACAAAAATTCTTGCCATCTGGTTCTCTCATGGTAGTATTCCTCCCCAGGTGTCCCCTTCCTTCTCTGGTTCTACCAATCCCCCTAGTCTCCTCATTTTGCTACTTGGGCGTCTTCTTTGACTCTAACCTATCTTTTCGAGATCACCTCTCTCACGTTTCCAAAACTTCATTTTTCTTCCTCTGTCAAATACGTGCTATCCAGCCCTTTCTTATTGCACAGGCACTTACTACCCTTCTCTTATCCTTGGTTATGTCCTGTATCGACTTCTGTATTTCCATTCTAGCTGGTCTCCTCTCTACGCAACTTCACCGCCTTCAATGCATTCAAAACACTGCCGCCGGACTCATTTTCCATTCCTCTCCTTGCGATCACATCACACCCCTACTTACGCATCTTCACTGGCTTCCTGTTAAATTCTGCATCCATTTCAAAATCCTTGTACTTGTCCATCGCATTCTCTACACCCACTCCCCCCATTATTTGGCTGATCTCGTTCACTTCCATACCCCTGCATGCTCCTTACAATCTTTGCATCTCAATCGTCTACATCTCCCTTCCCCCTCATGTGCTCACCTCCAGTCCACACGCTCCTCTGCTTTCTTTTTCATTGGTCCCGCCCTCTGGAACTCCCTACCCTCCTCTATCCGGCTTGAACAACAACATACCACCTTCAAGAACAATCTCAAAACCCACCTCTTTGCCCTCGCCTTTGACCTCCCTGACCCCTCTGTGTAATCTTACTCTCCCTCTCCCCACTTTTCTCTCTCCTCCCCTCTGTCTCATTGTATGATTCTGCTGGTTTGCTTTCCTATCCAATATTGTAACTTCCTTTCCTCTTTTGTGCCACTTGGTTTTCTGTATATGTTATGTAAACCGCTTTGATGTTATTGTTTAGCGGTATATAAAGTTAATAAACGTAAACATAAACAAGGCAGCCCCAGGTTACATAGCTTTCACTGTATTATTTTTTTTACTCGTGTAAATCACCCTGAGTTTTTTAGGAAGACTGGGTGACTTGTAAATGTAAATAAATTAAAAATTTATGCTTGATTGTTCAGCAGATGTTCACATAATTAGAGAGGACAAAGCTAATTTATTTCTGGTTCAGTCTAAATTTCGGAGATAGGGAAAATGTGGCTTTTTCCCATGGCAATGCAATCTAATGCTTACTGTGCTATTCGGAGGGGGATATTCAGTAAGGAAGATCAGCCTGGTAAAGCAGAAAGTAGCAGAGCTGTATAAAAGGACAAGGGGATTGGCATATTGGAAGGGAGGGAGTTGAGGGGAAAAGTGAATCTTTGAAAGACGTAGGTCTGTGTGAACGGGGCTGAAGGGGTGAGGAACAGTAAGAAATGAACATGTAAAAGGCTGGGATGGCTGAAATAGAGGGTAATAGAGGAGATGCAGCAGAACTGAGATGGAAAATAGGAGTGATGGAGAGGAACATTATGGGGAAAAGAAGAAAAGGGTGTCAGAGAAAGAAGGGAGAGAGACTGAAAAAAACAGCAACCACAACTGGAGAAAGAAATATAGCCAGCAGAAGAAAGAGATGAGACTGAGATTAGAGATTAAAGATCTAAAGGGATGATGCCAACATGCAGGAAAATTGATAGAAAACTAACGTTCGAGTTGCAGAAGGGGAGCAAAAGAGCCAAGAATGAGCTTGAATACCTGGAATGGAAAGGAAAGGAAGCAAGGGTAGATGCTGAAAAAGGGCCAGAGTAAAGTAAAGTCTGAGATTCCATAAGCGAGATTCTTGGTGAACAAAGAGCAATGGGGAGTTTATAGGCTGGAGTGTGGGCAGACAAGAGTGACCAAAAGACAGAGCTGATTGGATGGCAAGGGAACGCAATCACTGTAATGGGGTAAATAGAATGTTACCCGTCCCTCTCCAAAGGGATTATCAACAGTCCACTTTAAGAGAGTCTGCAGGGCTGGGAGGGCGTGATTCAGAGGCACAGGTTAAAAGCCTAGCAGGCAGCAGGAGGGAGAGAGGCCCATGGAGCCAGGTCCTTCCAAGGAAATCCATTTATAGTAGTTCTAAGGTAGGAATTTTAACTGGAATAAGAGGAAGGGCCGGGAGGACCAGCATGTGGAGGTTTTGACAAACTCGGAGAGAATTAAGCTGATTTTGTTTTTCCCTGAACTGCTGTCTATTCTGGGTTTCGTTTATGGAGGCTTAACAAGCTGGGGACAGAATAAAAACTGCTTTTGGTTTTTCCCAAACTGCTGTCTGGCCTGTGTGTTAAAGAAACCCCCTTCCCACCTCATGCTATGCTTACCACCAGGGCCGGCCTGTCCATTGTGCGAGAATGTTGTTCACACAGGGCCCCACGCTTCAGGGGCCTCGAGCCAACAACATTCCACACATGCTGTTCAACTCCCGGCAGGGCTGGCTTCAGAGGAAGCCGGGGAGGCCCAAAGTGAAGAGTGATGTTTTTCTTCACTTCAGCAGCTGTGTTCTAGTGTAGGCTGCTGGCGCGCCACAGGTTAAAGGGCATTTCCTGTTTCCTAGCACTCAGTGTGCCAGTGGCCTATACTAGAACATAGCTAATGAAGTGAAGCAGCTGTACAGAGGTGAGCCGGGGCCTCTCTGGCTCCCTCTAAAGCCAGTTACAGGCTTGGGGCTCTTTAGGGGGGGGCTGGGATGGAAATGGCTGATGAGGGCGCTAGGACTGGAAATGGGCTGATTGGGGGGGCTTGGACTGGAAATGGGCTGATGGGGGACTAGGATAGGACTGGAAATGGCTGATGGGGGGAGCTTGGACTGGAAATAGGCTGATGGGGGGCTTGGACTGGAAATGGGCTGATGGGGAGCTAGGATAGGACTGGAAAGCTGATGGGGGCTAGGATTGGAAATGGGCTAATGGGGGGATGGGAGAATGGGACTAGAAGAGGATGGGGCTGGTGGACTGAGGATGGAGAGGGGAAAAGATTAGAGGACTTTTACGCAGTAGGTAGAAAACACATAGGGCCTGATATTCAGCACTGGGGCCTAGGGTTCCTATAGCAGCAAACCATCAGTGGAGTGGAGGAGTGGCCTAGTGGTTGGGGCAAGGTACTTCAGGCCAGAAGGTCAGGGGTTCAAATCCCACTAGAGGACAGCAACCTTGGGCCGGAAGGACTGGGGTATCTAGTCCCACAGGTGCTCCTTGTGGTCTTGGGCAAGCCACTTAACCCTCCATAGCCCATGTTCCCTGTAAAATAGTTATCTCCAAGTTATAATGCCCTGTTCAATGTAATTTCAGTTTGTTCAATGTAAACTGCACTGATGCAGAATAGTGTAGTATATAAGAGAATGTAAATAAATCTAATATATTCAGTAACAATGATTGTACAATCACTTGTAGTTCTATATCCCCAAATAGGGTTTTAGTGCTAAATTAGTCTTAACTTAAAATACACTGAATGAGTTACTGAAGCAACCTGCTTCGCTCCAATCCCCTCACTTTCTATGACCACCCCCAACACACGTCATTCTGTCACTCAGTATATTGCAATCTCATCAATCATCGGCAAAACATCTAACATGTTCCTAGTTATGCCCCATAGACCCAAACATTTATCCCACCCTCTCCACACTAATAAAATGAAATTCTGCTAAACTGATGTTTAAATGCTCAGAAACATAATTTTCAATCTCCCTTGCTCTGGAATTTACTATATCCGATTTACCGATCAAACCTTTTAACTTTACTACTTTCTCTACAAAAAAGTTAGCAAGCACTTCTACCCCAATCCCTTCACCCTCATTCTGAATTGCAGATGACCCCTGACCCGATAATCCTTTCACAATTCAAGGACGAGGTAAGATACCTAGGCATTACCTTAGACAGAGATCTGAATGTGAAATCACACATTGCTAATACTGCAGCAAGAGCCTACCACTGACTAAGAATTATCAGGAAGCTCAAACCAATCCTTACCCAGGACCACTTCCGCACAGTCTGCCAAGCAGTCATCACCCCACTGCTTGACTGTGGAAACTCATATCAAGGCCTCCCCCAGCAGACTATCCACCCACTTCAAATGGTGCAAAACACTGCAGCACACATCATCACGGGCACTGCAAGATCGGACCACATCACCCCAGTCCTACAACAGCTACATTGGCTCCCAATAATTGCCAGGGCCAAATTCAAAACAATCCTGAACATCTTCAAAATTTTCCACCACTGCTCCGCGGATGCACTCCAGGATATAATAGCCAAAGATGCCAGCAGCAGACTCAGAAGGACCAACAGTGTCAACAAGATAAGCACATCAGCAGGTTATCACAGAAGTAAACAAGCAACGTCTAAGAGAGCACCCTCGCTGCTAGCCCCTGCAATTTGGAACTCCCTCCCTATGGGATTAAGGGCACTGAGCGACTCTAAAGACTTCTGTAGGGCACTGAAAACCTTGCTCTTTACTGAGGCCTACGCACAAGCACCATAAGTTGCTATACTTATATCACCCACATGGCCCAACACCTACCTACAATATCTGACCTCTTCCACCCTCCACACCTAGACATAATTACTCTGTATTTATGTTTGTGAGCCGTACCCTATCTGTTGAATGTGAACCCATGTGTGTTGTAACCACTTTGATTGAAGGATAAGGTGGTATATAAAACTGTCTAAATAAATAAATTCAAAATAATTCACGCAAATTACCACCAGTTTTATGAATTTCCAAAGCTATTTTATCTTTATTATAAACAGTATAGAAAAGAGGGTTTCCACTGGGCTGATTTTATACCTATATCAGTTCAAAAACAAATGTACTAACCTTGCATCAATTAGGTTCCTCCAACCCTTGTGCCGTCCCAGTAGCTTAGTAGAACCTTCCACTCCCCAAATCTACAGGGGCTGGAGAGAGAGAATTGTGGCCACTGCTTAATGCAACAGCTAATGGCCAGATTCAGAGATCATGACTGGATCCCTGGTGCATGGCACCTGACCCAGCACCGTCGCCGCAATGTCCAGCCTAGTTATGTTAAACGTTAGGGAGGGGGAATGTTATAACAAAGAGGAACCAATCCCTGGGTAGCTGTGATGGAGACTCATGAAGCCAAATGCCAGCCTAGGCTCTGTTTGAGCTGGAAGTGCAAGGTAGTGGGAGGGAACTGCAGGTCAAAAATATAATTAAAAAATAAATCCCCCTCATCGTTTCCTGTTTAAACCCCCTCCCCCACCCCTAAGCATTATAAAAAGCTACTGGGATCCTATTAGAAGGAAAGCCATAAGGTGCAGTAGAAAGTGCCTAAAGGCTGCAGATCTGTTTGCAAATCTGTGGTTGTCTCCATGTAAAAGAGCTGGATGCAAGTGCCTATTGCTCGCCCACAGGAATCTGCAATGCTTTACTGGCCCACTATGTGCATGCAAATTGTTCTAATGATATATGGAGAAACTATTGTTTCCCTGTGAGACGCAGGAGGATTGAAGTATTAATATCAGACTGCTGTACTAAGCTGTAATCACTGGGGTGGAAGAAGATTCACTCAGGAGCTGAAGATATTTGTAGGTCTATGCGCATGTCACAATTGCTTCCATCGTTGCCGGTCCCAGGGCTTGATTTCCATCATCTCAGCTGCAAACCCGATGCATTTTCATTGTCATGCCATTTCATTACAATCTCATCAAAAATACATTCTCCGATTAAATTCTTCATTAAGTCCATTTAGCTTTGCTCTAATCTATTTGGTGTGTTTTCCTTCTCAAGCAGTTTGAAAGATTCCTCACATCACACTACTAAATTAATTCTTTCCATCGTGCAACATGTAGAGAAGGTGTCCTGTGACCTGTTTGTAGACGCAGCCAGGCCTCACCATTCCTTTTACATCACTTTTCAGTGTTAAGTTCTGAGATATTCCATTCAGGTTTTCTCTTTGGTCATCCCACGAAGTCTGATGGTAAAAACGGGCACGCTCATAGATTTCAGGACGTACAGGGCTAGTATTCCACTAGCAGATTGGGCAATCACCTACAATGTAGCAACGCTCAGGGCCATACCAAGGGCTGTGTGAGCGGTGCAGTCACACAAGGCTCAAGCACCGAAGGGGCTACTGATATCAGCACTAGGCTTCCAAGAAGCTCAAAAAGAGTGACTGAATGTGGCTGGTTGGAGGAAGGGCACCAGATTCATTAGTCACACAAGGTGCAGTTCTAGCTTGGTACAGTCCTGCAAATGTTTCGCTGCACATTTATTTTATTTATTTTGTATTTTTAAACCGCTTTTTTCCAGATAGATCAAAGGCAGTTACATACATAGCTCAGTTGCATGTAACAGATTAACTATGTACAGATAATAACTATGACTATGTACAGAGAGTAATTGCCATAACTATATTACAGTATCCGATTAAACAATAAGGGCTAGACTGGGCCATGAACTGGGAGAAGAGCAATAGGAGTGTATATGTTGGGTGGGGAGGGGGGTTTATGGTGTAGCTTGGGATTGGACATTGTTAGGGGGAGGATGTGAGGGAATCAAAATATTTCCTAAATAGATGGGGTTTGAGTCTTTTGCCGAAGGATAAAAGGTCGGTAGTTTCTCTTAACTCAGTTGGGAGTTTGTTCCAGATTATGGGGGCGCAGTGGGAAAAGGCTCTATTATTGGTCGCTTTGTTAGAGCTATGGAAATCTGATGGAACCTTTAGTTTATTTTTGTTATTCACTTACTTTGGACGGTATTCTTCCTGTGGGGTGATTAGGGTAGAGAGATGAGATGGGGCTATCTGTCTAAGAAGCTTGAATGTTATAATTATTTTGTAGTGAATTCTGCTTTGTAAGAGGAGCCAGTGTAATTCATAAAGAATCGGTGTAATGTGTTCAGAAATGCAAATAAGTGGGACAGTACAAGCAACTACATGTTGGGCAACTTCAAGTGACCTGATGTTATGTTTGCGTAATCCTTGTAATGCACTATTACAATAGTCAAAATGTGGTGTAATTTATTCTTGAAGTACTGATCTGAAATCTTGGGTGTGTAGAAGGGGACATAAATGTTTTAACAGCGTGAGTTTGAAGTAGATTTTTTTTGGTTGTATAATTTATGTTGGGGTACATGATGAGGGTTTGGTCAAGAATGACCCCAAGATATATTACTTTGTTCTTGATGGATATGTCTGTCATTGATCGTGATAGTTGTAGGTGGGGAAAAGTCTTGACATCTTGTAATATATAGGGCTTCGGTTTTGCTGTAGTTTATGTGTAGATTGTGGGAGGTCAGCCAATTCGCAACTTCTTTGAAGCAGTTGATAATTTGTTGAGGGATGGGGGTCTGCTCTGTTGAGAGGGAGATATAACATTATATCATCCACATATATGTGGTATGAAACGTTGAATTTTTTTTTAAATAGTGCAAATAGGCTGTAGGTATAAGTTGAAAAGGAGGGCAGATAGGGCAGAACCTTGGGGCAGTCCTTGTTTTTTATTGTATTGACTGGAGGTATGGTGACCTGTTCTGTCTAAGAAATAAGATTGAAAACATTTGAGAGTAGTGTTGAGAGTAGTGTTGCATCGTGAGACATTAGGGTGTGGTCAATGTTTTGAAAAGTGGCCTTAATATCCAAAACTAAGAGTATAAAGGCCTGTTTGAAGTTGTCTATTCCGCAAACTTGATTGTCAAATAATGCAATCAATAGGGTCTCCACCCTACTGATTGCATGAGAACACAGCTCTGCTCTGATGAATCTACTAGCCAGTGCCCTAATCTCAGGTAGGAGAAAACATCCCTTTGTTTCCTGCTCCAACTCAAAACTGAAGGAAGCACAGCCTGTTGTTGGAGTAAATAACTGGGCCCCAGCATGTCTAAAATTGGCCCTGTTGCTTAATTGCAGTACATCCTGAAGTTTCCTCCATCTTTGCTGTTTCTGGGTTTCTAATGATCTGTAACGGAAATCACTAGCCTGGAAAATAGAGAGAGCCGGGCCGATCCAAGGAGATGAGGCGCCCTAAGTGAACATCATCCCTTGTGCTCCTCCCTCCCCATTGCCGGCACCCAATGTTGCTGCTGCTGCTCCTCTCAGGACCTGCAGAGATGGCAAGGGCCGCAGACAGCCGCACGATTGTTACCCTTATAATTTTGGTTCCACGAGACTTTGCTTCTGCTCCCTTGGACCGCCTGATGCCGCTTTCCTTTGCAAACAGGAAGTTGGCATCAGGTGGTCTGAGGGAATGGAGGCAAACAGCCCCTTGGTACTGAAGTTGTAAAGTAAGCATCGTGGGGTTGTTTGCAGCCTTTGCCACCACTGCAGGTCCTGAGAGGAGTGGCAATGGTTCTAGGCGACTGCATAGCTCACCTGATGGTAGCGCTAGCCCTGTCTATAGGAATGCCAGCTTTTCTGCACAGTTAGAACATCAGATATTTGGAGCCAGGATGGAGCGGCAGGGGGCATCAACATCACGAGGTTGTTGTTGCTAGCTGCCCACCTCCCACTCCCTATTCAGGATGGGGAAAGAGAGAGCCACTGGATGGATGATGATTGATGTTAGACATGGAGAGTGATCAAAAGACTGGGAAATGGAAGGACTGGGGTTGAAGGTTGAAAAGTGATAGGTAGATGGCGTAAAAATAGGGAGATTGAGAACTGGATAGTAAGGGGTAATGAAATCTGGGTGGACAGAGAGAGAGAAACAAATGGAAGAAAGGTGGAAAGAAAAAAATAAGTATCTAAGATGGAAGGGAGTGAAGAAAACAAAAGGAGAGACAAGAAATGGCAGATGGACTAGAGACTGTAGAAAACGAGCTAAGAGAAGACAGAAGAAAACAGAAGCCTCAGATCAGGACCGGCATGATCAGAGAATAAATGGTCACACAACAAAGGTAGAAAAAAATGCATTTTCAAATGAGTGATTGGACTTTGTGCTATTTTTATGTTTTACACAGTATAGGGAAATGCATCGGTACTTAGAGAGGGCCTGTGTTCTAAGTGTGTGACTGAGGCAAGGCGTTCTGTTAACATGGAGTTTGTACAAAGGGATCTGTACTGTAGTAATTTGACTTGTTTAGCTTTTCAATAGGTGTATGGATGTTCTAGGGCCTGCTACAGTATTTACAGTGCTGTTTTTATCTGGGTAGGCCTCTTATTGTAGGAGTTTTGGACGTTTATGCTAGTATGGTGTGGTTAATTTGGCCTTGTAGATCATCAGTGACTTTTGTAGGGTTTTGTATTAATTCACAATATGCCTGGTACAGGAGAATGTTTGTTAGTGAAATGATCAGAATCAAATATTTTTTAATATATTGAATTCTGTGGGTGAATGTCCTACCTCTGCTCTGTACCCATTGTCCAGGGAGACGATTCTGTGGATGGAGAATATATATTCAAAAAGAGAACAATAATGCAGTTTATAACAAAATAAAATGAGTTATAATTTTATAATTTGGTATTATAAATTGTGCTGTGATTCTCACTTTTTTCTTTTAGTTCCTTGGCGTGTGAGCATCTTGCAATTTGCTGTTTTTTCAGGGGGTGTGAAGTGCTGTGTTGGGGTGCCAAGTTGCTCTTGTTATGTGGAAGTGGGAGGTGCTGTTGAGCCCCTCTTGTTTGGCATATTTAGCAGTATGTTTCCTAAGCTTTGCGCTGGTAACATATGAACATAAGATATGCCATACTGGGTAAGACCAAGGTCCATCAAGCCCAGTATCTTGTTGCCAACAGTGGCCAATCCAGGCCACAAGTACCTGGCAGGTTCCCAAAAAGGTGCACAGGTTCCGCAATGCCAGTCTTGGGTCAAGCAGTGGATTTCCTGGGTCTTCTTTAATAGTTTATGCACCTTTCCTCCAGGAACTTGTCCAAACCTTTTTAAACCCAGCTACACTAATAGTTTTTACTATGATCCTCCAGTAACTGATTCCAGAGTTTGATTATGCGAGGCTGGAGACTAACTGTAGAGATGGAGTTACATCCCCCTATAGTTATTGCATTTCAGCGTGGCAAAATGGCTGCCGGTGCAACTAAGACCACACACTGAGGTGTCATTACTTGCACTACATTACTTGCATTGAGCTGTTATGTTTCTGCCAATTTTCTGAAAGGAATTCTTTCTATTAAAGCTATTTAATCTGTGAACCCACTATTTTTTGTTAAATCAGTCAGGGCCTAGTAGCAGCAGTTTAAGTTTAAATTTAAAACACAGAAGAGAACTTTCTAGTTACATTTCATACCGAGCAGAGAGCTTATAGTTTTAATTTAATAGTCACTCAGGGCCTAGTATCAGCAAAGTATTTTTAGTTTAAATTTAAAACATAGAAGAGAGCTTTCTGGTTAAATTTGGAACCCAGCAGTGAGCAGTAGTTTAAATTTAATAGTCACTCAGGGCCTAGCATCAGCAAAGTACTTTTAGTTTAAATTTAAAACACAAAAGAGAGCTTTCTGGTTAAATTTAGAACCCAGAAGAGAGCTTGTAGTTTAAATTTTATAATAAGTTAGAGCCTAGCAGCAGCAAAGAGCTATAATTTAAATCAAATAAGAATATAGCTTACCTCAGCAGCACAGGACAGGGTACTGTGTAGCAGCCCTCCTTTAATAAGTGTTATTTCCTTCCCTCCCTCCCCACACCCACCCACCCCTGGGATAATCGTAGCTTTATAGGTGCTTACACATCTTAAAAGACAGGAGGTGCTCTCAGGTGAAGCTTGTTACCCAAATCAGACATACACTAAGGACCTGAGATTAATTAAGCTTCAGGTGAACAAGGTATATTAAACATATTAGGTACAGTTTTATTGGTATAAATATCCATAGCAACCCTTAGTAAGTAAAGAACTTAAAGATCTAAACAAAAACTTAAAACTAAGATGCAGACAGCAGTCCAGCAGCGGGATGGGGGCTTTCCAGTCTTTTGCATTGAGTGTCACATGTATGATTTTCTCCCAGTAGGTGAGAGATCTTACGTGTGCACTAGGTGCAAGGAGCTCTTTGCTGTCAGGGAATGAGTCCGTTCTCTAGAGGCTAGAGTAGCAGACTTGGAAAACATAAGAAAGACAGAGAGGTACATAGACGAGACCTACAGGGATATAGTCCTGAAGTCCCACCTCCAGTCTGGCAGCATCCCTGTTGCCATGGAAGAGAGAGGTCAAGTGACAGGAGAGCATCACCCTGGTGTGGCAGGAAGTGATCCTGTAACTAGGACCTGTCCTCCAGGTGATGTAAAACCCTCTCGCACCGAGGAAGTTTCTCCAGGGCCATGTGCCCATGAGGGAAGGGTTAGGACAGCCGTTATAGTTGGTGATTCGATCATTAGGCATGTAGATAGCTGGGTGGCTGGTGGACGTGAGGATCGCCTGGTAATATATCTGCCTGGTGCGAAGGTAGCGGACCTCACGCGCCACCTAGATAAGGTCTTAGATAGTGCTGGGGAGAAGTCTGCTGTCTTGGTACATGTCGGTACCAATGACATAGGAAAATGTGGTAGGGAGGTTCTGGAGGCTAAATTTAGGCTTTTAGGTAGGAAGTTGAAATCCAGAACTTCCAGGGTAGCGTTCTCCGAAATGCTTCCCGTTCCACGTGCAGGACCCAAAAGGCAGGCAAAGCTCCGGAGTCTCAATGCGTGGATGAGACAATGGTGCAGAGATGAGGGATTTGGATTTGTTAGGAACTGGGGTACATTCTGGGGAAAGGAGGGGCTCTTCCGAAGGGATGGGCTTCACCTTAACCGGGATGGAACCAGGCTGCTGGCATTAACCTTTAAAAAGGAGATAGAGCAGCTTTTAAACTAGATAATAGGGGAAAGCCGACAGCCGCCCAAGAGCAGATGGTTCGGAAGAATGTACCCTTGAAGGATACTACCAAAAGCAGAGAGGTTCCAAAAAAATAGTAAAGTAGCCCAAATGCCCTCGAGTATGGAGCAGACAGAGCTTAAAGATCCCAAATTACCCATGTCTACCTATAGCCAAATTAATATGAATAAAATACAGTCTCTAAAATGCTTGTATGCAAATGCTAGAAGTCTAAAAATAAGATGGGAGAGTTAGAATATATAGCACTAAATGAGAGGTTAGATGTGATTGGAATATCAGAGACATGGTGGAAGGAGGACAGCCAGTGGGACACTGTGATACCTGGGTACAAACTATATCGTAATGATAGAGCTGATCAAATTGGTGGAGGGGTTGCGCTCTATGTTACAGAGGGCATTGAGTCAGAAAGGATTAAAGTTTTGCAGGAAACAAAATTTGCTGTAGAATCTCTATGGATTGAAATTCCATGTAAAAAGGGGAAGGCGATGGCGGTGGGGGTGTACTATCGACCGCCTGGCCAGAATGAACAAATGGATGATGAAATGCTCAAAGAAATCAAGGAAGCTAACAAAAGTTACAGTGCGGTAATAATAATGGGCGATTTCAATTACCCCGGTATCGACTGGGTCAGTGTCACGGCAGTACATGCTAGGGAGATAAAGTTCCTAGATAACATAAATGACTGCTTCTTGGAGCAGCTGGTCCATGAACCGACGAGAGGGGAAGCCATATTAGACTTAATCCTTAGTGGAACACCAGATCTAGTGCAAGAGATAAGGGTGTTGGAGCCACTTGGCAATAGTGATCATAGCATGATCGCCTTTGATTTAATTAGTGGAGGAGGGATAGTAAGGAAATCCACAGTACTGCCATTTAACTTTCGAAAGGGAGACTATGATAAAATGCGGAAAATAGTTAAGAAAAAACTAAAAGGAGCAGTTGCAAAGGTTAAAGACTTACATCAAGCTTGGGTGTTGTTGAAAAATACTATCTTGGAAGCCCAGACCAGCTGTATTCCACGCTTTAAGAAAAGTAGAAGGAAGTCCAAAAAACTGCCAGCATGGTTTAAAGGTGAGGTCAGAGAGGCTGTTGTTGCCAAAAAAGCATCTTTCAGGAAATGGAAAAAAGAGCCAAACGATGAAACCTGGAAACAGCACAAGCACTGGCAGGTCAAATGCAAGGCATTGATAAAGAAGGCAAAGAGAGAATTTGAGAAGAAGCTTGCTGCGGAAGCAAAAACGCGAAATAAAGATTTTTTTCAAGTACATTCATAGCAAAAAACCTGTGAGAGAGTCAGTTGGACCATTAGATGATAGAAGAGTTAAAGGGGCACTAAGAGGTGACAAGGCGATAGCGGAGAGACTTAATGAATTCTTTGCTTCGATCTTTACTGAGGAAGATGTAGGGATGTTACCCATGACTGAAGTGGTATTTAAAGGTGCGGAAGAATTGAAGGAAATATCGATACATCGGGAAGATGTATTACAACTATTAGATAAACTGAAGAGTAGCAAATCACCTGGGCCGGATGATATACATCCAAGGGTGTTGAAAGAACTGCAATATGAAATTGCAGACCTACTATTAGTAATCTGTGAACTATCATTAAAATCATCTCTAATACCTGAAGATTGGCGGATCGCCAATGTAACGCCAATTTTTAAAAAGGGTTCGAGGGGTGATCCGGGAAACTACAGACCGGTGAGCCTCACGTCAGTACCGGGAAAAATGGTAGAAACCATCATAAAGAATAAAATTACTCAGCATGTAGATAGTCATGGCCTAATGGGAGACAGCCAACATGGCTTTAGACAAGGAAGATCTTGTCTTACTAATCTGTTATGTTTTTTTGAAAGTGTGAATAAACAGGTGGACAAAGGTGAGTCGGTTGATATAGTGTATCTGGACTTTCAGAAAGCCTTTGAGAAGGTCCCTCATCAGAGACTTTTGACAAAAAAGAGTCATGGGATAGGAGGCAGTGTACTACTGTTGATCAGGAACTGGTTAAAAGATAGAAAGCAGAGGGTTGGACTAAATGGCCAATTTTCCCAATGGAGAAAGGTGAATAGTGGTGTACCCCAGGGATCTGTGCTGGGTCCGCTGCTTTTTGACATATTCATAAATGACCTGGAAAGTGGAATAACGAGTGAGGTTATCAAATTTGCAGATGACACAAAACTATTTAAAGTTGTTAAAACCCAAGAGGATTGTGGAAAATTGCAAGAGGATCTTGATAAATTGGAAGACTGGGCATGAAAATGGCAGATGAAATTTAATGTGGACAAGTGCAAAGTTATGCACCTAGGGAAGAACAACCCAAACTATGGTTACACGATGCAAGGTTCCACATTAGGAACTTCCACCCAGGAAAAAGATTTAGGCGTCATTGTGGATAACATGTTAAAACCCTTGGCCCAGTGTGCAGCGGCAGCCAAGAGAGCAAATAGAATGCTAAGTATCATAAGGAAAAGAATGGAAAATAAAACAAAAGATATTATAATGCCTCTATACCGTTCCATGGTGAGACCGCACCTTGAATATTGTGTGCAATTCTGGTCGCCGTATCTTAAAAAGGATATAGCGTTATTAGAAAAGGTTCAGAGAAGAGCCACCAAACTGGTAAAGGGGATGGAAGGATACTCCTAAGAAGAAAGGCTAAAAATGTTAGGGCTCTTTAACCTGGAAAAGAGACGACTGAGGGGAGATATGATAGAAGTCTATAAATTAATGAACGGAGTGGAACGGGTAAACGTAGATCAACTGTTTACGTTATCAGAATATAGGAAGACTAGGGGACATGCAATGAAGCTACATGGTAAACTATTTAAGACTAATAAAAGAAAATATTTTTTCACTCAACGTGTAATCAAACTCTGGAATTTGTTACCGGAGGATGTAGTAAATGCTGTTAGTGTAGCTGGGTTTAAAAAAGGTTTGGAAAAGTTCCTGGAGGAAAGGTCCATAAACCATTATTAAGAAGGGACCCAGGATATCAATGCTTGACCTAGTACAAGCATTGCAGAACCTGTGTCTTTTGGGGAAACTGCTAGGTACGTATGACCTAGATTGGCCACTGTTGGAAACAGGATACTGGGCTTGATGGACCTTGGTCTGACCCAGTATTGCATATCTTATGTTCTTATGTTCTAATACAGATGTCTGTGTGTGTGAGACTTCTTTCTCTTCCCTCACTCTGCAATCAAGTATAATTTTGGGAAAGAAATCCTTTAAACCCAAGAGTAATGGGTAAAAGCATTTTTTGTCCACATATAGAAGCATAGAAATATAGAAATAGAAACATAGAAATATGACGATAGAAAAAGACCACATGGCCTATCTAGTCTGTCCTTCCATATCAACAACTACAACAGTCCCCTTTTTCCCCTTAGAGATCCTCTGTGTTTGTCCCATGCTTTTTTGAATTCAGATACTGTCCTCATCTCTACCACTTCCACTGGGAGACTATTCCACGGATCCACCACTCTTTCCGTAAAGAAATATTTCCGCATCCCATGTCCCCTCGTAGCAGAACTTGCTTTCAATTGAAAGAGGCTCTTCCCCTGTACATTTATGCCACGGAGGTATTTAAACATCTCAATCATATCACCTCTATCCCGCCTTTCCTCTAAGGTGTACATATTAAGATCCTTAAGTCTGTCCTCATATGCTTTATAATGAAGACCACTAAACATTTTAGTAGCCACCCTCTGTACCGACTCCATCCTGTTTATATCCTTTTGAAGGTGCGGTCTCCAGAATTGCACACTATACTCCAAATGAGGTCGCACCAAAGACTTATACAGAGGCACTATCACCTCCTTTTTTCTGCTAGCCATTCCTCTCCGTATGCATCCAAGCATCCTTCTAGCTTTTGCTGTCGCCTTTTCTACCTGTTTAGCTACTTTAAGATCATCAGACGCAACCACGCCTAGGTCATGCTCTTCTTTAGTGGACAAAAGTACTTCACCGCCTATACTATATTGCTCCCTTGGATTGGTGCAGCCCAAATGCATGACCTTACATTTTTTAACATTAAATCCCAGCTGCCAAATTCTAGACCATTCTTCAAGCTTTGCTAGATCCCTCCTTATGTTATCTACACCTTCCTGGGTGTCTACTCTATTGCAGATTTTGGTATCATCCGCAAAGAGGCAAACCTTACTCGACAGTCCTTCCGCTATATCAATAGCAAAGATGTTAAAAAGAATCGGACCAAGGACAGATCCCTGGGGCACACCACTGGTAACATCCTTCTCCTCAGAGTGAGCTCCATTTACCTGTACTCTTTGTTGCCTCCCACCCAACCAATTTCTAACCCAAGCAGTAACTTTAGGGTCCATCCCTAGGGTGCTCAGTTTGTTTATAAGTCGCCTGTGAGGAGCAGTGTCAAAGGCTTTACTGAAATCTAAATACACCACATCTAGGGCTCTCTCTCGGTCCAACTCCCTGGTCACCCAGTCAAAGAAATCAATAAGATTTGTCTGACAAGACCTGCCTCTGGTGAATCCATGCTGCCTCGGATCCTGTAATCCGCTGGACTCCAGAAACCTCACTATTTTCTCTTTCAGCAGCGTTTCTAATAATTTACTCACCACCGAAGTTAAACTAACCGGCCTGTAGTTTTCAACCACATCCTTACTTCCGATTTTGTGTAAAGGCACCATATGAGCCTCTCTCCAGTCCTTTGGCACCACTCCTGACTCTAACGAGACATTGAAAAGGTCAGTCAGTGGAGCTGCTAGAACGTCCCCAAGTTCCCTCAGTATTCTAGGGTGTATCCCATCCGGTCCCATCGCTTTGTCTACTTTAAGTTGAGCTAGTTTCTCACGAACACAGTCTTCTGAAAATTGTTCAAGATGTCCCTCGCTTCTGTTCATGTTTATCGGTGTTTTCTGAGGTCCTGCTCCTGGTTCTTCATCTGTGAACACAGAACAGAAATATTTGTTAAGCAATTCCGCTTTATCCTCATCAGCTTCTACATATTCCTCCCCTTCACCCTTGAGTCTGACAATGCCACTTTTGCTCCTCCTCTTCTCACTAACATATCTGAAAAATGTCTTATCCCCCCCATTTTATGTCTGTTTTTAGTTTGTATTAATATATTTCCTGCTTGGTGAAGATCTATCTCTGTTCTGCATGTGTGACTGAGGCTACGTGTTCTGTTAGCATGGAGTTTCTGTGTAGAGATCTGTAGTAATCCGGCTTGCTCTGTTTTCTGAATAGGAATATGGATGTTCTAGGGCCCACTGCAATATTTATAGTGCTACCCTTTTCTGGGTACGCTCCATGTTGTGTGAGTTTTGGAAGTTAGTGCTGGTATGGAAAAGTAGATTTGCTGTATAGGTCCCGTATTCTGGGTTCTTGGTGTAGTTTCCTGTAGGGTGCTGGTTGGGAGGATACTGGAATATGGATTGTCTTTGAGATTTGCAGTTTTGTGTTCTTTATGCTGCCAGAGTGAAATTTAAAATATTTTATAAGTTTAGATTCAAGAAAATTTCAAATTTTAAGGCAACATCTCAGTTTAATTTTTTTTAGTAGCCTAATAGAGTCATTGCTGCTGAGTTCCAAACTTTTCCAGCTTTGGAGTTTGTATGTAGGGATCTGTACTGTAGTAATCTGAATTGTTCAGCTTTTCAAATAGGTGTTGGATGTTCCAGGGCCTGCTGCAGTGTTTATAGTGATGCTTTTTGGGGTAGGCTCCTTATGTGAGTTTTGGAAGTTGGTGCTGATATGGTATGCTGGATTTGCTCTATAGATCTTCAGTGACTTTTGGAGGGTTTTGTATTTTATTTATTTAACAAGTTTTTTTATATTGCTTTTATCATTTTTAGCCAAAGCAGTTTATATTGTAACTTAAACTTGGTAATGTACATTAAACACTGACATTGATTTTTTCTTCTGAGGCTAAGGAGGGTTAAGTGACTTGCCCAAGGCCACAAGGAGTGCTAGTGGGAATTGAACTCTGGTCTCTTGGGGCCCGATATTCAACTGTGCTGAGTTTTGGAAGAGCTATGCGCCTCGTCGGCAAGTGGCCCTTTCCACTGACCCCTAAACTGGATATTCAATGCCACAGCGACAACATTGAATATCTGATGGTCTCCGCAAAAGCTGGAAGTTGCTGATGCTAACTCAGCAGCAGCGATACTGGATCCTGCCCGATTAGCGATCTGCGCTTTAAAGAAAGGCGAGGGTTTTCCTTGCCTATCTTTAAGGCACAGATCACTAACCAGGCAGTATCCAATGCCAGTGCTAACCGGATAGCATCGCGGCATGCAGGGGACTTAGGAGGAGATGTCCAATGGCTCTAACCATGTAAGTGCCATTGAATATTCCCAGCTAAGGCATCTACATGGTTTACTGGGCTGTAAACCCTGTAGATGCCTTTTGAAAATCGGGTCCTTGGTTCCTAAGCCATTGCCCTAGCCATTAGGCTATTCCTCCACACCTCTTAGTTTAGAGTATGCCTGGTACTGGAGAATGTTTGTTAGTGAGATGGCCAGAATCAGATGTCTTTTTTTAAATTAGATATTGATCTTTGTGGGTGAATGACCTAGTTCTCCTCTGCACCCGTTGTTGAGGGAGAGGGTTCTCTGAATGAAAAATATATGTTCAAAACGAAAAAGCAAGAACAATAACACAGTTTATAACAACAAAATGAAAATGAGTTATAATTTGATGTTATCAACTGTGCAGTGGTTCTCGCTCTTTCTTTTAGTTCCTTGGTGTGCAAGCATCTTTTTATTTCCTCCTCATTATCTAATTGACTTTTTGATTTGGTTCAGTCCCTGACTGAAGTTTAGAGAGAGCTTCCAGGGGGTGGGGGTGCTGTTTCATCTCTCGCTTTAGGTAGCAGATTGCCCCTGCACTCACTATATGACAAAGCAATATCTTTTCCCTTTCTTCATTTCAACACATATCTGGGTGGGTGTGTCCGGAGCGTGGAAGAAGAGTTCAAAGAGAGATGATAAAGTGTGTCTCTTTATGGTAGTAGAGGCTGTATGAAGAATCTTTATAACTAATGTTGTCTTATATATACTCGTATATGTCTCTTTCTTCAGATAGCAAATATGTAGTGCGCGTGGGTATAATACCTGTATGTTTGTGCGTGTGATGCAGTGTGGGCGTAGGATGCCTGACTCAGTGTGTGGATGGTGTGGGAGTGGGGTTCCTGTGTTTGCCTGGGTCAGGTGCCTTTGTATGTTGTGCGGGGGTGGGGTGCCTGGGTGTCTTCTGGTGGGGGGGAGCTGTGCCTTTTCACATATATTCATTGTTTTCTTTTCTGCCCTCTCTTCAACCTCCAACCCTTGCAGTCTTATACCCCTCCCTGCAGACCCTCTCCTTCTGCCTCACCCCCAACTCTGGGCCCCTCCCAGCCTGCGCTCCTTTCTCCCTCCCTCTTGCACTCCATTCCCTTCCCCCTATCTTTCTTTGCCAAACCCACTGCCCCTTTAAATTTGTCCCTCCTACCTCCTGTGCATCTTTGGCCCCAGCAACTCTTCAGAGGCCTTCTCCTCTTTGGCCCATGGGACAGGTTGCTCCCTGCGCTACTGGCCGCGATCATGGCCTTGTTCACTGTCCATGGGAGCAGCTTGTCCTACAGGGTGAAGAAGAGAAGGCCGCTATCACAGAGAGTAGCATAGTGGTGTTCAGTGTCCGTGGGAACAGCCTGTCCTGTGGACCAACGAGCAGAACACCAATATGCTGCTCTCCGCAATCGTAGCGTTCTTCATCCCATGGAATAGGCTATTCCTGCGGGCATTGAAGAAGACCGTGATCAGTGCACTGGTGTTCTGCTCTTCATCTCACGGGCACTGAATGCCATTGTGCTGCGCAGCACCTTTGGACACTGGCATCCTCCTGTCACACTTACCCACTTACCTAATAGTGCCAGCCTTGCCTCTGGGATAGGAAAATACGTTCAGGTACAGTATGTTACCTTGATCCTCTCCTGGAAAGATGTGAGCTAAATAGTAATAATGAATAAATATTTAATAGCAACCAGGATACAAGTCGCTCTAACTGAAGGGACCATTGAATGGACAATTAAATTCATTGCCAAATCCAAGATTTATTTTAGCTGTTCGAAGTTCTGATGTAGGAACTAAGCACAGGCGGGTTTGTGGTTGGAACCATGGAACAGCTGAGTGGAGCTGAATAGAGGAATAGCCGAGCAGTTAGCTAAGAACAAGGGAAGCCAGAGTTCAAAGCCTCGTGATCTTGGGCGAGTCACTTAACTTTCTGTTAGTAGTGAAAACTTGGATTGTAAGCCCCCTGGGGCACACGACGTGTGTGAAGTTTCTAAGTAGTTTAGATTATGTTTTATGAATAACTGTGAACCATTTGAATGCAATTTTCAAGAAGATGGCAAAAAAATAAAATGTATAAATGAATAACTAAACATAATCCGCCTTGAACTACTGTGGGAAGATGGACCTGTATTCAAATCCAGCTTCTGCCACTGAAGGTCAGCAGGACCTTGCATGTGTCACTTCCAACTTCTATTGCCTCAAGTGGCCACTTAGCTCATAGGCTCACAGGGAAAAGGACTCGGAATTGCAATCTTTAGATTTCATTTCCAAATCTGACTCTTACCTCCATACTTCTACTCAAGATACCGTGGCCCTCACTCTTCCCACAGTAAAGATACGCAGATGCTTCAGAGGAGAGGAGGGATACCCATAGATGCAGGACCGGAGCTAACATTGGGCAACCTAGGTGGTCGCCTAGAGACCTGTTCCTTTGGAGGCACCCATTGCCACTGCTGCAACCCCTCTCTGGGGCCAGCGGCAGCAGTGGCAATTGCAAGGGAACCGCGACCCAGTGCTTAGCAAAGTCTCAGATGCTGCGTTGCAGTTTCTGCTTGCTATCATCGACAGCTTCTGCCCCCCTCCAACACAGACTTCTGGTTTATGCTGAACCAGAAGTTGCATTGTAGGGGGGTGGCAGTGCTGGAAATGGGGGAGAGGGGGCAGGGCCGGCACAGCCATTGTGGAGAATGTTGTTTGCACAGGGCCCCGTGCTTCAGGGGCCCCTGGCTAACTTCATTCTCACACAGTGGTCCTTGAGAAATGCTGGTTTCAGAGGTGAGCTGGGGATGCCCGCATGAGGCCCCAGCTCACCTCTGCACAGCCACCAGGGTGAAGAGTGGTGATTTCCCTCACGCTGGCAGCTGTGTTCTTGTGAAGTGCACGGGTGCCGGGAAATTTCTGGCATTCAGCACGCTTCACTAGAACACAGCAGCCAGCGTGAGGGAAAACGCAGCTCTTTATGCAGCGGCTGTGCAGAGGTGAGCCGGGGCTTCCTGCAGGCTTTTCTGCTCCCTCTGAAGCTGTTTAGACAGGCACAGGGCTCTTCGGGGGGGGGGGGGGTCTAGGATAGGACTGGAAATGGGCTGATGGGGGAGCTTGGACTGGAAATGGGCTGATGGGGGGCTGGAATAGGACTGGAAATGGGCTGATGGGGGAGCTTGGACTGGAAATAGGCTGACTGGGGGCTGGAATAGGACTGGAAATGAGCTGATGGGGAGCTTGTACTGGAAATGGGCTGATATGGGGGCTGGAACTAGAAGGGAGCTGATGTTGGGGGAGGACTAGAACAGGATGGGGCTGGGGAATGAGGATGGAGAAGGGAAAAGATATTTTGTGTGGGAGGAAAGAAAAATCTATGATTGGCCGGGTATTGGGAGAGTAAGTGGGGACTGAGGATGCAAGAGTGAAATTTGAGTGGAAGGCAAAGGAATAAAGAAAGAAATGGAGGAAAGAGCAAAAGGGGAAAGATCAGCATGTTAAAGCAGATGTAGAGAGAGAATGGAAAAAATCTAGAAGAGAGAAGAAAGGACAAATGGACAGCAGACGATGGAGAGTTAGCAGAAGACAAGAAGAAACCAGAAGAAAGTGACTGGAGCAATTGCAACTGAAAAATAAAATGCCCAAACAACAAAAGGTAGAAAAAATACTTTTTTTTTTTGAATTTATTAATTGGAATATGTCAACTCTAGGAAATGTGTATTGCTTACATCTTTGCGTTTTTGTTTAGTACAAGAAGAAATTAAGTTATAGTTTTATTTCTCCAGTGTTGTACATTCCAAATCTGGCTTTCCCAATTTAATTATTGTCTTCTATTTCTAAATTGTGATCCCTTGTTCTTTGTGTGGTGACGGTCTATGTTCTGCATGTGTAATCAAGCTGAGTTAGTCTGTTCATGTAGTTTCTATTTGACAGTGCCACTTGTTCTCTTTCCCCAATAGGAGATGTATTGGTATTTTCCGAGATATATTGGTTTAATATTTGTAGGTAGGGTTTGGTGCTTTCAGTCCTGGTAGTGCTTTTATGCTATGGCGAGTTTGCTATGGGTTCTAAATGGTCAGTGTTTATAATGCTTCCTAATGTGCCTAGTGGTTGGCACTGAAGTATAGTAACGTAGAAATCTGGTAGTCTTAATTTATCTAGACACTCATTAAGAGGCATATTTATTAAAAGATAGCACATGTTAACATTATGCAAATATTTATGCAAATGAGGCTCCTTATGCAAACTATGCCCACAATGAGTCTCCGCACACCCCCCTTAGGCGGCTCCTGTGGGGGCCCAACAAGGGCACCTCCAGTCCTTGCACTGGCCCTGCCCAGGCCATTATTCTTCAAAAGGTTTTTCCAAGTGTAAAGCTTCTTTTACCAGCAGAAAAGGCCTTTTATGAAACTGCGCTGCTGCAGACATTGAGCTAGAAGATGACATATGCTCTTAGGCACCCTGCATGTCAGTTGGGTAGAATAGGGGCGAAGTGGTAATATATACACATATATTATAAAATATACAAGTCTTCATAAACACACAGATACAGCAACTTCAGAGCAGGTGAGCCTGCTTCATAGACGTCACATAGATGCCTCCATTGGCTGGGTTAATATTCAAAAGAAAATGTCTAGATATTGCAGGAGTTCTCTAGATATTTGCTCTAACCAGTGCCATCTGTGGATTTTCGGAGCTATTATAGAATAGTGCTACTGGACATCTTTCCAGACGGCCTCTGCACTAGCAGAACATGGGACGAATGTGGATGTACCCGGAAATGATCAGGATAGCAGCAGTAAATTTAGGTGAGGTGAAAGGCTGTCCTTAATTTATCCAGATAGGTATCTGGTTAGTGCACTGAATAATGGCACGATCCAGCCACAGTCCTGATAGTGGCATTGAATACCGTATTTTTCGGACCATAAGACGCACTTTTTCTTCACCAAAAAGTGGGAGGAAAAGTGCCTGCGTCTTATGGTGCGAATAGAAGAAGTTGCAGAGCGGCAGCGGGTCCCCCGGGACCTTCCGTGTCCCTGGGGACTGCATCATCCCTCCCCCGCCCCGTGTCCAGGCTTTCAGGGCCGCGAAGAGAGTAGTATTTCCCTCTCGCGGCTCTGTTAAGCCTGCCGGGGCTGATGGGAATTCCCATCAGCCCCGGCAGGCTAACAGAGCCGCGAGAGGGAGATCACTCTTCTCTTCACGGCCCTGAAAGCTGCCGCTGATGGAGCTCAGAAGATGCTTTGCCGGGCAGATGGGAAGGGGCCGCGGGACAGTTGATTCTGCCGCTGCCTCATTTTTAAATTTACTTGGGCTGATGGGGGGGAGGGGGTTAGGACTAGTAATGGGGGGGTTAGGACTAGTAATGGGGGGGTTAGGACTGAAAATGGGGTGATGGGGGGATAGTACTGAAAATGGGGTGATGGGGGTTAGGACTGCAGGTGGTCTGATTGGGGGGCTAAGACTGAAAATGGGGTTATGGGGGGGCTAAGAATGAAGATGGGGCGATGGAAGGGTTAGGACTGGAAGTGGGCTGTTGGGGGGCTTAGGACTGATAATGGGCTATGGGGGGGGGGGCTAGAACTAGTAATGGACTGGGGGGGGGGGTGCTAGGACTGGAAATGGGCCAAGTAGAAGGGGGAGCTTGAACTGCAAATAGCTGATGGGGACAGGGTTTTGGAATGGAAATGGGCTGAGTGGAAGGGGGCTTGGAATGGAAATGGACTGATGGGGAGGGGGGCTTGGAAAGGAAATGGGCTGATGAGGGGGGGGGGCTACGACTGGAAATGGGCCGAGTAGAAGGGGGAGCTTGAACTGCAAATAGCTAATGGGGACAGGGTCTTGGAATGGAAATGGGCTGAGTGGGTGGGGGCTTGGAATGGAAATGGGCTGATGGGGAGGGGGCTTGGAAAGGAAATGGGCTGTGAGGGGAGGGAGCTAGGACTGGAAATGGGCTGATGATGCGGGGACTAGAAGGGAGCGGATGCTGGGTGGGGCAGGAGCTAGAAGGGAGTTGATGTTGGGGGACGATTAGAATGGGATGGGGCTGGGAGAGTGAAATGGAGAGGGGAAATATATTTTGTGTGGGAGGGAAGAAAAATCTACAATTGGCCGGGTATTGGGAGAGTAAGTGGGGATTGAGGATGGAGGGGTAAAATTTGAGTGGATGAAATAGGAATGAGGAAAGAGCAAAAGGAGAATGATTAGTATGTTAAAGCAGATGTAGAGAGAATGGAAAAAAACTAGGAAAGAAGAAAGGACAAATGGACAGCAGACAATGGAGCGTTAGCAGAAGACACAAAGAAACCAGAAGAAAGTGGCTGGAACAATTGCAACTGAAAAAAAATGCACAAAAGGTAGAAAAATATCTCTTTATTTTGAATTTATTAACTGAAATATGTCAGCTCTTGGAAATGTGCATCTTTAACGTCTGCACTTTATTTAATACAAGAGGAAATCAATTTATAGTTTTATTTCTACAGTGTTGTACATTCTAAGTTTGGCTTTTGGGGTTCCCAGTTTAATTGCCTTAGATGGAAGTGAAGACTGTATTTTATACGAAGACAGCGAAGAAAGTGATGTCAGTGATTGTGGCCAAATGAGCTTCATGAATTCTGACTCTAGCGAAGAAGAGTTCTTGGGGTTTTCCGAAGACTAGAGTACTCAATCCTTTGTCTTTATGTGTTAATGACAGTGATAATGGTTCTTAATGCCACTGTTGACTGCTGTTCAGTTTATATGGTTCAAATATTATTCTGTTATACTTTATTAAATATTTTATTACACTATTTGGTTCAGAATATTTTTTTCCTATTTTTCTCCTCTAAAAACCAGGTGCGTCTTATGGTCGGGTGCGTCTTATGGTGCGAAAAATACGGTATATTTATTGTACTTAAATGCTGCAGCTGACATTAAAAAAAACCCCCACTAACCATGGTATTTAAATATCAGGACAGGCACCTTTCTTAAAATTCTCACATGGGCATCTTGTTATAAAATGAAGCCCTCAGAGTTCCACTTAGCAGTATAATATTCATCCTGGTTCTCCTCAAGAGCCCCCCGAATACCTCACACTCTCATGAATGCCACTTACACTTTGTGACTGGTACTGTCAGGATACTCTTGTGACTTAGGTACAGTTTGCTGTAAATACCCTCGGTTTAGGGCACTATGGAAAAACTGAAATAGTCATTTTAAAAAAGCAGGTTAAGAACATATGATATACCATAGTGCGTCAGACCAAAGGTCCATAAAGCCCAGTATCCTGTTTCCCCAACCGTCGCCAATCCAGGTCACAAGTACCTGTCAAGTTCCCAATCAGGTTTATTGTGAGCTTGTAGTGAAATAAAAGGAGAAGGTAAATAGCTTGTTAAATAATGTTCTATAATTAGTTCTTAATCTATGTTTTATGATTGATGCATCAGGTAATGAACAGCTCTGAGAGCTATAACCCAATAAGGTCTGCTGTCTATCTCAGCCGAGAAGGAAGACATCCACAAAACCTGGGATCTCTGGACAGTAGGGCAGCCGATAAGCGATAATAAAACACAATTAAACTCCGTGCACTGAAGACTAAATTACAAATAAGGTCTGGCGTGGCAACATCCTGGTTTTCATATGAAGAGACTATTTAATTGCTGGAAAAACTGACTGACGTTTCCGGAAGTATGAGCAATCTTTGCCAGCACGTATCCAAGCACCTGGTTAGCATGAGCTGAGATGGTTTTTGCTATCCAAAACAAGGGTACTTCTAGCCCAGTTTTCCTGAGAGCTGCCTCCGCAGTGTCCTAAAACACAGTGGAGCCCCAGAGGCATATAATGTATGAGGCTCCCTTACTCCCTGCAGCGCTACAGCCACATAAGAGGGGTTCCACACTTACCTGTAGCTCTAGAGCCATCCAGGAGGGTTCAGCCAAATGTGAGATTCCAAGCTTTTCTGTAGCTCTCTAGCCACATAAGAGGGTTAAGCATTTCCTTGTGGCTCTCAGTCCATGAGAGGGTTCCGCGCTCCCCTGTAGCTCTTCAACTCTACTGTGAGGGTTCCACACTGGCTTGCAGCTCTCCAGATGTATAAGAGGGCTGCATATAACTCTGCAGCTCCCCCAACTCTACTGGGAGGGGTCTACACTCTGCTTCAGGTTTTCAACCATAATGTGAAAAGTCCACAATCCCCTGAGATTCCACAGTTGGCCGCATTGCTTCACAAGTCCATGGCCTATTTTGCAACATCCGTCTTGGAGTTTGGAACATGCAGCTTTCAGGAATCTTCTGCAATCTTAGAAAAGCTGCTCCACTAACAGCCTATCTGGGGTTTACTTCAGTGACATGTTCATCGCCTTGAGCTGATGCAAAAGATGGTCCTCTGAACTCTTCAGAGAAAAAGAACAGGACCAGAGGCTCAGCTGTTAGGTGGAATACAAACCCAATCAGATTAGAAGTCTGGGGCAGGCCAAGGATAGGATGGAAGTCTGTGGCTGGACAGATTGAAGGGCAGTAGAAGAGTAGGAATTTTTCCACCCCTGGAATTTTATAGTAAGGTGATTTTTCTGATAATCTTAAGATAGCTAAACGGGTAGAAAAGGTGACGGCAAAAACCAGAAGGATGTTTGGGTGCACAGGGAGAGGAATGGCCAGCAGAAGAAAGGAGGTGATAGTGCCTCTGTATAAGTCTCTGGTGCGACCTCATTTGGAGTATCATGTGCAATTCTGGAGACCACACCTTCGAAAGGATATAAGCAGGATGGAGTCGGTGCAGAGGGTGGCTATTAAAATGGTCAGTGGGTTCAATTAAGGAAGATGGAGCAGGGGGTTGAAGTCTTGTTCTGTTGGTTGCTATCTCTGGTTCAGTGGGGGGGGTGAGGGGGCAGGGATGCTGTTAAAATTGGAACATTTATATTCTTGCATGTTGCCTTTATATGATGAGTGTACCCTTGCTATTTCAGGACCACGTGCAGACGTTTTGTGTCTGTGCTTTTGTTTGTTATTCATGGCTTAACTTTCGGTTGTACATGGCTTTTGTTTGTTTGATGCTCTAAATAAAAATGATTTACACAAAAATGGTCAGTGGTCTTTGTCATAAGGCATATAAGGACAGCTGTAAAGATCTCAATTTGTTTATTTTGGAGGAAAGGAGGGAGAGAGGAGATATGGTAGAGACGTTTAAATCCCTTTGTGGCATAATGCACAGGAGGAGAGCCTCCTTCAATTGAAAGAAAACTCTGCAACGAGGGGACATAAACTGAAGGCGAAAGGAGAGACTCGGGAGTAATCTGAGGAAATATTTCTTTACAGAAAGAGTGGTGGATGCATGCAATAGCCTCCCAGTGGAGGAGGTAGAGATGAGGACTGTACGTATCTGAATTCAAGTCGGCATGAGACAAGCACAGTGGACCTACCTCTAAGGGGGAAAAAAGGGACTGTAAAATTTAATATTTGGTATGGAAGGGCAGACTGGATAGTCAGTGTGCTCTTTACCTGCTGTTATGTTTCCATGTTTCAGTCCCACTAGTAGGCTGTGCATAAACCCAGGGCTGGACAGAGGTCAGGTGGATTCTGGCAGACATAGAAATATAGAAACAGCCATCAGCCCTCGTCAAGAGGCAGCCACAGTGTATTCGCAGGGGCTCAAGCTCTTCCTATGTAAGAGTAGTTACAGGAAACTTGCATATGTGGAAAATAATTTTATAACAGGTCTCCAAGACAGAAAGTCCAAATAGGCACCCATTTTGTGGCCATGTTGAAAAGATAACATAGGCACCTATGTGTCTTTATGACATAACTTCACAAAACCTGCAACAATTGTGCATGTGCACCCGCTCAGGAGGACCATCCGACTAAAAACACAATACCACAGCTCCTCCCCCTACTGGCAGCTGTGTGTGTGGAGGACGGGAACATTGTGCGTACTTATGAGGCGAGCCCTGACTAGTTAAATAGCTTCTACAAAATAGATCTCTGACTAGGAAAACAAGCATCAGGATGAGAATTATTTAAAAATTAATGTAGCTTCCCAAGTGGGTACTGGGCAAGTACAGTTGTCTAAGTTTAAGGTGTTTAAAGATTCATAGCAACATTTCTTGGCTGCAGAAATGAATAAAAGTTAAAATGCACAGGAAATGAGCAGTTACTCTGACCAGCTGCCACTTCTATCATGCCGATTTGCAATGGGAGAAGTAAAACTGTAAATAGCCACCTCGCAGTGGGAGCAAGCCCAGCTATCCTAAATAGCCCAAAGCCCTCTTCCAAACAAAAGGGTAGCAGCAAACTCTGGATGGGAATCAGATCCTGCAGATGGCCTCAAAGGGTTATGTGGACAACGAAATGAAGAGAGGGGATTGAAATTGTGCCACTTTTCATTATTTTCACTAGTGGAAGAGCCCATCAAACAGCAGGCATGAATGTATAGGGGTAGCCTGGTGAACCACCCCCCCCCCCCCCATAGCAAGAGCAGATTCTGGGGTTATATAAACAAGATATTATGCTTTTGTTTCGGGTCCTGGTCAGTCTTTCTCCACTTCACTCTCCTGGCAACTTGGGTCCCAGAAATGCCAAGGGGAACCAATTTTTAAGCAGGAGATTTTGACCACATATTCCTGTCCAGCTCATGTCCTGCCCCATTCTGCTTATGCCCCCCTCCAAACCCACCCTTCCTTATCACTTCTCTGCAAGTACTGTGATCATGAATAGCCCCATATTTCATGGGGGACACTTCCTGCCTGTGAATCTTGCTACAGGAAGTGTTGGCCATGAGATTCAAAGTGGCTCCTGGTTGGTGAAGGCAGAGAAGGAAGTGAGGAGCTGGGTCCCAAGTCTCCCGTATTCCGTCAAGTCTCCCGCATTAAATGGGAGATGGCCCTCTCAAGCAAAAGTCTCCGTGCAGGAAACTTGGCAAGTCTAAGATTCACTCTTCCACAAATAAGTCCACAGCATACGGAGATGATATACTAAACGCCAACTTTATAGCAACAGTTATTAAAGGTGGACAGGAAATTCATTAAAAACAGATTAGAGATAGCAGTAGGGAGCGTTAAAAGGAGGGGAAACGGCAGTGTTTATGGCACAGAGGCTCTTCCCCAAAAGCTTGTTCAAAGATGTAAGTCTTGAGGATTGCTTTAAAGTGCTTGAAAGGGAGGCGCAATTGAGATGGCAAGCAATTCCAACAAAAGGGCCTCAAAGAAAAATGCAGATTGACGAATAGACTTGTGTCTGGCCCTTGATGGAGAAGGGATATGCAGTGGGTTGCCACGTAGAGAAGAAAGTGAGCGAGTTGGAGCATGTAGAGTAATAAGTGATGAGAGATAAGTAGCAGCTGCTTCATGGAGGGCTTTATGTGTAAGAGTGAGAATTTTATGGTGGATACAAAATTGGGTTGCAAGCCAATGATGTTCAGTCAGTAAAGGTATGATATGATTGCATTTATGGGCCCAAGAAAGAATGCACACTACTGTATTTTGAATAGTCTGGAGACATTTAATTTCATAAGCTGGCAAGCCAGAGTAAATAACATTGCAGTAATCAAGACATGAATTCACAGTACTGAGAAGAACCGTGGTGAATAGCAACTTGCTGTCGCATCTCAAAGAAGGCATCTACAGGTTGGGTAACCAGTTTAGTTCACAGTCTCACTCTCCCATTTTTTTGTTTGTTTGTTTCTCTTTATCACGACCCCCATTTGTGCTCCACCTCTCATGCAGCCCCTTTAGAGAGGGCATTTCCCCCACTTATCTCCACCAGGGTCTCACCATCCTACTGGGCACCACTCCCAACACCGGGCTCCTCACTGAGTTCAGCACCAGGAATCTTAGCCTAGGAAATGCCTCCCTTTCTCCTGTCCTTTGTTTTGTCCAGGCTCTACCCGATCCAGGTACACTTTTCTTTTCCTCTCCACTCCGGATTCTATACCAGCTGCAATCCAGTTCTGGGTCCCTTCCCTCTGCGGGCTTCACAGGAGTTCTTGTTCCCTCCAAAGAATGGCAGCTTTCCTCCCACCAAGATTTGGGCCTGCTTTTTTCTGCAGCAACATTTACAAGGCCCAACAACGTAGATGGGTTGTTTTCCTCTCCTTGGCTTTCAGATGTGGGTCGGAGCTGTTTGCCCAGCGAACTTGAACTGGCTGAGCAGCAGACTCTTTCCCCTTTTGTGCTGGAACGTCCAAAGACTTTTACCTTGGAGTCAATTTGTAGTGTTATTTCAAAAAACAACCCATCTACAGGCTTCTCCGGCTCTTGGAACACACCCACTGCCGATGTCGTTGAGCCCTGCTTCAATTCAGGATCCAAAAGTAGCTCAGAAACACCTCCACTCACTGGGGAGCACAGGGGCCCTAGAGCAGGCCCAGATGCCCCAGGAGTCTCCAAGCTAAGGAATCCAGCAGGCAATGCAGGAGGACACCGCAGCTCCCGCATCAGGTCACAACCCGAGGAATACGCAGGGCTTCCCTGCCGCAGCATAGATGCAGCCAGGATAACACTGGTTTCATTTTGATGATTCTCCAGACGCACCAAAAAGAAATCCATCAGACCTGTGGAAAGCACTTGTGAAGGGATAGCCTGCGGATCGGGAGGCTTTCCCCGCCGTTTCCCCTTCCTTTTCGGCATTAAGGTGACTGTGTCTGAAGCAACAGCGGATCACGTGGCCATCTTGGATCACACCCAGGCTCACAGCCTTTAAACAGAAAAGAGTAAAGTAGGCAAGGGAAGCCCCCTGGTTACAGAAAGAGGCAAGAAAAAGAAAATCACAGACCAGAAAAAATGGCAGGAATGAACTCACTTATAAAAAGTCCTGTTTGAAGTCCATAAGCTCAAAGCTTTAACAACAGTGCTAAAAGAGACTGGAGAACTCCCCCCCCCTCCCCCCCCAAACATCCCGAGGACTGGACTGGGTGCCCTGAGTGTCCTTAAATGAAACAGATGAGAAAAAGTAAAAACTAAAGCACTGACGTTTCCTAGCTCTGTTTCCAGAAGCATGGCAAGGCCCCCCCCCCTTCTTCACAGTCTCCGTGCTCAGCAGCTGTGTGGGGGCAAGCAGACATCGTCCTGTTTACAAGCTCAAACAAACTTAACTCTGAAGACTTCTACAACGCAGCCAGACAGGCTGGTATTGGGCAGAGTCATGTTTCCTTAGCACAGACCCCAGGGTTTTCAAATAAGGTAAGAAGGAAAAATAACCCTATTTTTATGTCTTGTCAAACTTCTTTCTAATCACACACACAAACAATCAGCTGTGGAGGCTGGTGCTGCCCACCCCCCAGTCCCCCAACCCACCCACCCCTCTTAGCAGAGCAAATAACAGTATCATGCCAGGCTTCTATACTCTATAGGTCCCAAACAGCAGGCTTAATAGGTGAAAGAGAAAAACTGAAAAATTCTTAGATGATAACGGTAGAAAAAGTTTTGAAATTATTAATGGACTATGTCAGCTTTGGTAAATGTGCCTTTCTGATGTCTTTTGCTCAGTACAAGAGGAAATGCATTGATTTCAATTTTGCCGGTGCTGAACTATATACGCAGAGCCTGACTGCTCGTTCGGTTTTCTTTCTCAGTAGGTGGAGTATTGCTGTTCTAGGGCCCAATATAATACGTGCAGTGCCTGCCTTTTCTTAAATAGGGTTGGCGTTGTGAGAGTCCTGGTAGTGTTGTTACGATTTGGCAGACTGTACCGTATGGCAGGTTTCCTGCAGGCTCTTAATGAGCAGGATTTTGAAGTACTTCAAAATATACATGGGAAGTCATCTGGCCATCCGGTAGCCCTCCTGTAACCCCACTGCATGTTTAAATGGTGTTCAGACTCCTAATAAAAGAGAAGCTTGTGAAGGGCTCCAAGAGAATCCTCGGCGCCTTGGCCACTCTCCTCAGTCATCCATGGATAGGCACAAAACACTTCTATGATGCTGTACCCAATTTCTCTTCCAGCAGTTCCTGAGAAAACACCCTGTGGTGCTGTCGCTTAAGCTGCCTCAGACACTTCTCCCCAGACACCTCTTTGGATAGACACAGGGTGGTTGCAACATTTCTCCCTCCTCTCCTAGGTGCTTGGCCACAGGAACCAAGCTGCGGTATGATGGCTGTAAGCCAAAGAGTCAGATTTCAATCAGCACTGGGATTTTATACCCCTTACAGTTTCCCTCCAGAATTACAGTCCTCTTTCCAACCAACATCATCAAGTCAAGGACCCTTCCCAGCATTACCTCAATGAGATGTGCAGGATGAGTCTGAGGCCAGAAAATTTCCTCCTCTCTAGAAATAGGCAGGTAATATAAACTTCTCTGATAGAGCCACTAGAGGTCCTAAACAAATAATTAGTATTTAGCTCATGCCTTTCAAGTAGACAAGTTACAATCAGGTACTGTAGGTATTTACCTGTCTCTGGAGGACTTACAACCTAAACTTCTACTTGAGGCAATGGAGAGTAAAGTGACTTGCCCAAGACCACAAGGAGTACCTGGGGATTTGAACACTGGTCTCAGGTTGCTGCCCTTACAACTAGGCTACTCCTCCATGCAGGTAAACGAGGTTGTAGGATCATCTTATTTTAAGGTGCAGATGTTAAGTAAATTGCAACAACTTTTGCCAACCAAGGATTTTAGGATGGTTTTGCAAGCTCTTGTTCTAACCAACGTAGTTTATTGTAATTCGTTGTACTTGGGTTTACCAGATTGTACTACTAAAACCTTACAGAAAGATCAAAATTCAGCTGCACGATTCTTGACATATTCTTCCAGGATTGAACATATTGTTGATTTAACCTTGATTCAAAAGGCATTGGAGAGTCAGCCGGCAAGTATTTAAGTACCATTTTGAATATTATAAACCCCTATGATTACTAAGGTCTAATGTTTTTCAAAAGTTGGATGTTCAGTCTTGACGTCAAGTTCATTTATTGGATTTGAGAATGAGAATGTTGTCAATCGCTGGTCTTAGTGAGTGGAACAAGCTTTCTAGCTTACTTCCTACGATGGTCTGTGTGAATTCATTTCAAAAATTCTGAAAGCATTTTGTCTTTAAGCAAGAATATTGTTAAGAACTGGTACGTTGGAAGTCCATTCTGGAAGATGGTTCTTGTTTGTTTGTTTTAATTTTATTGTTGTTTTTAGTGTCATGTTTTGTGTTGTACATTATGAATGTTGATTTTGTAACCTGCCTAGGTTTTTGGATAAGTGGCATGGAAATTTGTAAATAAATAAATACAAAAGGAAGTTGGGTATTTTCACTTTTGGACACTTTAGCAATCGCAGGCTCTGGAGGCAGTGTTAATCCTGACTCTGTGGAGCTCTTTATTCCTGGGGCTGTTTCCTGGGAAAGGGAAGGAGGAGAAGGGTCTGAGCAGTGAGAATGTTTAGCTGGGAGGGACAAAGAGGGAAAGGCAAGAGACTAAGACTGGGTTGCTCAAAGTCGACTGGTTGAAATACCGAAGCCGCAGGAGGGGAAGAAAGAAGCACAATCAAGCACATGGTCAGAAAAGCCCAAAAAATAGCTACATGTGCTAGGGACACGTGCCCCGAGGCATACACAAGTTAAACAAAGGAGTTAAACAAAGAGAGAGATGTAAAGTAAATTCACTGTCACCCCAGCAGCACAAGACAATACCCCGACCCCCTCAAGTCCCCTACATCAACCGTAATACCACTGACCAACTCCCTCCCTCCCCAGAACCTCCTTCTAGATTCTTAGTGGGCGTCTTCCTGGTAGCTAGTGGGGGGCAGGAGTGATTGCGATCCCCAGATGCCACTGCCCCATCGATGCCTGGGTTCGGAATGACACCTCTAATGGTAATCTTGCCCCAACCAAAACAACAGGATCTGATATTCATACAACTTCTGTGACCAGGGCCGGCCCGTCCATTGAGCGAGAATGTTTTTTGCACAGGGCCCCGTGTTTCAGGAGGCCCCGCGCAAAGAACATTCCGCTTTAAAAGTAGAATTTAAAAAAAAAAAAGCTGGCTGCTGCCGCTGCCGTGGCGGTAGCAGCAAGATCGCATGTCCCGCGGGCCCCCCCCCTGCCCGGCAGATTCCTTCCTGCTTGCCTGCCTGCTTCAGTCAGTTCTTCTCCGCTTCGGCTTTCAGAGCCGCGAAGGGAGAGCTTCTCCCTCACGACTCTGTTAAGCTCGCCGGGGCAGATGGGAAATTTCCCATAAGCCCCAGCGGGCTTAACAGAGTCACGAGGGAGAAGCTCTCCCTTTGCGGTTCTAAGCCGAAGCGGAGAAGAATTGACTGAAGCAGGCAGGCAAGCAGGAAGGGATCGGGGGGGGGGGGCCCGCGGGACATGCAATATTGCTGCTACTGCCGCGGCAGCGGCAGCAGCCAGCTTTTTTTTTGTTTTAATTTTCCCGGGGGGGGGGGAGTAGGACTTGATGTGGGCTGGGGGGGGAGAGTAGGACTTGATGTGGGCTGGGGGGGGAGTAGGACTTGATGTGGGCTGATGGGGGGGAGTAGGACTTGAGGTGGGCTGATGTGGTTAGGACTGTTATGTGCTGTGGGCTGATGGGGGGGTTAGGACTGGTAATGGGCTGATGGGGGGTTAGGACTTGAGGTGGGCTGATGGGGTTAGGACTGGTAATGTGCTGTGGGCTGATGGGGGGCTAGGAAAGGTAATGGGCTATGGGGGGGGCTAGGACTGGAAATGGGCTGATGGGGGGATAGGACTTGAGGTGGGCTGATGGGGTTAGGACTGGTAATGTGCTATGGGCTGATGGGGGGGTTAGGACTGGTAATGTGCTGTGGACTGATGGGGGGGTAGGACTGGAAATGGGCTGATGGGGGGTTAGGACTTGAGGTGTGCTGATGGGGTTAGGACTGGTAATGTGCTGTGGGCTGATGGGGAGGGGTTAGGACTGGTAATGGGCTATGGGGGGGCTAGCACTGGAAATGGGCTGATGGGGGGGTTAGGACTTGAGGTGGGCTGATGGGGTTAGGACTGGTAATGTGCTATGGGCTGATGGGGGGTTAGGGCTGGTAATGGGTTGGGGGGTTGCTAGGACTGGAAATGGGCTGAGTGGAAGGGGAGGTTTGAACTGCAAATAGCTGATGGGGAGGGGGCCTTGGAATGGAAATGGGCTGAGTGGAAGGGGTACTTGATCTGCAAATAGCTGATGGGGAGGGGGCTTGGAATGGAAATGGGCTGTGAGAGGAGGGAGCTAGGACTGGAAATGGGCTGAGTTGGGGGGGGAGCTAGGACAGGAAATGGGCTGATGGAGGGGCTAGGATAGGACTGAAAATGGGCTGTTGGTGGGAGCTAAGATTGGAAATGGGCTGTGGTGGGGGGGCTTGCATTGAAATGGACTCATGGAGGGGCTAGAACTGGAAGTAGGCTCATAGGTGGCTTGGATTAAAATGGGCTGAGTGGAGGAGAGCTAGGATTTGACATGGGCTGATGATGGGGCTAGAAAAGGACTAGAAATGGGCTGATGGGGGGCTGGGATTGGAAATGAGCTGATGGAGGGACTCAGATAGGACTGGAAATGGATAGGGGAGCTAGGACTGGAAATGGGCTGATGGGCTAGGACTGGAAATGGGCTGATGCGGGGACTAGAAGGGAGCGGATGCTGGGTGGGGCTGGAACTAGAAGGGAGCTGATTTTGGGGGAGGATTAGAATGGGATGGGGCTGGGAGAGTGAAATGGAACGGGGAAAAATATTTTGTGTGGGAGGGAAGAAAAATCTACAATTGGCCGGGTATTAGGAGAGTATGTGGGGATTGAGGATGGAGGGGTAAAATTTGAGTGGCTGAAATAGGAATGAGGAAAGAGCAAAAGGAGAAAGATTAGTATGTTAAAGCAGATGTAGAGAGAGAATGGAAAAAAACTAGAAGAAAGGACAGATGGACAGCAGATGATGGAGAGTTAACAGAAGACACAAAGAAACCAGAAGAAAGTGGCTGGAGCAATTGCAACTGAAAAAAAAATGCACAAAAGGTAGAAAAATATCTCTTTATTTTGAATTTATTAACTGGAATATGTCAGCTCTGGGAAATGTGCATCATTAACATCTATGCTTTGTTTAGTACAAGAGGAAATTAATTTATAGTTGTATTTCTACAGTGTTGCTGTACATTCTAAGTTGGCTTTTGGGGTTCCCATTTTAATTATTATCTTCCTGTTTCTAAACTGTGATTTCTTGTTTGGTGATGGTCTATATTCTGCATGTGTAACTGAGCTGAGGTATTCTGTTTATGTAATTCCTATTTGACATTGCCACTTGTTCTCTTTCCCCAGTAGGTCATGTATTGTTATTCTCTGAAATGTATTGGTTTAATATTTGCAGTGTTGCCTTTTGATAGGTAGGGTCTGGTGCTTTGTGAGTCCTGGTAGTGCTGTTATGATACGGCGGGTTTGCTATGGGTTCTAAATGACCAACAGACTTAGAGAAACATTCACACATACATATTTTTATTGGAACACACCTTGAAGGACAATCCTTCTCGTGGCGTGCTGTTCCCTTTTATTCTTTATATAGGGACGCAACCCTAGCATGCGTTCAAAGGGGATATCTACCCCTCAACATCAACCAGTTAACATTCTTTCATTCAGGAAAAACCCTCTTAGAAGCCACTTATCTGAACGGAGACTTTCCACAGTTCATAGGCAACTCGGCGTCTTCCCCAGCTCATAGATAGACTCAACGTCCACTCCTGATGCTAAATGGAGAAGTCCCTTTATCAGTCGCCGATACCGGGTAAAACCCAACACCTCCAAATCAATGAAACCAACAGGGAAGGTCATCCGTTATGACTTCTGAGACTTATTCAAGTAGCAACCATACGAGAGTCTCCCCTCATTTTCTGTCATTTTCAGACTCTCGTATGGTTGCTACTTGAATAGAGTCTATCTATGAGCTGGGGAAGACGCTGAGTTGCCTATGAACTGTGGAAAGTCTCCGTTCAGATAAGTGGCTTCTAAGATGGTTTTTCCTGAATGAAAGAATGTTAACTGGTTGATGTTGAGGGATAGATATCCCCTTTGAACGCATGTTAGGGTTGCGTCCCTATATAAAGAATAAAAGGGAACAGCACGCCACGAGAAGGATTGTCCTTCAAAGTGTGAGTTCCAACAAAAATATGTATGTGTGAATGTTTCTCTAAGTCTGTTGGTTATATATGTGGGAGACATACGAGATTCAGGATTTAGAATGGGTTCTAAATGGGCAGTGTTTGTAGTAGTTCCTAATGTGCCTGACGGTTGGCACTGGATTATAGTAATGTAGAAATCTTTTAGTCTTTCTTTATCCATACACTCATTAAGAGGCATGTTTACTAAAAGTTAGTGTATGGTAACATTATGCAAATGAGGCCCCTTATGCAAATGAGGCCCCACTGAGTCTCTGCACATGGCCCCGCACCCCCCTTGGGCCGCCCCTGTCTGTGACCAATTATTAGATGTAATAAAAAGCAAAATAAGAAAACCAAACTGAAGTAATGAATTCCACACTTTGCAGCATAATGAACTCCAAACCATGCTTCAGATAGACGAAAAGCTGGTAGAGCCACAGCGTAAGCCTTGGTCCTAGAAGACCTGAGCACTGCTTGATTTGCGAAAACAACCAGGAATCCTTTAGTCTGATACATGAAGACAGTAATGAAAAGGGTCTATGTATTTATCAAATACCATCAAGGAAACCATGGAAACCCTGGGGCTTCCCGTGAGTCTTGCCAGCTGTATTTTTTCCTGTGATGTAACATTTTTATGCTAGGGAAGAAGTGTGGTTAAGTGGTCGGAACAAAGGCGTATTAATCAGAAGTGCACTTGAATTTTATGACTTCAGTGTTGCTCTCTCTGACTGCCTCTTGGTACTTCATCTTAACGAAATGACTAATAAGAATATCAGCATTAGTCTTTCCCCTCATCCCTCTGGAAATTTATTGGAATAAAAAATGTATTTGAATAAGTTGTGAAGATAAATGAGAATAATAGTGAGGGGGACTAAGTATTGGGGGGGGGGCCCTTCCACTGTAAGGGAGAGTTTTTATAAAAAGCCGCCTAGATTTACAAGCAAACAGCAGACATACATTTAAGCACTGTAGTCATATATGCTTGTAAATGGGCATTTACACACATATTTTATATGGTTGCAATCCTAGAGGTACACGTGTTGGATCGATTGCATGACATTCACTGTAGGCGTGTACAAGGGTAGAGTTTGGGCAGAGAGCATCGTTACGTGCATGCTTTATAAAATTCTATCATTTATTTGTTCTTGAAAAATCTAGGCGCAGGCCTCTACATCAGCCATGGGGATGGTGTCCGTGCTTATGTCTTAAACGGACGTGCGTTTTCGACCAACTGAACCCTCCATTTTATAAAGTGCCATTCACACATACTTGTCATTGGGAAATAAATGTGAAATAGGCATATATGTACATAAATCGAGCCGAGCCTTATAATATTACCCCCATGGTGGTGGTTCTTTAAAGGGCGTGTGGAAAGTTGCCCCCTAGAGATGTGTAGTAGTCCCTATTCTAAAGGCTTTACACATGAATGGGCAGATATGCGAGCTTTAGTCGGTCACTATTCTGTATGACGCACATCTTCCATGGTGCATACTGTCGGTTGGGGGTGGGCACAGGGGTGGAGCCTGAGTGGCATGCAGGCGGGGCTAAATTTGTATACATAAGTTCTAGAATATTATAACTTACATGCATATTCTCCAGATTTAGGCGCAAGCATTTATACGTACTCTAGAGCAGACATAACTTCTGCAACTAGGGTAATGCGCTTCGGTATGCCCCGTTCTATAAAGTTACGGGTATACTTTACTTTATAATATAGGCCCACGTTTGTACCTGGAACTATTATGCATTAACTGCATGGAAGATTATCAAATTATCTTCTATGGTCCCAGTATTCAGAGGGATTAACACAGCAGAGCTGCTAATCACATTAATTGTGGTGAATGGGGTATTTCAGCGGCACTAACATGGTTAGTATTGCAGAATATCCACAGCTGCCAGCTCTACACGCCCCAGTGCTAATCGCTTAGCATTGGGGCGTGTCAGCGGCATTCTGGGTGGCGTGGAGGCAGAGCCAATCGGTAACCAGCCAGTGGCAATATTGAGCTGCTACCCGGTTAGCAATATGTGATAAAAGCCAAGTGCAGGTAACCCTGACCTAACTTCCACCACATATCGCTAACCGGGCAGTGGCTCAATATTGCCGCTGTCCAGTTACCAATCAGCAAAAGTGACCAACCCAGGTATTCAATGCCAGGGCCAGATATGACCCCGGCTTTGAATAGCTAGGTTTACCGTTCATTGCCAGCGGCTAGCCACGTGCTAGCTGCCAGCTCTATGTGTCCTTTCCAGGTCACTGGGCAGCACAGCTCAGATGTGTATTTTGGATCTGGATCTAGTTCATGCCTTTTTCAGTAGTAACTCAAGTCGAATTCATTTAAGTACAGTAGGTATTTTCCTGTCCCCAGAAAGCTTACTATCTAAAGGAGCAACATTGAGTTTGCGGCAGTCAACAGTTTTTTAAACGCTGGCCACTGTAGTTAAAAAAAAATTCCAGATATTCAGCAGCAGTATTGACCCAACACAAGCATTGTGGAACCTGTGTCTTTTGGGGAGACTGCTAGGTACTTATGACCTAGATTGGCCACTGTTGGAAACAGGATACTGGGCTCGATGGACCTTGATCTGACCCAGTATGGCATATATTATGTTCTTATCTTGATAGCGGCTGCCGCTGACTCTTTGGATTTTGCGGCCAATCCACAGTGCTCTTGTTATCCTAAGTTCTGTGGAAACTTACCCTCATAGTGGTGCTGAAAATTGCTGCTCTCCAGATAAGTGCCGCCTCCTCAGAGTAGCGCTGCAGCGGTCAAAGAAAATATTCAGCTGCATTTACCGATAGTGCAGCAGAATGGTGGACTGGTGGGGCTAATCTACTTAGCAGGTTCTGCTACCTGGATAAGCCCTTTTGGGAAAGGGGTCCTAAGTCTGTCCCTGAGATAATGGAGAGCTAAGTGGCTTGCCCAAGATCACAAGAAGGGGCAACGGGATGTGAAGCCTGGCTGTCCTGGTTCTGAGTCCACTGAGCTAATGCCATCGCTGGCCTTTAGTGTTACACTGGGCTAGTTTTACTTTAATTGTTCAGCTGTGTTTTGCATTTTAATTCATGGGGTAATTACTTAAGGTACAGATTGTGTTCCCAAGATAAAATAATAAATATCGCAGTTGTAAAAGGTACACAGCCCGTTGGGCGTAGGCCTACAGCGTTGTATGCATCTCTATATTTTCTCAACTACTGTAATTTATGTCAATAAAAGAGAATTAAAAGCTTATGTTAAACAGCCAGAAGTGACTGCATGTATACTTCGAAGTATTTTAAATGTAAAAGATGCAGCAGATCCTCTTAGAGTGTATAAATCCTAATTATTATTATGATTATTAATTATGCAGCTGGGAACACCTGGTCCTGCTAAAAATCATTTCCTTCTTTCAGGTACTAACTGTGTAAAAAATATCCATCATTTTTGAAAGATTCTTGCTTTTCATAAGTCTCCATATACAAAAGGTTTTACAGCTACTTTAAATATAATTCTGTCAGTCCGGTTTCTTGTATGTTGCTATCATGCTGATGGGACTGAAAATCCAGTCTTTAGCTGGATCACAGCACAGGTGTATTTAGAGCAACACAGAAAAATAGGGGTATGTTTACTAAACTGCGTTAGTGCAATTCGCGTTAGGAGCCGCGTTAGTGAAAGGAAAGCCAAAAAAGGACATGGGTGGGACATCGTAACCAATAACGCACAGTTACGCGCGTTATTGCGCACCGCGCAGCAACGATCGTTACAGTGCGCTACTGCGCGCACGCTTAAGACAGCGCGCAGACACCCAAAGATAGAAACAGAGCTGTAGCACAATGGTTACTACACAAACTGATGGTACAAGAGTCATGGGTTCGATTCCCCAGTGTGCTCAATGAGTAAGGCTGGCTGAGGCATCCTGTATAACCCTTTGAAAGCCGACTATAATATTTTAGTCTGCAGGCGGGTTACAGTTTGCATATGTCAGGAAAAGTGTACCCTTCCTATGAAATATTTTCCAATAGTGACGTTCTCTCTGACATGGTCATGTATTATATACCAGTTGATAGGAATATTTAGGCGCTCCCTATAAGGCGAAGTGTAAGGCGCGCCCTATAGGGAGCACCTAAATATTACTTTCAAATGGCATATAATACATATAATATAGGGTGAAGTGTAATGTGCGCCCTATAGGGCGCCGCGTAATGTGCACCCTATAGGGCGGCGCGTAAGTCGCGCCCTATTGGGTGCCGCGTAAATCGCGCCCTATAGGGCGCCTATTGAGCTACCATAAGGTGACAGTACCCTGAGGGTGGTTCTGCTGGCAGCACTAATATACAGTAAAAATAGACAATGCCTAAGACAGCCCTATCAATGAACCCCACTGTGGGTTGTGAACCTATGACCACTGGCTCCATGGGCAGTGAAGTAACCAGTGGGCTAGAGCTGCTAATAAACACATGGCTGGCTACAGGAGGACTGCACGGCACCACACCCACATTCTACTGTGGTTACCAGGGAGATTACATACCACCACCCAACACACCCTCAAGGGCTCAGGGTGGGGGACAGGATCTCCCGCCCACAGATCCACTTCCAACCCTCTGCAATGGTGGCAGTATAGGGGACCATCACCCCAGTCCCACTCGGGATCAAACACCCTACAGGGCAGGCAATGCAGAGCAGTACACACCCATACAGCAAGAGCAGACAGACGGCAGGTCTCGAAATGCTCAGCTGCCCCCCACCATTATCTGACATTCCCCAGCAGCAAGCCTCCAGCCGCTGCACCCTGCACGGTGTTCCAGCAAGACACATACTAGCTGCAGACAGTCCACCAGCTAGTCCATAGTGCATGGTCCTGGAGGAGATGCATGTACCCAGAACAGGGATATCAGCATACACAGCAAACAGATAAGTCCGTGATTGGTCCCCAAAAGGAAACCCATATATATCACATAAAAGAAATGCTATATAGCACTATGGTGGAACCTAGCCATGCCATGGTCACTGCTCAGTCAGGGTGAGAGTGACCTCCCAGCAGGACATGCTATGGCCACCCTGTCCGTGCAGGTGGTACCGGGTACTACAATGTCCGGCCATTGCCCTATGCCCTGTGTAGATGCGGACAGGCCAGGCCACCCTATCCAGGCTATTCCCACAGTACCTTGCTCCTCATTATGCACATTGGCAGGCCAATACTGGCAACAGTGCTAGCAGTGTGGGCTGTGGAGGGTGTTGGAAGCCACCACACACTGGATAGACAGACAAGCACTCCCCACACCTATGCAAGCACTGTTCAACACTAGAGGTGTTGGGCAGCCCAGGCCACCACACCAGTCCTGGGCACAGTGCAGGCATGGCTATGGTACGCAATACTGTCGGAGTCACTCCCCAGGTTGGTAAACACTGTTAGACACAGGACCTGTAGCACACTCCACAGACATCAGAAAGGTTGCTATGATGCAGGTCACTCAGGAAATTGTACTTAACCTAGGAATTGCTATCTGCCAGTGCTCATAGCAACCTTCTGATAGCTGTGTAACATATTCCCAGGTTTAGGGTGGCATTAATACGATATGCATGTGCTAGTATTGGGAGATGCACGCAGAGCCCAAAGTCCTGCCTCTCCAGGAGGCTTTGGATAATGGGGCCTGTGGGTGCGGGTGTGTCTGCCCCTGTTGGCTGCTGCTTTACGGCAGAGGTTCCCAACTCCAGTCCTGCGGTGCCAAACACTGTTCGGGTTTTCATGCTGTCCCTCATGAATATGCATGAGATACATCTGCATACCATGGGGGTGGCGCATAGAAATGCAGCACAGGCATCTTTATCAGAGGCAGCATGGAACCGGCATGGTGTTTGGCCCTCCAGGACTGCATTTGGGAGGCTCTGCTCTAGGTAATGTGCATGTTTATGGTGTCTGTGCTCTGTAGGGTAAAATGTGGGTGTTTTGGGAATGTTTACGTCATCTGCAAGACCAGTTGTCTGTATTAGGCCGTTCTAGTAGTGGGTAAAATATGAGGACTGGGTTGGCGGAAACCACAGCTGGGACCTGAACCTGTGACCCTCTGCTTCTGAATACACTGGTTCTGTGCACTGCACCACCATGTTCTCATAGAGATGGTGCGTTCCCTGGTGATAACATGACTGTTGGTCAGACAGGGCCTGTCTGTTGGAGTGCACTGCACCCACGTGAAGGGGGCTAGGCCACGGTCTGCTCTGGGCAGCTGCCACTGCCCCCTCCACCACCAGTATCCCTCAGCCACCATGCTGACATGCCCTTCTGCTGGTGGTGCTGGTGGTGTGCGGTCTCAAGCCATCCAGTGTGCAGGTAGGCGGCTGCCTATGGTGCGTGTTCTGAGGTGGGGGTGCCCGCATAGCTGCCCACGCTTTCCCACAGCACCGCCTGCCAATGTTCCGTGCCATTGGGGGTACCTGCTGGGTACTATTCCCTGTGACACTATGGGCAGCACACTCTTGCCCATGTTCGGCCCTCAGCAGTTGCTGTCTGGCTGCTCTACTGTTTCAGCATTCCTATGGGCCAGCTAGGCATCACCCTAGTCCCCACTGTGGCCCAGCTGCTCCACAGCATGTGCCGCCTGCAGCCCTCTGTATCCCCTTCTCCAGCATCTGACCGGTTGCCCGTTCCGACATGCCCACCCTGATGTTGCGGGACATGTGCATGCCATAGGAACCCTGTCCAATGGTGGGGAAGTCCCTGAACAGTGCTATTTCACTGTGGGCCCGTGCACCTTGTATGGGGACGGGGTATGGACCCTTCCGCGGTTTATAAATACATAACTAACATAAAGAAATACATAAATATCTGTTCAATGGAGCTTACTCGGGGGGGGGGGGTTGATGTTTCTCATTGATACCACTATTGGCCAGCTTGGTTGCTGTTTTTTTCCAGTTTGTTGGGGTCATTTTTAGTGTTTCTGTGCCCTTTTGTTTTGTGCACATGTATCACACTTATCACCTTTTTTTGGTTTCCCTGCCTAGGCTGTACATTGCTGACATTTAAATGGTTTCTCTCCCCATTAATATGCCTTTAACGGCAGGTTTTCATTTGCGTTGGAATTCAGCTCTGAAATTCAGCGCGTTAGTGTAATGGGAGCCTCTCCCCGCCCACTCTCCGCCAATTGACCCCTTCTCTCCGCCCTCTCTCCGCCTTCTGCGTTGTTTTACTGCGCCGCGAAGCATCACGCGCATTAGCGCGTGATAACGCGTGCTATAGCGCGTTTACGATCATTAATGCGCTACAGCGCGCGCTATAGCACGCTAACGATCGTTAACATCGTACAACGCGCGTTATTCACGTTTACTGCAGTTTAGTAAACATACCCCATAGACATAGAAAATGACAGCGGATAAAGGCCACACGGTCTATCCAGATTGCCCAGCCATAAAAACTATTAAGTTAACCATCCCTTCCTCTCCCTCAGAGATCATCTGTACTTGTCTCACGCTTCCTCAAATTCAGAGATAGTTCTTGTATCCACCACCTCCATCCACCACCCATTCTGTAAAGAAATATTTCCTCAGATTAGTCCTGTCTTTATTCCCTTTCACTTTTATCCTATGACCCATCGTTCCAGAGCTTCCTTTCAATTGAAAGAGGCCCATCTGCTGTGCATTTATACCACAAAGGTATTTAAGTGTCTCTATCATATCTCTTCTTTCCCACCTTTCCTCAAAAGTATACAAATTGAGCTCTTTAAATCTATCCCCATATATTTTGACGACGGCTACTGTAGCCACCCTGTATACCGACTCCATTGTGTTCATATCCTTTCGAAGGGGCGGTTTCCAGAATTGTACACAATACTCTAAATGAGGTCTCACTAGAGACCTATACAAAGACAGTATCACCTCCTTTTTCTTGCTGGCCATTCCTTTCTCTATGCACCCAAGAATCCTTCTGGCTTTTGCCGTCACCTTTTCTACCTGTTTGGCCACTTTAAGATCGACTGATATGATCCCCTCCAAGTCTTGCTCTTCTTTCATGCTTTGAAATATTTTATCTTCTATACTGTACCACTCCCTGGAAAGTTTTGCTGCCCAGACGCACGACCTTGCATTTTTAGCATTAAATCTTAGCTTCCAGATTCTTGACCGTTCTTCAAGCATTGCTAGATGCCGCCTCATGTTAACCACATCTTCCAGGGTGTCTACCACAATGCAGATTTTGGTATCATCCATTGACAATCAGTGCCATCATCTCCAATGCACTCTGCAGACTGGAAGTGAAATCATATTAAGTGATGCTTGCTGCCGCAACCTTGGGAAGGAGCGCAGTGTTGAACACAGACTCTTGCCCAGGCATTTCACCAAGAGACCACACCACCCTCCTCCTTCCACACACCAGTGCTGATCGGTCTTCTCTTCTTCTTCCTTTATCCAGGCAGTTCATCAGCACAACAGACATGCTGGCACTGAGAGACATTGGATTGAAGCCATTGGACTGAGCTTGGACTGAAGACATTGCCTGCTTGCTTCTGTTCTGTGCAGATGTGTAGAAAAGAAAGGTGGTGTCATTGCTCACATAAAGGGAGAGACCATCCCTGACCAGTGTCTGCTACAAGAAAAATAGGCCACATGTCAGCATCATCACAGACTGATAGAGCTCCTGAATTTTCTCTTTAGCTCCACCCACAGGGGAAAAAGGGAAAGAGGTGGTATATTTGCAGCTACTTTGTATTCTCCCCAGCACCAGCAGAGCTACATTGAGTTTTGGTGAGCGATGCAGTTTGCCAATCCTTGTTTACAGCTGAGCTTCTTGGGGATCACTAAATTCATAGAAGTCCCTGACCACACACCACTTCACGTAAGTCATAGACAGCAGAATGGGGTAGGCCACCAGGGCCAAGGCCTAACTAACATTTTGCCTCGCACAACATCAGCAAGGAACGGAGGTGGGCTTGCTTAGCTCCCCCAACTAAAAAGGGCCTCTGCCTTCCTTAATATAAGCTCACCTAGTTTACAAAGAAAACTTATGTGCCTGTCTATCTTTGCAAAATTACCCTCTGGGAAATGCCCACACAAAGTTATGCCTGTCCTGACTTTCGCCAAAATATTCAAGCCAAATTTAAGCAACTCTGCATGGATTTTATAAAATCCATGTGTAAATCACAACTCCACCCCTAACTCTGCAGCTAGGAAAACCTTTTAATTTCAAGTAAAAGCATGCACCCTTACTTGGTTTGCAGCTTGTTGTGCTGTGAGGGCTTGTGTGCATCAGTGATATTGAGAGCTAAGCTATCGGTAACATAACTACAGGCAGGATCTCCCAAGATGGACAGATCTCAGCTGAGGTGCCAGAATAAGATACACCAACCATCTGGGCAGCAGCAGAATGGAATGGTGTTGGTGGCAAAGAATCACATTTCTGTGACAATGGCAACAACACTGGCATTACCTGCATGGAAGAAAGCCCTGGCAATCTACTTCCATATCTTGCCAGGAAAACCCAATGGATAGTCACAACAAAACAAATTGCACTATACTGCTGGAAGATGAGACTCCCAGGTCGGAAGGCACTCATCTGGCTACTGGGGATGAGCTGAAGACTTTTCATAGTAAAGCCGGCATTTATTATGTGGTTGGATCAAAGCCCTCGGGACGTCTGACTGCGGATGTAGCTGCGCATGAAATAAGAGTCGGAAGCTTCAAAGATGTCTTACATATTGGGTCTTTTGGGGAAACTGCTAGGTACTTCTGACCTAGATTGGCCACTGTTGGAAACAGGATACTGGACTTGATGGACCTTGGTCTGACCCAGTATGACATACCTATGTTCTTATGACATGGAACATACAAAGCATGAACTAAGAAGCTGGAGGTGGTCAAGAATGAAATAGAATGTGTACAGCTAGATCTGTTGGGGGTCAGCAAACTGAAATGGACTGGTGTCGGGCACTATGCATCTGATGATCACATGGTATACTCTGCTGGAAATGAAAGACAAAGAAGAATGGTGTTGCATTTATAATTAAGAAGAAGCTTGCAAGAACTGTAATGAAATACAGTGCAATCAGTGAAAGCTTAATTTCTATTAATCTATGAGGAATTCCCATTAATACAACTATTCTACAGGTATATACCCCAACAACAGCTGCAGAAGAGGTTGGAGTTGATGAGTTTTATGAACAAGTACAAGCTGAAATTGGCAGAACATGCAGACAAGATATCCTGATAGTCATGGGTGACTGTAATGCAAAAGTTAGTAACAAAAGGCGGCAATGTGGTTGTGCAAGACCAATGAACTTTTCATCTCAAACACCTTCTTCCAGCAACACAAGCAGCGACTGTACACAATAACATGGACTTCAGCCAGTGGATTGTACAAAAATCAAATTGACTACATCTGTGGAAGTCAACGATGGAAAAGCTCAATAACATCAACAAATACAAAACCTGGAGTTGACTGTAGTATGCAAACTCAAGCTAAAACTAAAAAAGAGCAAGCAAATCATGAATGTAACAAAATATGACCTTGAGAATATACCACTGGAATTTAAAGACTGCCAATGAAATCGATATGCTGCTTTGGATACAAATGACAGAGCACCAGCAGAGTTAAGGGAACAGATCAAGAAAGATGTGCTCAAAGAAAATGAAGTCACTACAAAGGGTGAAAAAAGCAAATAAAGCCCAAATGGATGACTGAACAAACTATGAAAATTGCCCATAAAAGCCTGAGGAGAAAGAAAAGCAATTACAGAACTCAAAAGCAATTACAGTGGAGGAGTGGCCTAGTGGTTGGGGCAAGGTACTTCAGGCCGGAAGGTCAGGGGTTCAAATCCCAATAGAGGACAGCAACCTTGGGCTGGAAGGACTGGGGTTTCTAGTCCCACAGGTTCTCCTTGTGGTCTTGGGCAAGCCACTTAACCCTCCATAGCCCATGTTCCCTGTAAAATAGTTATCTCCAAGTTATAATGCCCTGTTCAATGTAATTTCAGTTTGTTCAATGTAAACTGCACTGATGCAGAATAGCGCGGTATATAAGAGAATTAAAATAAATAAATAAATAACAGAGATTTCCAACATGCAGTAAGATGAGTCAAGAAGTACTACAATGACTCATGCAAAGAAATAGAATCAAAAACTATTAGAGGAAAAACAAGATCGGCTTTCCTAAAGCTACGAGAGTTAACAAGAAAATTTCAGCCTCAAATTGGAATGCTACAAGATGCTCAAGGATCCATGTTGAATGAAGCTGAGAAGATCAAAAAAAGGTGGAAAGAATACACAGAGTCATTTATATGATAAAGATCAAGTGGGGCAACAGCCGTTTCAACCTTTTCCTTATGATCAGGAACCATTGGTGATGAAAGAGTTAAAGCAGCACTGAAATCATTATCAAAGAACAAAGCATCGGGCATTGATGGCATTCCCACTGAAGTAGTACAGCAATTGAATGTGGCTGTTACCATACTTACAAGACTGCCAGAAAACCTGGAAGACAACATCATGGCCAACTGGCTGGAAAAGATCTGTGTTTATACCAAAACTAAAGAAAGGTGATCCGATGGACTGTGGAAATTAACGCACAATCACTCTGATCCCACATGCCAGCAAGATTCTACTAAAGATCATTCAGCAGAGACTACAACCATACCTGGAATGAGAACTGCCTGAAGTGCAAGCAGGTTTCGGGAAAGGGTGAGGAACAAGAGACATCATCGCAGATGTGAAATGGATCCTTAAAGGCAAAGAATACCATAAGGATATATATATGTGTTTTATCAACTACAGCAAGGCTTTTTACTGTGTAAACCATGAGAAACTCTGGGCCACATTAAGAAGCATGGGTATACCAGAACATCTGCTAGTTCTCTTGAACAACCTTTACATTGATCAGGAAACAATGGTTCAAACAAGGAGAAGCAGAATGGTTTGCTTTAAAATCAACAAGGTGTATGACTAGGGTTGCCAACTGGCTCCAGATGTGCCCGACAGGCTTGATCCAGTCCTGGGTTTACTCCATTGCATGCAGGGACATATAGTTCTGATTTCTCCATTGCACTCCATAAGAAAAGCAAGACTACAAGTCCCTGCATGCAATGGGGTAAACACAGGACTGGATCAAGCCTGTCGGGCACATCCGGAGCCAGTTAGCAACCCTATGTACGACAAGGCTGCATACTTTCCCCTTACATTTTTAATTTATATGCAAAACAAATCATCAGAGAAGCAGGACTGTGTGAAGACAACCGAGGTATGAAGATTGGTGGAAGACTCAACAACCTCCGCTATACTGATGATACCACAATACTGCCTGAAATTGAAGACAATCTGAACTGTATGCTTCTCAGGATCAAGACTGTAACACGCTAGTACCCCACAGCCTGGGCATGCAGAGTTAAGCGGCCTGATCCCTTCTTTAGATAGTAGAACAGAGCTTGGGGAAAGCACTGCCTCCTGGGAGTTGTAGTATTTACTATCCAAATAAAAGAGAGTAGTTGAGCACGAATGGTTTCAGGCAAATAAACAGGATTTTAATTCCCCTCCGGGCGGCTTTACATACAGGAAATGAAGAACAAATTGCCATACATCTTCTGGCAGGAAACAATATAAGAATTGAACAAAAATAGCTTCTTATATCAGCATCACATACGTTTCACTGTAATCCAACTTAAACAAGCATTTCTCTGCTCAAACCTTTTGTGCTTTTCTTCCAGCTGCCTCCTGCAGCTCTCTGAACAGCTTAGTAATAGCACACAGATATTATATTATCAGAAACAGATAATGTACAGTCCATTTCTTCCACTGGCATGTATTCTACAGCTGGTTCTGTCTCCATTGCTTCATAATGGTTATCAGCTGGGAATGTTTGAAACTGCCTACACGGTGTTTCCAAGCACACACCCAGTTCCTCAGCTCTAGACTTTTCTCTGCAGCCTTCTGCTAGATACGGTTGAGAATTACCACAGTATTTACTATGAGGAGAGCCCCACCCTTCTGGGCTAACACAAGACCACTTCTTAAAAACAGTTTGGTCTTTAAACCAATCTCTCAGCCTACCTTTTGGCTTTCTTACAGGAGATTCTCTCTGCACTTCAGGGTCAGCTAGAGATCCAAACCTTGGAGTTTGTGAGTGCTCCCAAGTCAGCCTTCTTGGTAATCTTTCCCTTTGGCTGCCTTTCAGACACGGCACCAAACCTGGGCTGCTTCTACCTGGCTTCTTGGCACTGGTTCTCCAATTATTTCTCTTGCTGGTTTCCCTCTCTGAATTAAACCTCAGAGAATCTTCTATTACCATCAGCTCCTCTGGGTCCTCAGTCCCAAGCAGTTCCTCTGCTCCTGAGCTTAACTCTTGTTCTGGCCTTGGTCTTTCTCTCCGTTCCTGTAGCTGGTCTCTCAGCTGTTCTCATGGCTGTTCTCTTGGCTGTTCTTCACCTGGTGCTCCTGGCTGCTCTAACTTTCTCTCTAATGAGCATTCTTTATATTTCTGCCTTCTAGGGCTTAACCTGACCCCTCCTCCCAGCAGGTGTTCTGCCTCAACTCGTGACTGTGGAGCTAAACTGCAGCAGGGGCGTGTTTTCCTTTCTTGTGACTCACTTTGCTTGTGGTTTCCCTGGAAACCATGAGCCATGTGCTCTTGTTTTCTGTCAGCTACTGAAGCTAACTTTTCCGTTTTTCCTCTCTCTAAGGGATCAGAGGGACCTTCTACACCACAAGACGCATAGTCTTAAAATGGGCCTGCACCTTAGCATAAAGAAGACAAAGATCCTGACAACTGGCAAAATCAAAAAGTTCATTGTTGATGGTGAATAAATTGAAATAGTTCACAACTTTAATCTACTTGGATCAATAGTCAATAAAACAACAAGCAGTCAAGAAATCCAGTGATGCATTGCTCTTGGCAGAATGATTATGAAGGACCTAGACAAGATTCTCAAGAGCAGAGATGCCTCTCTCCATACAAAGATTTGACTTGTCCAAGTCATGGTATTTTCAATAACATCATATGAATGTGAAAGTTGGACAGTGAAAAAGATAGACAGGCATTCCTAACAGGGTCTCCATTGAAAGCAAGTTAATACTGTGTGACTTTTAAATGCAAACTCTCTGCCTGAGAGCTCTTAAAGGGGTTTTAGTCTTCATTTTTAAAAGATAAATCTTTTTCTGTATTGCAAAAGGGGATTTGTTTTGTGGTATTGGGTAAAGCTCTGCCTATTAGAGTTCATTGTTTTCTTTTTCCAGCTTTCCATTCAGAGCCAGCTCTTTGAAACTACCGACCTTATCAGGTGTTAGCTGCCACCACCCCATGTGAAAATTCTTGCTTTATAGGGCAAGTCCCTAATTAGCTACACAAATGGATATAGAACAACGCTGTTAGAACACACACAAAAGAGGTTAACTGCTTCTTCTCTTAAGGGACAGCTGAGGAAAAGTTAGGATCTTTGGTAGGTCTCTCATTTACTTCAGCAGTTACCAAAGCTCCACAAGGCTGGGAAAAATCATATTGCCAAAGCTGTCGTCCCATTACAGCTTCTGCCTCTGTCTAGACAGAGAGCCCGATGCCAGTCAAAGAACCGGTTCCATGTGCAGGATGCCTGTGAGCTGAAGCCCTCATGAAACAAATGGAGGAGCTCAGAGAAGAGCACATGAGGATAAGAAGCATTTAAGACAGTGAAAAGTACATTGATGAGATGCTTCTTGAATCATCCAAGCTGTACGACAGAGGTAAAGATGGGAGACTACAGAATGAAGAGAGTTAGACAAGAGTCACCAGAGCCTGCAGAATCAACAATCCTACTCCACCAGCCCTTAAATTGAAGAACCAATAAGCAACCCTGGAAGTGGAGGAGGTGAAAACATCCCAGGACAGGAAAGAACCAGAGCTTGAGCACCTCAAAGTTGCAGAATCAGTGACCACAAGGAAGCAAAGGGTAGTGGTGATTGGTGACTCTCTTCTGAGGTGTTCTGAGGTATCCATCTGCTGACCATGTCCAGAGAGGTGTGCTGTCTGCCAGGTGCCAAAATCAGAGATGTTACAGAGAGTTTTCCGAGGCTGACTATTATCCAATGTTGTTCATCCATGTTGGCACAAATGATACTGCTAGGTATCCCTCTGAGCGTATCAAAAATGACTTCATGGCTCAGGGACAGAGGGTGAAGCAGATAGGTGCGCAGATAGTGTTCTCTTCAATCCTTCCAGTTGAGGGTAAAGGCCGAGGCAGAGAAGTTTACATCCTTGAGATGAATGCTTGGCTGCGTGGTTGGTGTCATCGAGAGCGTGTTGGTTTCTTAGACAATGGGATGCTGTTCCAAAGGCTGCAGAGCAGAGATGGCATCCATCTGTCCAAGAAGGGTTGAAGTGTGTTCTGCAGCAGACTGGCTAACCTACTGAAGAGGACTTTAAACTAGATCCATTAGGGATGAGAGAAGAAAATCCCCAGATAAGTGAAACATTAAATACCTCTGTAGAAATGTGTAAAAAAGGGCAACATCTGGAAAATGGTGTGTATAAATGCCCATAGTATGGGAAATAAGATCCCAGATGTAGAGGCTTTAATGGAAGAGGCAGACATGGATTTCTGGCAGTTACAGAGACATGGTTCATGGACAACCATGACTGGGATGTGATTATACCAAGTTATACTTTATTCAGGAAGGACAGGGTAGGAAGAAGGGGAGGAGGAGTGACACTATATGTAAAAATTAATATTAAAGTTATAGAATTACAGGGCTTAAAAGGAAGAGAGGAGGCATTGTGGGTTAAACCAGAAAGAGGGAAAGGGAAATCCATTTGCATTGGTGTGATATACAGATCTCCCTCACAGGGAGAATGTAATAGAAGACATACTCGTACGCAGTATTTCCATGAAAGGAGAGGTGCTACTGATAGGTGATTTCAATATACCAGATGTAGACTGGCACATCCCTGCTGTAGTGTCATCTAGAAGTAAGGAGATCCTAGATCCACTACAGGAAGAACTATTCTGGTAACAGGTAACAGAACCTACACGTGAAGGGGCCATACTGGACTTTGTGCTTGGTGAGAAAGTGTTTCTGATGTCATAGTGGGAGATCATCTCACATCCAGTAATCACCAGATATATTAGGACTAGGGATGATAAAATCCATTCAATAGAGAGGGTCTTAGACTTTAAGAAAACTAAGGGGTATGTTTACTAAACTGCGGTAATGTCATTCATGTTAGGTTCCGCGGTAAAGGTACAGATGCCCATATAAAGGTGTGGGCGTTGCATCGTTACAGCAAGCTGTAGCAGCTAACGCGCATTACAAGGCGCCTTAGACTAACGAGCGTTACAAGGCACCCTGTAAGGCACCTTGCAAGGCGCCTTACAGGGTGCCTTGCAAGGTGCCCAGTAAGGTGCCATGTAAGGTGCCTAGTAAGGTGCCCTGTAAGGTGCCTCATAAGGCGCCCTATAGGGCCTCCTAGGCTAAGCGCCATATTAGGCACCCTTGGACAAGGCACCGCAGAAGGCACCCTGGGCTACAGAACCATAGGTTAAGGTGGCCTAACAAGGTTATGGTGTCATAGGTTAGTGTGCCCTAGGGACTGCAAGGTGCCTCAGGATGACATGCATGACCTGTGCAGAACAGAGACAGATGTAGCCCTAACACTAGATAGAGCACTTAGGAAAGGCAATGAACAGGTTAGTGAAGGAGGGAGAATTGGGAGCCGCTGGAACTGCCATATCAGTGGGCATCCCTTGTGCCTGCCAGTACTGATGACAAACATGGTGGGCAGCTGTACCACAGCACAGGGTGTTGGCAATGTAAAGTACCGGAAAAACAGTTGGTGGCAGACGATGGGAATACGTGTCCCCCAGTGGAGGCGGAGGTGGCAGGATAGTTACAATGATGGGTGGACAGAGGAGTGGTGGTGCCATGCAGATCAGGCACAGGCGAGGCAAGCATGAAGAGGCGCAATGCAGGAAAGGGTAGCAGGGCATGACATGGGGTGGCAGCCTGCACTGGTAGACAGGACTCTACACAGCTGACAGACGCAGATAGATGGACCGAGGGAATGTTGGCAATTGTGGTGAGGGTATTATGGGCTGGAAGCACAGATCTGCAAATATATGACCTCTACAGGCATGCACACTATTTGAGTAGGACAGACATGAGAGGAGGGAACAATGAGGAATTGAACCCATGAACACTGACAAGAATGGCATTGTTTTAACCAGTAAGCTATACCTCCATGGTGTATGTCACAGCAATGTCTTGGTACAGAAGGACTGTAGGTCACCGCACAAACTGTCTGCTCTGAGTGCCAGGATAGGGTAACCCCACCAGTACCCATGATGCAATGCACATGCTGAATAGCAGTCTACAGCTGATCACCAAATGGGGTCTGCACCTCTCCGGTACCTCAGCTTGGAAAGACGAACTGACAGTGCATGATACTGGCACAGAGTAGCTACAGACCATGCCATTGTGCAGGTCTGTGTTCACCCTGAGGGATAGGATGGGTGCCCAGCACTAGGTCCGCAGTACATATGATGTTAGAGATAGGTCCTGCTGTACATCCCCATCACTACCAGTGTGTGACAAGTGTTCCTTGCAGTACAGCCAAAGGTAATTTGGTGTCCATCTGTATCCTGCAGTCACATGTGACCCTGTGGGTCCAAACACCAGCCAGATTGGTGTGTACCACATGTTAGGGTCTGGCTGACATGGGCAGCTGTTATCAGGGCAGAGGAGTTCCTAGAATTGCATGAGGTGTGTGTAGCAGTGCCTTTACGGGTTGCAGTGGTATATACTACATACCCCAAAGGGCCCACATCACCCTTCTTCTAGGTAAAGAACAGGTGCCCCTGCCCTGGGGAAGCAACCTCCACCCTGTTTGTATGAGACAGCCCTCCAGGGTTGGTGGGCCAGAGCCATACTTATGACTGGAGTAGTGGCAGACCAGCAGCAATGCTGGGGTTAGGTCTGGAAAACCCCAACTGCCTCCCACCACTGTCTGCCAGTTACCAGCAGACAGCACAGTCAGACTGTACCTTAAAGGTGTTCTGACCATGCACAGTCTAACTGCAGACAGTCCACCAGCCTGCTCACAGAGGAACTATGTGCAGTAAGCAGGCAACACACTGATTGGGACCCCCCAGAACTGGAGAACACAAATATATCACTGGAGGCAGATAGTGTAGAGCGCTATGTGGGAACCTAGACCTGCCATGGTCACTGCTCGGTCAGAGTGAGTGCCCTCCCAGCATGCCATGCTGTGGCAACCCTGTCCATGCAGGTGGTGGTCAGGCACTACAGTGTCCCAGCCATTGCCCCACACCCTGTGAAGATGCATCCTGGCCAATCTGCCCTGTCCGGGCCATACCCAAAATACCTTGCTCCTCATTATGCACCTATTCAGGCTAACGCTGGTAACAGTGGGACATTTTGGGCCCAGTGAAGGGTGGGCAGCCACAGAATAATGGATAGACATACACACACGCTCACTCCTATTGCAGCATTGTACAAAGATAGGGGTGGTTGGCAACCCTGCCCGCCACACTGGTCCTGATCACAGTGCAGACATTGCTAAACTGTGCAGGGGGTAGTAGTAGTGCTCTGGTGATAACTTCAGCTCAATGCTGGGGCCAACAGCCTGACTCTCCATGCATCTTTGGATTGTGGAGCCTGTGTAGTTGGGTGTTTGTACCCCTGTTCGCCGCTGCTTTGGGTTTTGCACATGTTGCTGTTGTATCTGCATTGTAGGGTAAAAGATAGGGACATGCTCTGCAGGAACCACAGCTAGGGCTTGAACCTGTGACCCTCTGCTTCTGGATACACTGGCTGGGTGTACTGCACCACACTGTTGCCACAGATGAACAATAGTCCCTGGGGCTACCTGTACTTTTCCTCAGCCAGACTTTGTATGTTGCACTGCACACCACGTACTGATGCAGAGCATGGCCTAGGTCCACTGCAGGGAGGTGGCACTACCCCCTCCAGCACGGGGACACCCCCCCCCCTTGCCAAGCTGACATGGCCATTTGCTGTCGGTGCTGGTAGTGTGCAGTCCCAGGCCATCCACTGTGTAGGTAGGCGCCCACCTAGGGAGCAGATCCCGGGGTGGGGGGCCATACATGGACATCCTCACATCCCCCCCCCCCCATCACTGCCTACCAATATTATGTCCCTTCCACATGGGGGAGGGATGGCTGGGGGGATGTCAGGTCAGTGCCCTAGCAACTATTGGCTAGGGTGAACCAGGTAGATATAGGTGGATTGTGTTTGGCCTTGGTCAGCTGCTATCTTGCTGATTTATTTTTATTTATTTATTTATTTATTTACATTTCTTATATACCGCACTATTTGACATCAGCGCGGTTTACATCAAACAAAACATTTCAGTACACAAAAATGTCTGAGTTACATTAAACAGGGTTAACAACTTGGACAACAGGGTAATTTTACAACTCAGGTAAATAAACTTTGATTGTAGTGTAAACTATTTACATCAATAAGTTAGGTTTCTATGTTCCTATGTGCCACCTAGGCGCCCGCCTGGTTCACCCTATGCCCCAGCTGCCCATGCTACATGTCCCGCCTGCGGCCCCCTATGCCCCATTTGCACCATCGCCATAGTGGCCATTCATACTTTGGCACTATGGTGTTGCTGAAAATGGAGCACTACTATCACATTTCTTGGGCTCCCTGCCTTGGCTGTACATTGCTGACACTTAAATGGTTTCTCTCTCCTGCAAATGTGCATCTAATGGCAGGTTTTCATTCGCGGTAGGATTCAGCCCTTCAGTTCAGCACGTTAGTGTGAAAGGGGCCTCTCCCCGCCCACTCTCCACCCATTGACCCCTTCTCTCCGCCCTCTCTCCACTTTCTGCAGTGTTTACTGCGGCCGGGGACGTTAACGATCGTTAAGTAACGTTAACGCACGTTAACGTTACATACCACGCGTTATGTAACATTAACGATCGTTAACGTTACATAACGTGCAGTATGTAACATTACCGCAGTTTAGTAAACATACCCCTAATTTTGCCAAGATGGGACAATAACTCAAGGAGTCGTTAGAGGGATGGGAACAGCTGGGGGATGTTGAAAAGCAATGGGGAAAACTGAAAGGGGATATTTTAAGAGCAGCAAACCTTTTTTGTTAGAGAGGTAAATAAATGTAAAAGGAAAAGGATCCTGCTATGGTTCACAAAAGAAGTAGCTGAAAAAGTGAAGAAAAAGAGCGTGGCCTTCATAAAATACAAGAGATCACAGAGAGAGGAAGACAAGCATCTATATTTGGAAAAACTTACAGAAGCTAGCAAAGTAGTCAGGAAAGCAAAGATTCAAAAAGGAGAAGAAATAGTCAGTGCAATAAAATGGGGGATAAGACATTTTTCAGATATGTTAGAGAGAGAAGGAAGAGCAAAAGTAGTATCGTCAGACTCAAGGGTGAAAGGGAGGAATATGTAGAAGCTGATGAGGATAAAGCGGAATTGCTTAACAAATATTTCTGTTCTGTGTTCACAGATGAAGGGCCAGGAGCAGGACCTCAGACAACACCCACAAATAGGAACAGAGGTGAAAGGGATCTTGAATGATTTTCAGAAGACTGTGTTCGTGAAGAACTAGCTAAACTAAAAGTAGGCAAAACAATGGGACCAGATATGATACATCTGAGAATACTAAAGGAATTTGGACGTTCTAGCGGCTCAACTGACTGACCTTTTCAATGCTTCTTTAGAGTCGGGAGTGGTCCCAGAGGACTGGAGAAAGGCACATGTAGTTCCTTTACACAAAAACTGAAGTAAAGATGAGGATGAAAACTCCAGGACGGTTAGTCTAACCTCTGTGGGGAGTAAATTATTGAAAATGCTGCTAAAAAGGAGAATAGTGAGGTTTCTGGAGTCCAGTGGATTGCAGGATCCAAGCCAGCATGCGTTTACCAGAGGCAGGTCTGGACAAATCTGATTGGTGATGAGGGAGGTGGACAGAGGACGAGCCCTAGTTGTGGTGTACTTAGATTTCAGTAAAGCCTTTGACACCGTTCCGCATAGGCAACTTATAAACAAACTGAGCATCCTAGGAATGGAACCTAAAGTGACTGACTAGATTAGAAATTGGTTTAGTGGGAGATGGCAAAGGGTACAGGTAAATGGAACTCACTCTGAGGAGAAGGAGGTTACCAGTGGTGTGCTGCAGGGATCTGTCCTTTGTCCAATTCATCTTTGTTAATGATATTGCAGAAGGGCTGTCAAGTAAGGTTGGCCTGTTTGCAGATGATACCAAAATTTGCAATAGAGTAGACACCCAGGAAGGAGTAGATAACATGAAGAGGGATTCAGTTAAACATGAAGAATGGTCAAGAAATTGGCAGATGAAATTTAATGATAAAAAATGCAGGGTCATGCATTTGGGCAGCAAAGATCCAAGGGAGCGGTACAATGTAGAGGGCAAACTACTTCTGTCCACGAAAGAAGAGCAGGACCTCAGCATGATTGTTTCTGATGATCTTAAGGTGGCTAAACAGGTAGAAAAGCCAGAAGTATGCTTGAGTGCATAGGGAGAGGAATGGCCAGCAGAAGAAAGGAGGAGATAGTGCCTCTGTATAAGTCTCTGGTGCAACCTCATTTGGAGTATTGTTTGCAATTCTGGAGACCACACGTTCGAAAAGACATAAATAGGATGGAGTCTGTGCAGAGCGTGGCTACTAAAATGGTTAGTGGTCTTTGTTATAAAGCATATGAGGGCAGAATTAAAGATCTTAATATGTATATATTAAAGGAAAAGCGGGATAGAGGAGATATGATAAATACCTCCGTAGCATAAATGCACAAGAGGAGAGCCTCTTTTGATTAAAAACAAGCTCTGCTATGAGGGGAGATAGGATGAGGGTGAAAGGGGAAAGACTCAGGAGTAATATGTGGAAATATTTTGTTACAGAAAGAGTGGTAGCTGCATGGAATAGTCTCCCAGTGGAGGAGGTAGAGACGAGGTCAGTATCTGAATTCAAAAAAAGCATAGGATAAACACAGAAGTCTCTAAAGGAAAAGAAGGGACTTTAATAGTTGATATGGAAGGGCAGGCTAGACAGGCCATATGGTCTTTTTCTGCCGTCATGTTTCTATGTTTCTAGGAAGAAAATCGATGACTTTGAATTATGGTGCTAGCGAAGAGTATTGTGTATACCATGGACTTCCTGAAGAAAAAACAGTCAGTACTAGAGGAGATCAAACCTAACTTTCTTTAGAAGCTCAGTTGACAAGACTTCGACTTTCATACCTTGGACACATCATGCAAAGAGAGAGATCATTAAAGAAAGACATCATGCTTGGCAAATGAGGAAGGCCAGCAATGAGATGGATCAATACAATTACAGCAGGTATGGATGCCACTCTATCAACAATGAGTTGCCTGACTGAAGACCGAACAAAGTTTAGGACAACTATCCAGAGGGTCGCCATGAGTCAACACCGACTCGACAGCACTTAACAACAACAAAAGTATGCACAGAGAAATTTTAAATATTTTTATAAGAACGTTGACATGCATAAAGTTGATTTCGGGGTTGATATTCAGCAGAGGCGGCCAGCACTTTTGAGCTACCTGGCCTCTGCCACTGAAAGTAAAACCAGTTATTCAGCACTGGAGCGTATCTGGTGTCTGGCACTGAATATCTGTTTTTTCCAGTGATCATGGCAGTTATCCGCTCACTGGCAATATTTATCCACTAACCAGATAGCTAATCACATGAAGTTAGGACAGTTATCGCCCTGTCCTAACTTTGTGCGGTTTAGCAGCTGAATAGCGCCACTAACTGGAAAGCTGCCGTGACCGCCCCCACTCCACCCACAGACCACCCTGGATTTAACTGTGTGTCTGTCCTGTGGTCTGCGGGGATATTCAGTGGTGCTATTGTCGGGGCCCTGCTAACCGGCTATTGCCCCCAATGCATTCTTCCTAGCCAAAAGGTCAGGGCTCTTTCATTAATAGATAAAGAACACGAGTCTGTTTTAGCAGGCAGTCAAGAAAGTCCAGTACTCAGTACCACAGACTGCCACCTCAGAAAAAGTCCTGGGGAAACACTGTTTTCAATGCAAGAAAGGCTTATAACATTGTCCCATCTATGCCACTGGCTTCAGTTTAGAGCATCTGCCATGAGTTGCAGGAAGATATCTGCAGTTAGAGCTCTCTACTGCATTTTTATATCATGGAAAAGACCTTTCGGTTGCCTGTATATATGACTGTTCTGTTACTTCTGCTCATATCTGTCCCTGTTTAATGTACATTACAAAGTTTTTAAGTTACAATATAAACCACTTTGACTGAAATAATAAAGCGATATTAAAAACTAAATAAATAAATACTATATATCTGCTCAATTTACTGATAAAGGAGGCGTTTCCTTGTTAATTTATCTTGTTTAAAAATAATTTTAACTTATGGATTTTCAGTAGTTATCAGCTCAATGTTAAGATGAAAAACTAAAAATGCATGGTAATGCATAGTTTTTAAAAGATCACCCGCACACCAGCTAAAGTCAACCACTGCCCTCCCCACCCACCATCAGCCCTTTCCCCCAGATATCCCCTCACTATCAGTCACAAGAAATTTCATAGCTTGGTGCTTTATCACTGGGTTAGGTTATCTCTTACAGTATCTAAGCATGTGATAGATGGAGTGAAATGCTTTCATGATTGTTTCTCCAGTATGGTCAAGGTCTTCTCTTTTGCCTTAAGATGCATTCTTGCAATCAAGCTGTACATTGATACACTGGCTCATACCACCCTTGTCCACTCACTATTCCTTTCATGGCTAGATTACTGTAATTCTATCTTTGACAGCATCAACAATTATTAACACAAAAGACTTCAATGGGTCCAAAATACAGCAGTTAAACTATTCCATAATGTATGTAAATACGACCATGTTATACTACTCCTACCAAACACAATTTAGGACAACTATCCAGAGGGTCTCCATGAGTCGGCACCGGACTCAACAGCACTTAAGAAAAGCATGGTACTCCTTTATCACAGTCACTGGCTTCCCATATCATAATGGTATCTTGTTCACAAGGCTTTCTACACACGCCTACCAGCCTATCTCTTTTCTCTTCTTAGTCCTACCAACCTCTCTGCACACTTTACTCTCAAAATATGAATGATATGCTTCTTCCTTCAGCAGCCCGCTCTCATTATGAATCCACCAGTAGTTTTGCGTTCTTCTTTTTGACATCTTCTCTTTGGAACTCTCTCCCTCTTTACATCTGGAGCGAATCCTCCTATCCAAAATGTTAAGTTGGCTTTGAAACCCTATTATTTCAAGATTGCTTTTGCTGATCTCCTTTAATGAAGTCTTCCCTTCCAAGACTCTCGGGTCTCTCTCTGGGCTGGCAGCATCACATATGACCCCTTTCTTATCTTTCTGTGTTATCCCTGTTCTGTTCAATTGTAGTTCCTTTCCTTACATCTTATTTTAATATTTTACTGTGAGTTGCCTCTCTACTCAACATAGGGACCTTTTTACTAAAGTGAGATGCAATTTGTACCTAACATGCCAGTAACATGCAAAACCATAGCATGTTAGGTGCAACACCACCGCATTAGCTGTAGGGGGCGTGGAAAGCATGTTCACATCAGTTAACGCCCAGCACTATCCCCTAACACACGTGCCACAATAGCGCACATACTTGTACCTCCATCTATTCAGGTGGCAGTAAATGCACCCATGCTAATTAGCTACCTTGCATGTAGCACAGAAACACTGACTGCAAGATGCTCTACCCCCTCCCCCCCCCCTTTCTGCCCCAAACCCACCCACTTGCTCCCCTAATGTGCTATGGACAGTTAACCCAGAAATCTGGCCATGCTGTCATGGCCTCCTCATTAACTATCAATGCATGTCCCAGTATGCCTTCAGCACACGCCAGAACATGTGCTGACAGCTAATGCCCTTTAGTAAAAGATCCCCATAGTATGAGGTGATCAGGAAATAACTGAATAAACAGAAACAGAAACAAATCCCAGATTGTGGTTCACCCTATGGATATGGTGTGGAAAATGGAAATACTGTACAGACCAGTACAAAGTTTTAGATTTGCAGGTGCCCACAGCAGATATAATAGTAGGCATGGAGCTGCTAGTGATAGGCTTTCATTAGCACCCAATTAATCCTTTAGAATGCCTTAAAAAATTTAGTACACGCAAAATTAAACAAATGTTCATTTAACCGACAAATGAACATGCATAAATTCATCTTAGGCACTTTAAAAAGTTCTAACATGCTTTAAAAAATATTTGTTAACATAAATGTATAAAATGAACCAAAAAAGTTCTAAAACTGGGCAAAAGGCCAAAACTCTTGAAATCAACTGCAATGTTTTCCCTTCGCACATCCCTATGATCTGCCTACAGCTGTACCCTATCCCTTAGAGGTGAAAAACGGTATTGGCGTGCCCTTGCTCTTAGCCATCTAGTGCCATTAATAACAGGCACTTTATTATTGTGTCTGTACCCTGAAACCATCCAGTCCTAGACATGATGGACTGTATCCAAGTCTAGGAACACACAAGGGCGAGAAAGTAAAAATAGTCCTTTATTAACTGACCCCTACATGGCCATGTTTCGGCGCAGCCTTCGTCAGGGGGTACCTCAATAAGAACAAAAATATATACATAAATATTCTCCTAGGAAAATATATATATATTACCAAAATGTAATAAATATAAAAAAATTAACAAATAATTAAATCAATATGTTAAAAAAGTACATTAAAAAAAACATAAGAATGAATAAATAAATTAAATAAATAAATACAGAAAGAGTCAGTGCAAATCAATATAAAATATCAACAGGTACATACGACTGAAAAAATGAGATCAATGTTGCTTATGATTGACAAACTTGATAGTTTGATAGGAATTTTTTTTTTTTTTTAGTGCCATCAAGTCAGTGTTGACTCATAGCAACCCAGCTGGGTTTTCTTGGCAATGTATCACTGGAAGTAGATTGCCAGCCTTTTCTTCCGAGGCAATGGAGGGTAAAGTGACTTGCCCAAAGTCACAAGGAGTGTCAGTGGGAATCGAACCCTTGATCTTCTGGGTACTATGCAGTAGGAATACAGGACAGCTAAAACCAGACAAAATGTAAGAATGGAAAGAGGTGAAGTACATCATACTGTGTGCACATAATAAAGAAACATGCACCACAGGTGTTTAAGATACATGAAAAGGGAGGGGCACCATACAAACCTACTCATAGGGATATGTTTACTAAACCGTCTAAATGTTACCGGCGCTAGTTGCAGCGTTAATGTGCAGAATGCCATATAAGGTAGTGGGTGGTCCGGAGGTAAGGTTGCAAGGAAACGGTATCGTGCGATAGTGGGCACCATGGCACGTTAACGTGTGTTAACCCTAAGTTCATGCCAGCGCAGTACAAGAAGCTATAAAGATGTAGCCCACTGGTTACTGCAATGATTGTGGAGTGTCGGACACCCCCCGTGTGGCCAGGCGGTTGCCTAATGGTATGGGGAGCGCCCGATCGTCCTTTGTTTGAATCAGCCCAATAGCGTGTAGTTGCGTCCCCGAAAGGATTGGAGCCAAGTGCCAAAGGTCACAGGAATATTTCTTTATTTTAGAAATAAGGAGTTCCTAACCGGATTCAATTCTTTGGCAAGAATTGATTGAAGCATACAAAATTAAAGTTCAGGATACTTCTCCATAGAATACAACACAAGCCTATTGTACAGTCCTTGGCTTGGTACAGCTTTAAATCTTTCTTTCACATAAAACTCTATTTACATCGGTATTCTGTTCCTGGTCTCCAGGAGGCGCTATAAACCCCTGTTACTTTCACAGCAGGTCTAACCAGGCTTCCTGGTCTACCCAGATACTTTTTCACAGCAATAGAATTTCCTTCAAGTTATATTACAAGCTTTTAGCTTCTGCCTAGCTTTCCTTCCAAGCAGCTTTAATCAGGCCAGCTACTTTTAAAAGCACAGCTAAAAGAAATGGGCTTTTTAAAATATCCTTGTAAAAGAACTTCTGGTTTCTTCCAGATAACAAACCTCATTCAGTTCTTTTACTCCAGCACAAGGTAACACAGACACATTCACTGATTAGGAGCAGCTGAGATTCCTTCAGCTCTTCAAACGCTATTTGGTTCCTTTACTCCTCTTTAGCACAAATTGCACAGTCTATCTCCATGTCTGAAACACTGCATGAATCCACACTGTCCCCCAAGTCCATCTCCTCCACACTAGACTCTCTCTGGTAACTGCTTTCTCTGGTATCCTCCTGAGAAGCCTTTCTGTCTTGTACAGCCTTCAAGAGCTTCTCCCAGGTACCCTTAGCATTATGTGAGCTTGTGGGGGAAGGGCAGGAAAAACCCTCTTTGTTTAGTAGCTCTTTTAAGAGTTGTAAAGGGCTTACCTTGCTTGTAGTGTTTTTCCTCCCTGTAGACTCCTTACTAGGAGAAGAGTTAAGCCAAGAACTTCGGGAGAATCTTTCCTCCTCTGAGGACTCCTCCCCTGAGCTCTCCACTGGCCTTGTCAGCTCTCTGCTCCTACTTCTCAATTGCTTCTGTGCAAGTGGCTTCCATGTTTCCTTCCAATTCTGTTTCTCTGCCCGAGACTGTTTCTCTCTTGTGCTTCCTTGCTTGTTCCCTCGTGTCTGTTCGTGAATCTCAACCTCCGTCCCAATCTGTATCTGTTTGTGAGTGCAACTTCCCTGCCTAAATGTTTGGGGCTGTCCTATGGGTCTTGACTCCGCCTCCAAACCACTCCCTTCTCCTCCCTCTATCTCCATGGGAACAGGGTGTGTTCTTAGGTCTGCACTTCTCTGCAGGGAATCTCTGTCCTTAGTTTGAGAGTTAACCCTTCCTTTGCCTGCAGTTTCTTTGTGGAAAGGAAAAAAAGTCTGTTTTTTCTTTCTCTCACTGCTTTCTAAGCCTGATTCTCCACCACATAACCCCCCCCTTAAGATATTCCGGGCTGGCGTCTCTAGCGCACAGCACGGAATCCATGAAAGAGCATCAGCGTTTGTGTGTAGCCATCCCGCCCTGTGCTCAACTTGGAAATCATAGGCCTGGAGGGCCATGTACCACCTTGTGAGGCGAGGGTTGTGGTCCTTCATGCTGGTCAACCATTTTAATGGCGCATGGTCGGTTATTAAAAGGAACCTACGGCCAGTTAGGTAAAAACGAAGTGCCTCCACTGCCCAACGTATGGCGAGGCATTCCCTCTCAACCATGGAGTACTTTTGTTCTGCAGGTGCCAGTTTTCTACTTAAAAACATAACCGAGTGCTCTACCCCTTCATGTTTTTGCGCTAGGACAGCACCTAACCCCGTTTCTGATGCATCGGTTTGCAATACGAAAGACTTATTAAAGTCTACCCCTCTTAAAACGGGTGCTGAACATAATTGTTCCTTCAATTGTGCGAAAGCCTGTTCTGCCACTGGTGACCACTTTACCTGAGTTGGCGCATTTTTTTTCAACATATCAGTGAGAGGGGCGCTTTCCGTCGCGAAATGGGGCAAGAATCTGCGATAGTAGCCGATTAATCCTAAAAAGCTCCGTATCTGCTTCTTATTAATTGGCTTAGGAAAGTCCCTCACACTCTTTACTTTGTCAATAAGGGGTTTTACTACGCCCCGTCCTACTATGTGCCCGAGATATTTCACCTCCCTCCCCCCAAACATGCACTTGGAAGGGTTTAAGGTGATGCCTGCCTTCTTCATTGCCTCTAGAACTGCCGCAATATGAACTAGATGTTGGTCCCAGCTTTTGCTATAAATTACCACATCGTCCATGTACGCTATGGCATATTGGCGATGTGGACGTATGACAATGTCTACCAGCCTCTGACATGTGGCCGCCGCTCCGTGTAGCCCGAAGGGCATGCGACGGAACTGGTAGAGTCCTATAGGGGTACTGAAGGCAGTTTTCTGGCGAGATTCCCACGTAAGGGGAATCTGCCAGTACCCCTTAGACATGTCCAGCGTGGTAAGGTAAGCTGCTTGCCCCAGCTGGTCTAATAACTCCTCTATCCTGGGCATGGGATAGGTATCAAATCTAGAAATGGCGTTGACCTTTCGGAAGTCGATACAAAACCGTATCGTTCCGTCAGGCTTCGGGACCATTACTATTGGACTATTCCATGGGCTAACCGACTCCTCGATTATGCCCATGTCCAACATTTCCCGTACCTGCCTGATAACTTCTTGCTGCTTTGCTTCTGGAAGCCTATACGGCCTTTGCCGTATCACCTCACCCTGAGGGGTTATCACCTCGTGGGCCACGAGTCTCGTCTCCCCTGGTACAGGGGTTAAGACATCCGGGAATCTCCGCAACAACCTAAACAGGTCCTGTTGCTGGTTCCACGCCAGTTCCTCCCCCATTCTCGGAGTAGGCTTCGTTTTACAGTCAGCCAATTGAGGCCCGAGGTCAACATCGGCCTTATCCTCCTCCCTAGTTGCTGCTAAACCTTTTATCTCCGCCCGTCCCGTAAATCCAAACCCCGCTGATCCCAGTACCATAGGGTTTAACTCCGGTACTTCTTCCACAGGAGTAAATCCTACCCTCTCCATGATTAGCTGGGCTATACGGTCCCCGGTGTTCACCCTAAAGTCTGTTTTCCCAAAGTTGAGTAACAAGACCTTAATGGGTCCCCGGTAATCCGGGTCTACTACCCCTGCTCCTACATCAATGCAGCTTTTTACCGCTAGGCCGGAGCGTGGAGCAATCCGGCCATAGCATCCGGGCGGTATCTCTACTTGCAATCCCGTCTCAACCAAAGCCCTCCCTAGCCTAGGGATACTAATGTCTTCAGCACTGTGGAGATCGAACCCTGCGGCATGCTCTGTTGCTCGTTTGGGTATTCGTGCATTAGGAGTAGTACGACAGCATTTTAGCATGAACTTGGGCTTACTATCCTGATCTCGTCTTAGAGTCACCCTCCTATCCTGCTTCTTGTGAGTGGTCTCGAACAATGGAGCCGGCATTACTTGGGATCTGGCCTTGGGCTTCCGAGAGGATGTGAAGCCTCTCCCCTGTCCAACCTTATCCCTCTCTCTAGAGGGTGTTAGCACTCCGCTCAAATCTTCCTCTTCTTCCCTAGCCTGGGGTTTTGCCCTATTAGAGACTAACCCTGTTTTGGACTCCAACCCCTGGGCTAGCCCACGTTTGAACTGTGGCCAGTCCCTCCCTAAAACTATTGGAAATGGAAGTTTTGGGACTACGGCTACAGTGATAGTTCTTTTTAAACCTAGGCCCTTCACTTTTACTGTCTGTAAGGGGTAAACTGATGCTGCGCCATGCACACATCGAATCTTTATGTTCCCTTCTGAGTGTTTTTCTGTGTGACCCCCTCTCCTGGCTTGTATCTCTGCCCATAGCTGCTGGGAGACCATTGACTGGTCAGCGCCTGAATCCAGGAGCGCCTGCACTGGGATGTCCTCCACCTCCACTGCTAGCAGAAAGCCCTCACCTCTATCCTTAGAGGGGTTTGTCATTAACACTGTCCTACTGTGACAGTTTCTTTTGATATGGCCCTTATTTCCGCAACTGTAACATTTGCACTGCTCATACCCTGACCTTCCTAGGGGTTTTCCTTGGGTAACCTCTCCTAGCATGGTCCTGCTTGCTCTTTCTGGTTCCCTTACATTTGCTTGGCTCAACCCTGCACCCTTCATTTGGCCTACTACCCGAGCTTCCAGGAACCGCTCTGCCAAAGAAGTTGCTGCTTTTGTGCTCTTGCAATCTTGTAAGACCAAGAAAGATTGCATTTCCTGTGGCACAGCCTCAATAAACTGTTCTAGAGCAATAATATCTACAATAGCATCAACAGTTTTCCCTTCTGGCAATAACCACTTGTGCAATAGTGCTTTGAGACGCTGACATAAAGCACGAGGCGTCTCATCTGGCCTCAGTTTACAAGCCCTGAAAAGACGGCGGTAGACCATTGGAGTTAGTCCCAATCGGTCTCTCACGGCCTTTTTTACCTCATCATAAGTGGAGGCTAACTCAGCAGGCACGGCCCTATATGCTGCGAGAGCTTCCCCTGTAAGGGAGGCTGCTATTCGTATGGCCCACTGCTCTGCTGGCCATCCACTTAGGACTGCCACACGCTCGAAAACCTCAAAATAATCATCTACATCGTCTCCTGGGGTCAAAGGCCCAAATGAAAAAGGTCCTTTGCTATTATGTCCCAGTCCCAATAATGTTCCTGAGGAACTAGACTCAGTCCTTATCTCATCTGAAGTCTTCTTCTGTTGAGCCATCCACCCAGCCATCATGTCCAGGAGCGGCTGTTGCTGTTCCTTTATCATGGCAGCCATCCTTTCCTGCGACTTCACCGCTAGCTCCTGTTGCTGCCGGAAGCAGTCTGCCATCCAGTTAAGCAGCTCGGTGCGCTCCATACTGCAATGCTGGAAAGAAACAGAAAAAAGACACACCAAGTGCGGCCCTTATCACAGCACCCCCTCTCTCCTCCACCTGCAGAACCTCCCCCTTACAGCAATCCTGGCTCAACCCTCTTAAATACGGGTTTACCTGCTGTAAGTGGTGAATCAGGCCTCTCAGCACCGTCAGTACCAGCTGGGCTCTCCAACTCCTGGTCCGCTCTGCTGAGTCTCCGGTCCGGTTCTCTTTGCAGAAATTCTGAGGAAGGCTTTCAGGATGTCACTCTGGCCACCTTGTATATCCTGATGTTTTCAGTAGCTTCAATTGGTAGGTTTTTTCCTCAATCCAATAACTACGCCACCAGTCGGACACCCCCCGTGTGGCCAGGCGGTTGCCTAGTGGTATGGGGAGCGCCCGATCGTCCTTTGTTTGAATCAGCCCAATAGTGTGTAGTTGCGTCCCCGAAAGGATTGGAGCCAAGTGCCAAAGGTCACAGAAATATTTCTTTATTTTAGAAATAAGGAGTTCCTAACCGGATTCAATTCTTTGGCAAAAATTGATTGAAGCATACAAAATTAAAGTTCAGGATACTTCTCCATAGAATACAACACAAGCCTATTGTACAGTCCTTGGCTTGGTACAGCTTTAAATCTTTCTTTCACATAAAACTCTATTTACATCGGTATTCTGTTCCTGGTCTCCAGGAGGCGCTATAAACCCCTGTTACTTTCACAGCAGGTCTAACCAGGCTTCCTGGTCTACCCAGATACTTTTTCACAGCAATAGAATTTCCTTCAAGTTATATTACAAGCTTTTAGCTTCTGCCTAGCTTTCCTTCCAAGCAGCTTTAATCAGGCCAGCTACTTTTAAAAACACAGCTAAAAGAAATGGGCTTTTTAAAATATCCTTGTAAAAGAACTTCTGGTTTCTTCCAGATAACAAACCTCATTCAGATCTTTTACTCCAGCACAAGGTAACACAGACACATTCACTGATTAGGAGCAGCTGAGATTCCTTCAGCTCTTCAAACGCTATTTGGTTCCTTTACTCCTCTTTAGCACAAATTGCACAGTCTATCTCCATGTCTGAAACACTGCATGAATCCACACTGTCCCCCAAGTCCATCTCCTCCACACTAGACTCTCTCTGGTAACTGCTTTCTCTGGTATCCTCCTGAGAAGCCTTTCTGTCTTGTACAGCCTTCAAGAGCTTCTCCCAGGTACCCTTAGCATTATGTGAGCTTGTGGGGGAAGGGCAGGAAAAACCCTCTTTGTTTAGTAGCTCTTTTAAGAGTTGTAAAGGGCTTACCTTGCTTGTAGTGTTTTTCCTCCCTGTAGACTCCTTACTAGGAGAAGAGTTAAGCCAAGAACTTCGGGAGAATCTTTCCTCCTCTGAGGACTCCTCCCCTGAGCTCTCCACTGGCCTTGTCAGCTCTCTGCTCCTACTTCTCAATTGCTTCTGTGCAAGTGGCTTCCATGTTTCCTTCCAATTCTGTTTCTCTGCCCGAGACTGTTTCTCTCTTGTGCTTCCTTGCTTGTTCCCTCGTGTCTGTTCGTGAATCTCAACCTCCGTCCCAATCTGTATCTGTTTGTGAGTGCAACTTCCCTGCCTAAATGTTTGGGGCTGTCCTATGGGTCTTGACTCCGCCTCCAAACCACTCCCTTCTCCTCCCTCTATCTCCATGGGAACAGGGTGTGTTCTTAGGTCTGCACTTCTCTGCAGGGAATCTCTGTCCTTAGTTTGAGAGTTAACCCTTCCTTTGCCTGCAGTTTCTTTGTGGAAAGGAAAAAAAGTCTGTTTTTTCTTTCTCTCACTGCTTTCTAAGCCTGATTCTCCACCACAGGAGGCAGAGGTCATGGGTTTGATCCCACAGTGGTGTTATGCAAGAAGGCTGTCTGAGGCATTTCCTTTCTTTAATGTAAATCAATGCTGTCTGAAGCATTTCCTTTTTTAATTTAAAACAGTGCTGCCAGCAAAAACACCTCACAGTGCCGTAACCTAAGATGCCGCATAAGGCGCCCTAGAAGGCACTCCATAGGGCACGTTATAAAGTACCCTGTCTGCCAAGGCACCTTATAATGTGCCCTATAGGCACTGATTTAAATCAAAAGGAAAAGCTTCAGACAGCCTCATTAAATAACACCACTGTGGGATCAAACCCATGAACCCTGCCTTCATAGTCATTGAAGCAACCAGTGGGCTACATCTCTACAGCATCCAGCACACAGCTGGCTGGCTACAGAAAGACTGCAGGGACACAAAAAGGAGCGACCTCCTGCAGGAAGTACTAGAAGACACAAGGAGCAGGAGATGATGGAAGACAAGGGTCTTTATTGTGCAAAGGGAACCCCAACGCGTTTCGGCAACGCCTTCTTCAGGGGGAGTGTCACTAATAAATATAAAAAATTTTTTGTGTAAACAATAATTAATAAAGATGATTAAAAACAATAAAAATACAATTAAAAACAATTAAAATATGAAAGCACCGGCATGACATACAACATAAAATAGTCTAATATCAATAATATAAACAAAACGCAAGAGCAGGGCTGAGGAAACGAATATGGCATACCAACCTATATAGAACAATAGAAAGAAACCAAACTGATTGAAAACAAATCAAGAGAATAGGTGTAAAAGAGTACTATCACTTAACTCTAACAGCTTATGATTGCATATTATGCATTGAGAATAAAATGATAAACAGTGGAATAAAATATGCAAACATACAGCTAAAACAGTAATCCATTAAAATGGATTTTTACCTTTTTTCTGTGCTGAGATCCATATTTGTCTAACATATGTTACACAGTTCCAGTTTTTGTCGTTCTCCATGTTTTTAAAGAATTGGCCTCAGTTTACTCACATCTTATAAAGTTTGCCGTGCAGACATGGTGTAGGCCCCTTCCTGTCTGTTCACGGTGTTCCACACTCTCATGTTATATAATGGGATCCAATATGTGTTACAAAAGAACTGGTAAATAGGTTCACATTCAATGCACTACTCAGCCCTCCCCCCCTCCCCCCCTTTTTTAAGTTTATTTTTAATTTTATTTTCATTTTTATCTTTGTTTTCAGCAGTTATTCATCATAACACAGCTCATTATGTTCTTAAGGTTTTACTCATCATATTGTGTTCCACACTTGCTTTGGTCATGGTACACCATAGTTCCACTTGTTTTATCGTCCTACATATGGTTGTATGAGCATTATTTGTTAATAGTAATCCAGATTTAGGCTGTTTGCCATTTCTCTTATATATGATTTTATCAACAAGTCTTTGTCTCTCTTTGTGATTTTATTTATTTTATTAATATTTATATTTATTTTTTACATATTTTTCTCTTCACAATGCATGTTTATTTATTGATATATTTATATTGAAATTTTATTGAAATTTTGTTAAGTATTTATATTCATATTTATATTTATTATCATATTTATTTGTACATGCTGGTCCCAGTTTTATTATCAACATTTACATCACACGCCTTTCACACAAGCACTAACCACATCCCAATACTCCGCAGTGACGGGAAAAGATGGACGGAGAATCACCAACACCCCACAAGAGAACCCAAGGACGCACATCACTCACATTTATTACACATCCCACTCCAACATCTCAAGAAGTCACATCTGGACCGTCAGCAACACCATCAAGCCCTGAAGTGTGCACTCATCAACGCAAGGTCAATACGTACAAAATGGCCAATAATTACCGATCTGGTCACGACCCATGATCTTGATATCATCATGATCACAGAAACTTGGCTATCAGAATGTGACAACGCAATCATCAACCAGATGTTACCCACAGGTTTCTCAGTCCACACATGCCATAGAACCAATCAGAGAGGAGGAGGAACACTCATCCTTGTCAAAACTTGCCTAGGCTTCCAGATGTACAACTCAACCAGCACAGCCCACCTAGACTCCCTCACCATAACAAATGACACCTGCACGATCAACCTACTCTACCGGGCACCAACACCATCCTCAGAAGATCTTGCAACGATAATGGGCCTCGCTTGCAACTCAAACAAACCACGATCCCAGAACTGGATCCTAGGTGATTTCAACTTGCCTACGCTACAGGAATCGCAAGCCTCTGCTTTCCTAGAAGCGTTACAAGAACTAGGCTACGATCAGCTAGTCAATAATCCCACCCACGTCAAGGGAAACAAACTTGACCTGATCTTTGCCCCACAGACAGATAAAGATACCACCCAACCAATGTCACCAACCATAACGCCTGTGCCATGGTCTGACCACAGCCTGATCCAATTCCAGATACCTATTAACACACACAATAAAAACTCCAACAAAAACAACACTGTCCACGAAACCTCTTTGAAGCGCTTCCGCCCCTTCAATAAAGAAGAGCTTCGAGAGAAGATCCTCCCACTCCTCAACAACATACCACAAGACCTAGATGCATTGGTGTCCACCTGGGATGAGAGCCTCAAGACCATCGCATGTCTACCAGCCACAAATAAAACAACAACAAAGAAACGAGAGCATGCACCATGGTATACTAGAGAACTCCGAGACTCACTCAAGTGCCTGCGCAGGCTCGAGAGAAGATGGCGCCGATCTCACTCTACTGAAGCACAAGATACTTACATCGCTCACCTAAAATCACACCGCGATGAATTAACAAAAAAGCGGAAACAATACCATTCCGACATCTTGAAGCGGTCACTAAACAAGCCACACGATCTCTTCAATATAGTGAAATCTCTCATAAGAGAACCTCCTGCAGACCAGTCACAGATGCCACACCCCCAGGCATACTCCAACTACTTACAGTCAAAAATGATCCAGACTACTACATCTGCAACCAACTACCTACAACTTGAAGTCACCCAGGCTGGTGCAACCTCGAACTCCGCGGAAAACAGCTCTCAGCACAACTTGCCCCAACCATCTCCACTATCCGACTTTGAAAAAATATCACGCAGAGAGATTGAAGACACGATCGCTGCAATCAACCCCACTACTGCACCCAATGACCCATGCCCTGCTTTATGGATAAAGGAGTTACGATGTGACTTAAGCCAATATCTGAGCGAATTAATAAACCAATCTCTTACAACCGGATCGTTTCCACAAAGTCTGAAACAAACATCAATCAGACCACTGCTCAAAAACAACAAGCTGGACCCAACGAAAGTGGAATCATACAGACCAATTTCAAGTATCCCTATGCTTGCCAAAGTAATAGAAAAGTTAGTACAGCGCCAAATCCAACAGCATATTGATACTGAAGCCCCACTGGATCCTTCCCAGCATGGGTTCAGAGAAGCACATGGGGTTGAAACCCTCCTCACCAACCTATTTGACCATCTAGTCTCTGGAACTGACAAAATGCATCAAGGATTCGCCCTCATATTCCTCGACATTGCAGCGGCTTTCGACTCGGTGAACCATGAGATCCTCATACAACGCCTCAGCGAGAAAGGAATTCAGGGAACAGCCCTAAAGTGGTGCAAGTCATACCTGACTAATAGATGGCAACATGTAAGGTCAGGCTCCACAACCTCTGAACCATTTTTACAGAACCAGGGTGTACCACAGGGCTCGTCACTATCTGCATTGATGTTTAACATCTACATGCAGCCCATATGTGCCCTAGCACGTTCATTCAAGGTCAACTGTCTAGCCTACGCAGATGACATCCTACTATACATCCCATTCAGGACCAACCAACCAGACCTCTCCCCTCTAACAAGATGTTTTGAGGCAACAGCAGAATGGTTCAGCACACAAAACATGAGAATCAACTACAGTAAAACAGATGTCCTTTTCATCTCAAGAAACCAGGACTTCACCCCTCCACTCTCTTTAAAGATCGGCAACACAGAGCTGAAAACCAAACCCACAATCCGCTACCTTGGCGTTACACTGGATCAACAACTGGATCTGAAAACCCACATAAGAAACACAGTAAAAACAGTATACATGAAAATAAGGACCCTAAAACATCTCCGACCGCTGCTTGACTTCAGCGACTACCGTTCGATCTATCAGGCATTAATATTACCACATTTCGACTATGCCAACGTAATTCTACACGGTCTCCCTCAAGCAACACTGGCTCCTCTCCAGCTTGCAATGAACACTGCGGCAAGAGTACTAACAGGGGCTTCACGGAGAGAGCACATAACGCCAGTACTGATGAACCTCCATTGGCTACCAGTTCAAGCAAGAATCCGCCACAAAGTTCTAACCTTAACTTTCAAAGCCGCAAACACCCTGACCCCCACAGCCCTCAGCAAGATGATACATAAAGTACCACAGAACAGAAACAGAAGACCCATGATGCAAAACACACTAGAGGTCCCAAAAGTAATAACAAAATGCACAAAAGCAACGACAAATAGGGCCTTTACGATTTACGCACCCAGAGCATGGAACGCTCTCCCCACCTCTATTCGAAACATCACTTACCTAATTGACTTCAGGAAGGCATTAAAGCAACACCTATTCACCACATACTACCCTGAATCCAGCACTAGTAATCATACATATGCCCCCTCAGACAATCACTCATTGCAATTAAACAATCAGACTCAGCATGAAAAAGGATAATCAACTGATCGCTCAGAAGATACCCACTGAAATGGAATCAGGACCCCCAGTGTAAATAAGATGTAGATATGTTATACAATGTACATAGTTCCCCCCAGTTACTGCCAAGTTGATCTCCTGTTTATTGTAAATACAACTCAGGGTTCCTGTGTTGTATGGTTGATGTTGAATGTAAACCGCTCTGATCTAAAATAGAGCGGTATAGAAGAACTGTTAAATAAAATAAATAAATAATAAATAACATTTGTCTTTTGTTTGCACATCAATTCCACATTTTATTTAGCGTGTTTTATCTTTGTGTTTTTATTGTTCTTATCATTATTGTATGTAAGGTACAATTATGCTTATTGTTATTTTTATATTCCAGTTTTATTGGTTCAGTTAAGTGTTTTATGCTTATATGTATTGACATATTTATTTATACATGCTATTCTCTATTTTAATGGATTACTGTTTTAGCTGTATGTTTGCATATTTTATTCCACTGTTTATCATTTTATTCTCTATGCATAATATGCAATCATAAGCTGTTAGAGTTAAGTGATAGTACTCTTTTACACCTATTCTCTTGATTTGTTTTCAATCAGTTTGGTTTCTTTCTATTGTTCTATATAGGTTGGTATGCCATATTCGTTTCCTCAGCCCTGCTCTTGCGTTTTGTTTATATTATTGATATTAGACTATTTTATGTTGTATGTCATGCCGGTGCTTTCATATTTTAATTGTTTTTAATTGTATTTTTATTGTTTTTAATCATCTTTATTAATTATTGTTTACACAAAAAAAATTTTATATTTATTAGTGACACTCCCCCTGAAGAAGGCGTTGCCGAAACGCGTTGGGGTTCCCTTTGCACAATAAAGACCCTTGTCTTCCATCATCTCCTGCTCCTTGTGTCTTACAGAAAGACTGCAGGTCACCACACAAACTGTCTGCTGTGGTTATCAGGATAGGGTAAACCCACCCGTGCCCATAATGCACTACACATGCAGATCAGCAGCCTAAATCTGATCACAAGATGGGGTATGCGCATCTATAGCACCCCGGCCTGGTAGGGGGAACTGACCATATGTGTTACTGGCACAGAATAGCTACAGACCGTGACATTGTGCAGTTCCTGTGCTCACCCTGAGGGTGAGGTGGGGCGCCCAGCACCAGGTCCGCAGCACCTGGCTTGGCTGAGATAGGTTATGCTGCAGGAGCCCATCAGTGCCACTGTGTGATGGGTAGTCCCTACAAACACACGTAGGATACACCTCTGTCCATCTGTTTGTCCCAGTCACATCTAGCCCTTGTGGACTATGATGCACCCAGAATAGTGCATATTTTGTGTGGTTGCCATGGTTGCATGTTACAAGTGAAGGGTGGTGTTTGTACCCAAAAGCAGATTATGTAGCACCACCCAACCTGCCCTCTCTGGGTCAGGGTGGGGGACAGGATCTCCCACCAACAGATCCACATTCTGCATCTCTGCAATGGTGTTAGTAGAGGGGACCAGCAACTCCAGTTCTGCAGAGAAATAGGCACCCTACAGCACAGTCAATGCATATCTGTACACATCACATAGGGCACTGGCAGTAGGCCTGGAAAAATCTCAGCTGCCCCCCACCACTTTCTGACATTCACCAGCAGAGAGCATAGTCAGGCTCCACCCAGTGTACCCTGCAAGGTGTTCCAGCCATACGCATGCAAACAGTCTGCTAACTAGTACATAGTGCATGTTCCTGGAGGAACTGTGTGCACCCAAAAATGGGATGTGAGCACACACACACCAAGCAGGTATGTCAGTGATTGGGCCCCAGAAAAGGGATATCACTTGAGAAAAATGCTACATAGCACTATGGGGGAACCTAGCCATGCCATGGTCACTCCTCAGTCAGGGTGAGAGTGAATCCCCAGCATGACATTCTGTGGCCACCCTGTCCGTACAGGTGGTGGCTGGACACTACAATGTCCCAGCCACTGCCCTATGCCCTGTGCAGATGCATCCTGCCCAGGCCGTCCTGTCTGGGCCATACCCACAGTACCTTGCTCCTCATTATGCACATTGGCAGGCTAACACTGGAAACAGTGCAAGCATTGGGAGCTCAGTAAGGTGTAGGCAGCCACAAAACACTGGATAGACATACACACACTCCCACACCTATTTCAGCATGGTGCAAAGATAGGGGTGGTTGGCAGCCCTGGCTGCCACACCAGTCCTGGGCACAGTGCAGGCATTGCTATGGTACTCAATACTGTTAGGGTCACTCCCCGGGGTGGTAAACACTGTCAGAAACAAGAACTGAAACACACTCCACAGATATCAGAAAGGTTGCTATGATGAATCTCTGTCAACAATTTATGCTTTTGATATATGTGGAACGTGTTTCCAAGTTTAAGGCGGCATTGCTAAGGAATGCAGGTGCCAGTATTGGTATATGCTGCTCCGCACAGGGCCCAACAGCTTGAATCTCCATGAGCCGTTGGACAGTGGAGCCTGTGGGTGTGGGTGTTTGTGCCCCTGTTGGCCGCTGCTCTAGGGCAGAGGTTCACAACTCCGGTCCTGGTGGACCAAACACGGTTCAGGTTTTCATGCTGTCCCTAATGAATATGCATGGATACATTTGCATACAATGGGGGCGGTGCATACAAAAGCATTTCAAGCATATTTCTTAGGGACAGCATGAAACCTGAATGGTGTTTGTCCCTCCAGGACTGCAGTTGGGAAACTCTGCTCAAGGGACTGCACATGTCTATGGTGTATGTGCTTTGTAGGGTAAAATATGGGCGTTTATGGTGTGTTTATTTTATCTGCAATAAAAGTTCCTTCTATATTACCACGGTTTAGTACTAGGTAAAATATAGGAACATGGTCTGCAGCAGCCACAGCTGGGACGAACCTGTGACCTTCTGCCCCTGAACACACTGGCTGTGTGTATAGCACCAAACTGTTGCCACAGAGGCAGGTCATTCCCTGGGGATACCATTACTGTTCGTCAGATAGACCTTGTCTTTTGCAGTGCACGGCACCCACCTAAACAGGGCTTGGCCTTGGTCTGCTGTGGGCAAATGCCACTGCCCCCTCCACCACCAGCACCCCTCCACCACCATGCTGACATGCCCTTATGCCAGTGGTGCTGGTGGTGCGCAGTCCCAGACCATCCAGTGTGCCAGTAGGCGGCTGCCTATGGTGTGGGATCTGGGGTAGGGGTGCCTACATAGCCATCCATGCTTCCCCCCGCCACCACCTGCCAATGTTATGTGCCCTTTGGGGTACCTGCCGGGTAATGTCCATTGGGGCACTGTGGGACACCCACTCATGGACATGTTTGCCCTTGGTCAGTTGCTGTCTTGCTGCTTTTCAGTTTCTGCATTCCTATGTGCCAGGTCTGCCTAGTCCACACTGTGCCCCAGCTGGCCCACTGTATGTGCCTCCTGCAGCCCCCTGTACCCCATTTACACCATCACCATAGTGCCCTTTCCTACGTGGCCACTCTGCTGTTGCTGCACATGTGAAAGCCATATAAGCAAGCTGCCCAATATACACCACCAAAAAAGAAAGAAAAAACCCCAACAAAATAGGAAAAATACCCCTTTAACAATATCTTTTTGTCGGAGCAATCATTCAAAAGAAGGAGGAATCAAAACCTTCCCCTGGCCGTGAATGCTCCTTTTATTCATTTCAAAAAACAGTGTACCTAATTTAAGACACTTAACTGTCTGAGCTTTACCACTTAACTGTCCGAGCTTAAAAATACCACAGAATCAGCGATGAACGACGTGTCACATTTCGGGTCAGAAATACCTTGACCCTGCATCAGGTCAGTGACAAGTCCTGCAGTAACAAAAGCTTCAAATTGATTCCTCCTTCTTTTGAATGATTTTTCCTATTTTGTTGGGGATTTTTTCTTTTTTGGATTTGTATTTTACCCTGACAGAGGGTTGTTTGGTAGCTACAATATACACCACAGCAAACCCTCATCAACACTATCAGTGCTGGAACATTCACTTTGTAGGGGGAATCAGAATTGACCCTTCCAAAAGTGACATCTTCCTTTTTATTCTTTATGGGTAGTGTTGAATCTCCAGGAACAAGCAGGAATGAGTCTTCACATATGGGTATCGTCAGTACCGACGGAGCCTGCACGGGAACGCTCCCCAGCGTCCAGAAAGAAAGCTTTTGGGAGCATCCCACAGCGCCTGCGCACTGCCTTCCCGCCTTTCCTAACCGCCTCTTTCCAGTTCTTCTTTTCCGCGGAGCCAGCAGGTCGTGTTCCTATCACCGCTGAAGAAGTTCTTTATTTTCTTTTATTTTTTTGGTCGCGCGTCTGCCTTCTTCGACGTCGGACCGGTACCGCCAGTCTTTCTTTCTTTCTTTCTTTAAAAAAAAAAAAAAAACTACCGTTTTCCCACTTCTGTGCATTTTGGGCCTTAGGCCTAGGAAAAATTTTCCTCATGGAAAAGCCCGCTTCCGGATTTAAAAAGTGCACGAAGTGCAGCGGCACTATTTCTGTCACCGACACCCATGACTGGTGTCTAAAATGTTTGGGTCCTGACCACTCCATCACGGACTGTGAGTCCTGTGCCATGATGTCTAAAAGAGGTCGACAGAATCGAGCGGCCAAGCTCAGTACCCTGTTTCCCTCTGATGCAGCTTCGGTAGCATCGACGTCTTCCAGGGCTTCTTCTTCCTCCCATGGATCTCAGGTAACCAAACATAAGTCCAGCCGGTCCTCGAAAGGTAGATCTCCCTCTAAGTATCGAGATGCCTCCGGGCTTGCTCTCGAGGATTCCGCACCGGCAAAATTACCCCGGCGGGAGGCTCCGGCTTCCAAAGCTTTATCTATGGGGTCACAGGTTCCCACTGGTACCGACATCCAGACATTGGTGGCGTCGATGGATCAGAATATTCTGACCATGCAGCGTGCCATCACGGCATTCATACAAGCTGCGACGCCTCCGGTACCGCAACAAACTCCGTTGTCGGTACCGGTTCTGGCACTGGCTCCGATATCGGTTCCGGTGCCAGTACCGATTGCATCGACATCGGCTTCGGTGTCGACTGCAGCGGTACCCTGTTCTGAATTGGTACCAATCACTCCCGATGTCGATACCACTCGGTACGCGTATCGGGCTCTGCAGGAGCATCCAGACAGGCGATACTTCAATTCCTCCGAGGACTCTGATGAATCAGAGGCTTCTGTCGAAGCTTCGGTACTCCTTCCTCAGGAGCCCTCTTCTCCAAAAAGAAGAATGTCTCCTCCAGAAGACTTGTCTTTTCAAGACTTCATTAGGGAAGTGGCCAGGGGCCTCTCCATTTCAGTGGCCCCTGAACCAGAGCCTAGAGCCAAGAAATTGGATATTTTACAATATCCTAGGGCTCCTAAAGAGGCAGCTACTTTACCAATTCATGAGATCCTTTATGATCACATGTTGGGCATCTGGGAGACTCCTCTCACCACCTCCCCTCATTCTCATAGGTTGGACACTATGTACCGTGTTCCTCCTTGTCCTGGCTTTCATAAGACTCAGCTTCCTCACCACTCTATTGTGGTAGAGTCTGCTATGAAGAAGATAAAGAGTGCAAAAAGACACTCATCCAACCCTCCAGGAAGAGAATGCAGAACCTTAGATGCTTTTGGCAGGAGAATTTTCCAGGCCAATATGCTTGCTGCCAGAATCAACTCCTATAGTCTCTTTATGGGGATGTTTCTAAAAGAAGTTACAGATCATCTGCAAACTTTATCTCCTTTTATCTCAGAAGATAAAAGGGAGGAGTTTCTCACTTGGCTTAAGTATGTCCAGGATGTTTCCAAATTTTCCAACCGTGCAGCCTTTGACTCTTTTGAGTGTGCCAGCAGAGCCTCGGCTATTGCCATAGGTGCACACAGAGTAGCTTGGTTACAAGCTTCTGATTTGGAACCTTGGGTCCAGGATGGATTAGGAAATCTTCCTTGTACAGGTGAAAACCTTTTTGGCAAGGATTGGCAAGCAAAGGCCACTCAGATGGATGCTGAGAATTCGGCCTTAGATAGACTTTCCAAGTCTACTTCTGCTCCTGTTAGAAAAAGGTTATTCAAAAAGGCTTTCTTTCCCAAAAAGGGGAAATATTATCCTGCTTATGGTCAGCAGGTATCTTCTGCAGGTCGTTTTGCTGCAAAGCGACAGCAACAACCTAAACAAGCCAAGTCTAAGGCTGCAAGGACTGCTACGGCCCAACAGCCTCAGCCTCCTCAGGGCCTTTGACTTACAACTAGAGAACTTAGCCTTTCTGGCTCTAAAAGAACCAGAGCCTCTCACCATTCCAGGAAGGTTAGCTCACTTTGCTCCCAGATGGGAACAAATCACAACAGAGCAATGGACCCTCTCCATCATAAGGGAGGGGTACAAGCTTCATTTCTTAAACCTTCCTCCCCACACCATGGTGAGACAGTTCAATTCTCGAACATCTCTCCTCGTCCTTCTGGGTCAGGAGATTGCTACCCTTCTTGCCCAAGGGGCAATAGAAGAAGTACCCCTTCTTCAACAGGGCTCAGGGTTCTACTCCCCCTATTTTCTTATCCCAAAGAAAACAGGGGGCTACAGACCCATATTAGATCTCAGAGAATTGAACAAGTTTCTATGCAGGGAGAAATTCAAGATGATTTCTCTCGGTGCTCTCCTTCCATTCCTTCAGAGTCAGGATTGGCTTTGTTCTCTAGATCTCAAGGATGCGTACACTCATGTCCTCATCCATCCAACACACAGAAGGCTCCTTCGGTTCCTTTATCAAGGAAAGCACTACCAATACAGAGTGCTTCCTTTCGGCCTGGCCTCTGCTCCAAGAGTGTTCACAAAATGCATGGCAGTAGTAGCTGCATTTCTACGCACTCTATGAATATTTGTATTCCCATATCTGGACGACTGGCTCATCCGAGCTCCATCCCAGTCAGAAGCCCAGGCTTCCCTAGCCTGCACAAGGCGTGTTCTTCAGTATTTGGGACTTGTAATAAACATCCCAAAATCACAACTCACCCCTACTCAGTCATTGGAGTTCACAGGGGCCTTGCTGGATACCACAACTGCAAGGGCCTATCTTCCCCAGGCCTGTTGCCTACACTTGGTGCAGTTAGCCTCTCAAATTCAGTTAAAGTCCCATTTAACTGCTCGAGAGATGTTGCAACTGTTAGGCCACATGGCATCCACCGTGCATGTGGTTCCTTACGCTTGCATTCACATGAGGGCAGCTCAGTGAACTCTGTCCACCCAATGGACCTAGGCATCAGGATGCCTGTCAGACAAAATAGCAACCTCCAGTCGCCTCTTTTGGTCCCTCCAGTGGTGGAAGTCCACTCAAAATCTGTTGCTGGGGTCCCCCTTTCAACAGTTGCTACCCCAAGCAACCCTTACAACAGATGCCTCTCCAAAGGGTTGGGGAGCTCATCTACAAGATCTCTCCACCCAGGGCATCTGGTCTCCACAGGAGACATCTCTACATATCAACCTCTTAGAGCTCAGAGCAATTCTTATAGCTCTCAGAGTCTTCCACACCCTGCTCAGCTACAAGACAGTCCTCATCCACACGGACAACCAAGTAGCCATGTTCTACGTGAACAAGCAGGGCGGGACTGGCTCTCTGTCGCTTTGCAATGAAGCTTTGAGATTGTGGGCCTTCGCCAGAGAGCATCAAATTCATCTCGTGGCAGTGTATCTTCCAGGGGTTGAAAACTCTTGGGCAGACAGACTCAGTCGAGTTCTGCTTCCACACGAATGGTCCCTCCATGGGGACCAGATAGCCAGGATCTTCCAAATTTGGGGAACCTCGGACATAGACCTGTTTGCAAGTCCGTGGAATACCAAACTTTCCCGGTTCTGTTCCAGGATTCCATGTCAGGAAGTTCAGGCCAGGGATGCCTTCCTCCTTCATTGGGGGCAAGACTTCCTCTATGCCTTTCCACCCATTCCCCTAATTCCCAAGACACTGTTCAAGCTGCAGAGAGACAAGGGGTCTATGATCCTCATAGCACCACGTTGGCCACGCCAAGTGTGGTACCCTCTACTTCTGCATCTCTCTCAAGCTCCCTCCCTGGACTTGGGATCTGCTCCAGACCTCCTGTCCCAGGAGGAGGGAACGTTGTGGCACCCAAATCCCCAGTCTCTTCATCTCAGGGCCTGGTTGCTGAAGGCCTAGACCTTCAAGATTTGCAACTTTCTCAGCAGGTGAAGGATATCCTTCATGCTTCTCATTGCAGTCACCTCAGCTCGCCACATCAGTGAGCTGCAAGCCTTGGTGGCTAATCCTCCTTATACAAGGTTCCATCATGACAAGGTAGTCCTCCGGACTAATCCACACTTTATGCCTAAAGTGGTTTCACCTTTTCTTCTGAACCAGGAGGTGTATTTACCTGTCTTTTTTCCAGGACCTCATGCATCAAGTGGAGAGAGGAATCTCCATACCCTGGATTGTAAGAGAGTGCTTGCTTTTTACTTACAAAGGACGCAGCAACATAGAAAGTCCTCTCAACTCTTTGTTGCTTTTGATCCCTCTCATTTGGGACTTCCAGTCTCTAAGAGAACTCTGTCCAATTGGATTGCTCAGTGTATTTCTTTCGCCTACCAGAGTAAGAACCTTTCTCTGGAGGGCCATGTCACAGCTCACAATGTGAGAGCCATGGCAGTCTCTATGGCTCATCTGAACTCTGTGTCCATCGACCAAATCTGTCGAGTGGCCACCTGGGCCTCGGTTCATACCTTTACAGCCCATTACTGCTTGGACAAGGACTCCCGCCGGGATGCCTTGTTTGGTCAGGCTGTTCTCAAACACCTGTTCCATACCTAATCAACTCCTACCCCCCATCCCTGGTTGGATGCCCGAGATCCATGGGGGCAGGTAGAGCCCTTCTCAGGGACTCACAACCTTGGAGATCTCCCTGGCATCTCTAGCTGGGGAGTCCCCATATGTGAAGACTCATTCCTGCTTGTTCCTGGAGATAGCACAGTTACTTGCCTGTAACAGGTGATCTCTGGGAACAGCAGGAATAAGTCTTCACAACCCACCCACCTCCCCTAGGAGTTGTATCTCTCTATCTATCTTTCCTTTCCTCTCTCTCTCTTTGTCTCAGCTTAAAACTCGAACTGGAGAGAGGCGGTTAGGAAAGGTGGGAAGGCAGCGCGCGGGCGCTGTGGGATGCTCCCAAAAGCTTTCTTTCTGGACGCTGAGGAGCGTTCCCGCGCAGGCTCCGTCGGTACCGACGATACCCATATGTGAAGACTTATTCCTGCTGTTCCCAGAGATCACCTGTTACAGGTAAGTAACTGTGCTTTACTGTTTATCATTGTTTTTTCTATTGGCCAGCTCGGTGTTTTGTATTTCTGTTTTGGTTCTGGACATTATTTCTCTGGGTTTTGCATGTTTTGTTACTGCACATGTATCACTACGATCACTTTTCTTGGTCTCCCTGCCTTTGCTGTACATTGCTGACTGAAATGGTTTCTCTCTCCTGCAAATGTGCCTCTAGCGCAAGGTTTTCACTGGCGCTAATTTTCAGAACTTCATTTCACGGCGTTAGTGTGCATGGAGCCTCTCCCCACCCACTCTTCGCCCATTGACCCCTTATCTCTGCCCCTGGGGTGCCTCACTCCGCCCTCTGGGGAGCCTTACTCCACCCTCTGTGCTCCTTAACACCGCCGGAGATGTTATCGTGCGATACGTGACGTTCTCGTGTGGTAATGCGACGTTAGTGCTGTTTAGTAAACATACCCCATAGTTACTTGGACCTATTAGTTTAAAACAATTCAGCAACAATCATGTAAGCACAATCCTCTGTAAAGGACAATATAATAAGTAAATCAGTAAAAATGTATTAAAAAACCGTAAAAATTAAAACAAAGAAAATAATGCAACAAAGACTAGAGAGCAACCACTAACATAAAATGGCACAAAATTATCAATGTGTGTGTAAGGAATGGCCATTGAAAAAATAAACTTAGTGCTTACACAATTCTCTTATTTGGACTAACTTATCATTCAAAAGAGTGACTTTCAGAGAAAAATGTATAAACAGCCGACAATAAATAACTAAAAGCATGGACTGATGCAATGTAGGCACTCAACCATCTATCTGAAATTTTCTAAGAACACTATACAGCCACTTCAACTAGCCCAAAATACGTTAGCGCGGCTTATAACCAACAACCCCAGGCGATCCCACATTACACCAGTTCTCTATGATCTCCACTGGCTCCCTGTTCAACATAGAGTTAAATTCAAGGTGATAACTCTTATACATAAAATCATTACCAATGAATCAGCTCCATGCCTCTCTCCACTCCTTTCCTCCTCCAGCAACACAAGAACACGCCGCTCTATTACTAAAAACCTTCTCACCATCCCTACAACTAAGAGACATTGCAAGCAATTGACTAATAACAGGGCTTTCTCACTCTATGCTCCATCCTTATGGAATACCCTTCCCCACGAGCTGCGGAACTGTTCAAACCACTCTGAGTTCCGAAAGAAGTTAAAAACCTTTCTCTTCCTTGAAAATTTTTCCCTTCCACCTTAGTACTTAACCCCTATACACTCTCCTCCCTACATTTGGCCTCTCAAATCTTATTATACAGCCTATTGGTTTCCTGTAAATACCTATGTAAATAGTTAATCACTGTTCATTGTAATTAGTTCTCATCCTTTTTCCCATGTATTCCTGTTACTTTGTTCCTTGTAAACAGTTGAAACATACTGCCAAAATGTTCTGTGTAAACCGTCTTGACTTGTAGAAAGACGGTATATAAATCTTGTTAAATAAATAAATAAATCTGAAATTTTCTAGGTAGTAAGGCATAGCGTCACATGAATAAAAGAAAAGAATAATATTTAAACCCATATCAAAAAATATAATGCCCCATTATAGGGGACAAATACTGAGAACAGGGTATACTACTAGCTAGCTCAAACCGCGGAAATTAAAAGAAAAAAAGGAAAGAATATAAGCAATGATTATACTGATCATAAATCATCAAAAGTACCAAAGAACCCTGGAAAAAAATGGTCCCAAGATGTTAAACCCCAAATTACAAGGCGAAGATAGAACAATAAATCTAAATACAAAAGTTAAAAAAAGAACCTGGGCATGCATAAATTACAATAAAAAGCCAAAATGTGCCAACTATGTGGCAGTTTACAATCAAGGAAGTGAACCACTTGCCTGGAAATATCAGAAGCACAGAGCTCCGGAATGGTGCGCAAATCAGGTTAGGCGCTGACCTTTGAACTCTTTAAATGCTCAAAAGACCACCAAAAAATCACAGTCCAATCAAATGGGCCGATTACCAAAAAATAGTGTTTTTAAATGGCATAGTCAGCGAGCCATTTCAACGATCAGTATATGGAAAATAAGAGTTTAAAATAAAAATAAAAATGTTAAAGGCATAAAGTTGTGTTATTTTGTGAAAGATAAAGACGACCAGCATAACCGGACAAAATGAAATTGACATGGAAAAAAGTCTCAACCCGATGTGTGTAAAGTACATCAGAATATCACAGCATGCAGTTGCCAATTACAACACCACCACAAAACCATCTCATAACACTGTGAAGAGAATATGTACATTAAAAATACTGAAACACTTGAAAAAGATTACGCAGCCTCACGGTCAATGCGGTAGTAAGTGATCCATGGAGCTAATGGAATTGGGCACTCATGGGGGACAGTTGAGCCCCTGTACACTGCATCAAAAGAGAAAATATAGTTACGTCAATGATCCAAAAAGATTCATTTACATATGTAATAATCTACTGAGAAAAAAGGGAGTAAATGTTAAAGGTGCCAGGCAGGGCAAAGGTTGTTCAAAGCCAAGGACTGTTTGCATCAGCCAGAACCGCAAATGCGATGGCCTGATGGGCCGTGATTCTTTGGATGCGTTTTAAGCATTTAATGATCTCAGTATTTGTCCCCCATAATGGGGCGTTATATTTTATGCTATGGTTTTAAATATTATTCCTTTGTTTTATTGATTTATTGATTTATTTTGTTTTATTCATTTATTATGCCTTACTACATAGAAAATTTCAGATAGATGGTTGTGTGAGTATGAGTGCCTCCATTGCATATATTATTATTCTCTTTGAGGTACCCTCTGACGAAGGCTATGCCGAAACGCAGCTATGTAGGGGTCAGTTAATAAAGGACTATTTTTACTTTCTCGCCCTTGTGCGTCCTGTGGCTTCTCTGCGAGACAGTATGTGTGCTTTCTGTGGACCTATATCCAAGTCTATACATAAGACAGAGGTAAATAGATGCTGAAGAGCCAAAATAACCCAGACAAATTAAAACATACCAGCTGATTTTGTTGCCTCATACGCCAAAGAGATGCAGTCTTTTTTTTTCTTTTTTCTTTTTTTTAAAGCCACAATTGAGGAGAATAAGCCTCTGAAATCTTGTCTTGTTAGTGGGTAGTTGTTCTTTTACACAGGAAGGCAGATGCCTGCTTACAAAGCAAAAAAAAAAAAAAAGAAGTAGGGACACCAGCCGGCTGTCACAGCAGTGCATGTTGTACCGCCCACAGCTGGATGAGAGTTATGTGAGAGGAGGCCTGGTCTAGTGCTTACAGCGGGGTCTGTTCTCACATCTGCCGCAAAATGAAAAAGCCCCACACAGCGCACAGTCTGTGAGAGCCCATGCGAACGGCACCCCAGATCTTGCAGTGGCTCCCCTAAAAGTATTAAGTGGACTTTCCTGGATCGGGCCGTGTAGCATCCATTGGGTACTGCAGGTTTAGCCAGGTACAGTAATTCTAATAAACAGGGAATGTGCATCTGCCTCATTTCCCTGCTCCCATAACCTTGTTGTTTTCGCCATTTTTACAGGGCTCTAGTGTGGCGCAAGAGAATACTTGCTCTCCCCCTCCCTTCGGCAGCGCCCCATCATTTTACAGAATTCCTCTGCCTTGCAAGGTAAGATTGCTTACAAATGCCAACCGTGCTACGTATTCACTGTCTGACAATGTGTACTTCACTTTGCTGTCTATTTATCAAAGCGACGTTAATATGCTCATTACAGCACAGCTAATGTATGATTCACGGAAGAACATAAAGCCTATTTTGAATTGCACATGATATGAAGGATATGCATCAAATAGCAGTATGCAAATTTTTATAGATGAATTAAGTATTTAAACAAACGTGCGGTAATTTGATAATGAAGGAACCTAGGTAGGGAAGGCATATGTTGTGCCTGTAACAAGTGTCTCTGTGGCTTTGTAAATAGCCCAGCCGAATGATCCAGCTCCAGGTGACACCTCCTCCCAGGCAGGTGTAACCTGCTGCACGGAGGAATTATGCAGATGGGTGTATTTTGTAAATACGTGCTTAAGTGACAGTCCTGCCCGCATTCCACCCATCCTTCATGCCTGGGATTGCCTACTTTTCCGAGTACCTATTTTAATGCGTGTATACACTGGGGCAGTTTTGTAAGCTCTTCCTTATAAAACTGCCCCCTCCTTCCTGTAAAAGCACATAAAATACATCAGCAAATTTGTGCATGCCATAAAGCGAGCCCTGTGCGTATACCTGCTGCGCAAGTTACAGAATTATCCCCTAAGAGGATGATGTTAAAAGGCACTTCCACTGGCAAAACAGTTTTTTCTGCAGGAAATTAGACATTTATAAAATGGACTCCTGATATGTGCATAAATGTATGCACACATAGGGCCCCTTTTACTCAAGCCCACTAAGGATTTGCAGTTAACGCAACAAATAAATGCACGTTCGTTGAAAGCCTCTGCGTTAGCTGTTGGGGCCTGACTAGTATGTTCCCGGCAGCAAACGTGCGATGGGCCACTCAAACATGTGCTCCATTAAGGCGGGTTTGCTTAACGATTCCCATAGAGGAGTCTTTAGGAGAACTCACATTAAAGCCCCGTTGGCGCTGAGCACACAGCAGCTGCCCTGGTGCTAGTGATAAAGCGCTCTCCACGCCCACACTCTGCCCCTTCCCACCCCATCACTGACTAATGAATGTCTTAGCGTGTGGTGGAAGACATGCTCGCGCATTAGTGTTCCCAGCTGCAGGTGCCATGTTTTAAAACGCACCTTAAGCAACTAAGGAGCTTTAGTAGAGGCGGCCCATAGTCTGTATGCACATAAGTTAACCTAGACTGAGCAATGGCATTCCTGTAAGATTGGGAAAGGGTATCGTTTACAAGCGCACGTGCAGGCTAATTCTATAACACGCTGCTTATGTGAAAAGTCCAAAAAGGCCCCTGTTTTATCCCTATTTTACGAAGGTGCCCATACGTCTTTATCAAATAGTCCCCTAAAATAAGCTCCGGTAGTGCACAACTTCTCTCATGCTCCGAAGACAATCTCAATGAGTGTGGTGTGTGCCCTTGTCAGGATTCAACGGCACACATCGCATTGCATTACCCCATGCATAGAAACTGCACGCCTGCGATGCAACTCCACTCTTGCTTTCCTCAATGTCCCTGAAAGCACCTACGCACAGATCACGTAAAAGCATGTGCTATCTTTCCTCATGGCTACATGGTACTTGTATGTACACATGTACAATTTTCCTGCAGCCTTTTTCAAAATGAAAAACAGACTCTGCGTGCTGAAAAAAACAAAAAGCTTCATAACATTAGCCCAAAGGGAATGATTTTGTAACAGGGCACCTGAACTAAATTTCAAAACAAGCATCTATTTTATAAAGACAACCTCAACACTTCATTGCCTTTATATACTCCCCAAACTACCCCAATGACACACAAATGCTTTTGCACAAGGTTGCGCCTGCTTTGGAGCAGGTCTAAATGTGTGCAGGCATTCGATAAATCTGCACATATATTTTATAGAAAATGCATTTGCCGCCCCAGCCCCAGCTATACAAATAGTCTAAAGGTAGGTGCTGTCTTTTGGTATAGCCCATGTCATTTTATAACAGCCAATTTCTCTCTAATGTACACATAGAAAAGGCTTTAAACCATGACCACCAAATAAGCAGAGAAATCTGGGCATGCCAAAAATGCATGTCAATATTTATGCATACATTTCCTCGGTTTATTTCCAAAGCAGAAATATGCATACAAAAGTAGCCACACGGGAATATTATGCACATACTATTTTTGAATGAGTGCATGGTTACAGAATTACACCCATGTTAAAACTGTGCCTTAATGTATGTATTTAACACAAACAATTAACTACACTTCTAGAGGTATCATTAAGCTTTGTGTGAAGTGGCAAGTTAATGTGTACAAACACAGCAAACCTCACTACGCTTGAGAGCAATGTTCAAAGCTACTTCCATAAGTAAAATGGTGATTTACCAGCAGGAAAAGAGTGGAGGAGTAGCCTGATGGCTAGAGCAGTGGCCTAGTGACGAAGAGATCAGCATTTGATTCTCACTGGCACCTCTTGTGGCATTGGGACTGCCACTTTATCCTGCATTGTCTCAGAAGGAAGGCCTGGCAATCTACTTCTGGTCACACCTTCCCAAGAAAACGCTGGGTCACCAGGAGTCAGCAATGACTCAATGGCACACATTGCATTGCACCTCTCTGTGTGCTATTAAACATGTGCCAGGGGCCTCAAAACTTAACCCACAGTGAGAAGAGGCATTTCTGGGAAGAAGGGATAGAGGAGATTACATTTCCCTACTTAGGAATTTTAAAAAAATATTCACATGGGGTCATTCTCAACCATAAATAACAGGGATGTATGTCCAGCCTGGACGTACATCCCTGATATTCGTCCAAATGTGGCTGCCAGAAAAAGGGTCCCCGTATGTACATCTGAATTGTACAGGGAGCCTTAGACAGGGACGGGGTTAGGATGGAACAAGGGCGGGCCATCTCCCCAGATGTACAGGGCCTATTCTGAGGTCGGCCCTGTACATCCGGGGTCGGCCAGGTAAACAGGAAACTTATTCCACCTCACAAGTGGAATACATCCCCCTGGATGTCGGGGGATGGTGGCGCAGGGAAAGGTCAGTGGGGGTGAAGGAGTTTCTGGAAGCCCAACCCTGCCTTTGAAAGGCTGGATCGGGGGTCGGGCTGCAAGGAAAGAACATTGTTGCGGCAGTTGGGGATTGCGGCTCTTTAATGGAGCTGTGGTGCCATGGCAACATGACATCATGGCACCGTGGCAACATTAAGGTGCCTGACTGAGTCAGCTGGGTAAGTGGTTGGACGTCTGGGGTGCCTGCACAGAGGCATGTTTCAGATGTCCAGCCACTATACTGAGATTCTGCTCCAGCGGGGATGCCTAGCCTCCCCGGGAGCAGAATCAGCTGCACCTCCCGGCCATCCAGATGTCTGTACGTCCGGATGGCCCAGAGACGTACAAAGCAGAATGTGCCTCATATTGTCTCGTACAAATTAGCAGGTGAAAATGAGTGCGGGTAGTTTTCCTGGAATCATTTTCAAATTTGAAAATTAGGTACGAAATGCATGAATAGAAAGTACCCATGGAATCTGCAGCAATGCAAGTGTTCAAAAAATTCTCTCCAAATTGGCTGTTTAGCATAATTTTGCATTCTCATGAGCTCAAAAGTCTGCATTACATTAATGCAAATATGTTGATAAGATTAATTGAATATGAAGGTAATATTCTGCCTTTCCATAGTAATGTCCTTGTTCAAGATGGGCTACATGTATTAACATAATCCATTTTCTAATAACAGGAATAAATAGCAGCGTGCCTCAGTTCTGTTCCAGTTCCCTTTGCCAAAGGATCACTGACGGCCCAAGCAGCCAGTTGTAAAAGGATAAAGGCGTGGCTTTTCAACCAGGTCTTCCCTAACTAGAAAAGCTTATTCTGCCCAGTTTCTGAATATGCTGCAAAAGAGAGAACAGTAAACCTTTAAACCTGTAGTAGTTTAAGTATATTTTATACTGCACGAGGAACAATGAGAGCTTTATATTGCATACAAGGCAAGGAGGAGGAACATGAGCTCTGTCTGGGAAGGGAATGAAGGGTAGATGACCTTGGATTCTGTTGTTTGTGACTAATCAATGTCTATTGAATATGAGTAATGGGTAGGAGGTAGATTTGCAGGGGACTGGACTGTTAGGTTTGATCGGTAAGGTGGTTGAATGTTATCTCATATTGTAACTCACTTGGGTCTTTGCAGTAAAGCATGTCTCTACCCATACCTGCATGAAAATTCCGACCCAACTTAAAAGCACGTTAATTGCAAACTTCCCACTCTTTGCAAATCCCAATACCCTCACCACCAAATTACTGCAGGTTGAAACCATACAACCTATTTGAAGACAATCGCCCTTCTAACAGGTTTGCCCAGTAAGTAACCTTTGCTATGATTTTGTGAAATGCCCACACAAGGACAAATACTATGGGGTATGTTTACTAAACTGCGGTAATCGTACATAACGCGCGTTATGTAACGTTAACGATCGTAATGCTCCGCGGCGCGGTAAAACACCGCAGAAGGTGGAGAGAGGGCGGAGAGAAGGGGTCAGTGGGCGGGCAGAGGCTCGCCTCACACTAACGCGCTGATTTTCCGAGCTGAATTCCAACGCGAATGAAAACCTGCCGTTAAATGCACATTACAGGGGAGAGAAACCATTTCAGTGTCAGCAATGTACAGCCCAGGCAGGGAAACCAGAAATAAGTGATAAGTGTGATACATGTGCACAGAACAAAAGGGCACAGAAACACTGAAAATGACCCCAACAAACTGGAAAAAAAACAATAACCAAGCTGGCCAATAGTGGTATCAATGAGAAACATCAACCCCTCCCCCCCCCCCCGAGTAAGCTCCATAGAACATATATAAATCGTGGAAGGGTCTATACTCCGTCCCCATACAAGGTGAATGAGCCCACAGTGAAATAGCGCTGCTCAGGGTTTTCCCCACCATCGGACAGGGTTCCTATGGCGTGCACATGTTCCGCAACATCAGGGCGGGCATGTCGGAACGGCAACTGGACAGATGCCGGAGAAGGGGATACAGAGGGCCGCAAGCGGCACATGCTGTGGTGGAGCTGGGCCACAGTGCGGACTAGGGTGATGCCTAGGTGGCCCATATGAATGCTGAAACAGCGGAGCAGCCAGACAGCAACTGCTGAAGGCCCAACATGGGCACGAGTGTGTTTCCCAAAGTGTCACAGGGGATAATACCCAACAGCTACCCCCAAGGGCACGGAACATTGGCAGGCGGGGCTGGGGGGGAGCGTGGACATCTATGCAGGCACCCCTACCCCAGAGCCCACACCATAGGCAACCGCCTACCTGCACACTGGATGGCCTGAGACTGCGCACCACCAGCTCCACCAGCAGAAGGGCATGTCAGCATGGTGGCTGAGGGATACTGGTGGTGGAGGGGGCAGTGGCAGCTGGCCAGAGCAGACCATGGCCTAGCCCTGTGTAGGTGGGTGCCATGCACTGCAACAGACAGGCCCTGTCTGACCAACAGTCACGGTATCACCAGGGAATGCACCATCTCTGTGATAACATGGTGATGCAGTGCACAAAACCAGTGTATTCAGAAGCAGAAGATCACTGGTTCAAGTCCCAGCTGTGGTTTCCGCCAACCCAGTCCTCATATTTTACCCACAACTATAACGTGCTAACACCTACATTTTACCCTACAGAGCACAGACACCATAAACATGCACATTACCTAGAGCAGAGCCTCCCAAATGAAGTCCTGGAGGGCCAAACACCATTCCGGTTCCATGCTGCCTCTGATAAAGATGCCTGTGCTGCATTTCTATGCGCCACGCCCATGGTATGCAGATGTATCTCATGCATATTCATGAGGGACAGCATGAAAACCCGAACAGTGTTTTGCACTGCAGGACTGGAGTTGGGAACCTCTGCCGTAAAGCAGCAGCCAACAGGGGCAGACACACCCGCACCCACAGGCCCCATTATCCAAAGCCTCCTGGAGAGGCAGGACTTTGGGCTCTGCGTGCATCTCCCAATACTAGCACTTGCATACCTTAGTAATGCCACCCTAAACCTGGGAATATGGTACACAGCTATCAAAAGGTTGCTATGATTACTGGCAGATAGCAATTCCTAGGTTAAGTACAATTTTCTGAGTGAGCTGCATTATAGCAACCTTTCTGATGTCTGTGGAGTGTGCTACAGGTCTTGTGTCTGACAGTGTTTACCAACCTGGGGAGTGACTCCTACAGTATTGCGTACCATAGCCATGCCTGCACTGTGCCCAGGACTGGTGTGGTGGCCTGGGCTGCCCAACACCTCTATAGTTGCACAATGCTGGCATAGGTGTTGGGAGTGTGTGTCTGTCTATCCAGTGTGTGGTGGCTGCCAACACCCTCCACAGCCCACACTGCTAGCACTGTTGCCAGTATTGGCCTGCCAATGTGCATAATGAGGAGCAAGGTACTGTGGGAATAGCCTGGATAGGGTGGCCTGGCATGGCCACATCTGCACAGGGCATAGGGCAATGGCTCGGACATTGTAGTGCCCGGTATCACCTGCACGGACAGGGTGGCCATAGCATGTCCTGCTGGGAGGTCACTCTCACCCTGACTGAGCAGTGACCATGGCATGGCTAGGTTCCCCCATAGTGCTATATAAGCATTTCTGTCATGTGATATTTATGGGTTTTCTTTTGGGGCCCAATCACTGACTTATCTGCTTGGTGTGTATGCTGATATCCCCGTTCTGTGTACATGCATCTCCTCCAGGACCAAGCACTATGGACTAGCTGGTGGACTGTCTGCAGCTAGTATGTGTCTTGCTGGAACACCTTGCAGGGTACAGCGGCTGGAGGCTTGTTGCTGGAGAATGTCAGATAATGGTGGGGGGCAGCTGAGCATTTCCGGACCTGCCGTCTGTCTGCTATTGCGTTATGGATGTGTACTGCCCTGTAGGGTGTTTGATCCCTAGCAGGACTGGGGTAATGCCACCATTGCAGGGGGGTAGAATGTGGATCTGTTGGCGGGAGATTCTGTCCCCCACCCTGGGCCCCAGAGGGTGCGTTGGGTGGTGGTATGTAATTTCCCTGTGGGTCCCAATACCCCCCTGCACTTACATCATGTGACCATGGCACCCACACAGGGCATGCACTTTTCTGGGTGCATTATAGTCCACAAGGGCTAGATGTGACATACAGATGAACACAGGCATATCCTAGAAGTGTTTGCAAGGACTACTATCACACATTGGCACTGATGGGGACCTGCAGCATAGCCTATCTCAGCAAAGCCAGGTGCTGTGAGAATGGTGCTGGGCACCATACCTCTCCCTCAGGGTGAGCACGGGACCCGCACACTGTGACGGTCTATAGCTACTCTGTGCCACTAACACACACCATCGGCACCCCCTACCAGGCTGAGGTGCTGTGGGGTGCATACCCCATCTTGTGATCATCTGTAGACTGCTGATTTACATGTGCTGTGCATCCTGGGTACGGATGGGTTGACCCTATCCTGGTAACCACAGCAGAATGTGGGTGTGGTGCCGTGCAGTCCTCCTGTAGCCAGCCAGGTGTTTATTAGCAGCTCTAGCCCACTGGTTACTTCACTGCCTATGGAGCCAGAGGTCATGGGTTCAAAACCCACAGTGGGGTTCATGGATAGGGCTGTCTTAGGTGTTATCTATTTTTATTGTATATTAGTGCTGCCAGCAGAACCACCCTCAGGGTGCTGCCAGCAGAACCACCCTTAGGGTGGCTCATAAGGCGCCCTATAGGGCGCCTTATACGGTGCCCTATAAAGCGCCTTATAAGGTACCTTATATGGTGTCCTATAGGGGACATTATAGGGTGCCTTGGCAGACAGCGCACTTTATAATGTGCCCTATGGAGTGCCTTCTAGGATGCCTTATGTGGCACCTTAGGTTACGCCACTGTGAGGGTGTGTTTGCTGGCAGCACTATTAAAGTACAACTAAACTTCCTCACAGCCCAATACTTAACCCTTTCCAGGCCAAGCCCAAAACTTTCGGGATCCAAACTTCTGCCTAAATATTCCTATCAAATGGTATATAATACATGACCATGGCAGAGGGAACGTCACTATTGGAACATATTGAATAAGACGGGTACGATTTTCCTGACATATGCAAACATTAACCCGGCTGCAGAATGTGGATTAAAATATTATAGTAGGCCTTCAAGGGGTTATACATGATGTCTCAGTCAGCCTTCTTCATTAGGCACACTGGGGAATAAAACCCATGACCCTTGTGCCATCAGTCTGTGTAGTAACCATTGTGCTACAGCTCTGTTTCTGCATTTTGGTGTCTGCGCGCCTTCTTAAGCTTAACGCGCAGTAACGCGCCCTGTAACGATCGTTGCTGCGCAGCACCTTATAACGCGCGTTATCGGTAACGATGTACCGCCCATGTCCTTTTTTGGCATTTCTTCCACTAACGCGGCTCCTAACGCGAATCACATTAACGCAGTGTAGTAAACATACCCCTTAATATCTTTCTGATTAAGTATGATCAAATCTACTAAATGGCCATATGTTAGGGATTTGCAAAAGGTCAAATAGTTGTGTTTGAAGGACATTGAGTTCTACAACATATCTACTCTTCCAGGGAATGGTCTCTCTTCCATTCTGTTCAATCTGAGTTCTATGACAGGGGGATCAGTTAACCAGTTTGTCTGGCAGAAACAGAATGACCGAACTGGAGATTACCAGTTAACCAAAGTACCTGAAATATTACAATTATCAGTGTCTTTACCTCTTGTTAACCCCAACTTAATGTCAGTCAAAAAATACGGTTTCGTTTGCAGTCACAAAGCCAATGAATTGTACCCTCGTTACAACTAGCACAGAGAGAAGATCCGAAAACAGAATCCATAATCGGTCCACAACTATGGAATACCCTTCCTAAGATGTTAGACAGGAAAGAGACATCTTAAAATTTTGAAAGAAACTTAGGAGGTTTCTTTTTCGAGAATGTTTAATAATACAACAGTAATTCTGGTCAGAATTTACCCGTGTATGTGTCATAAATAGTATTTTTGGCAGTGGATGTTTTCAGCATCTTTCAATAAGTCTATGTTGTGAATGTTATATTGGAATTTGTTTTTATTTATGTGGATGCTTGCCTATGAGTGCTGTTATAATTAATTTGTTATCAGTGTTAATTGGAATCCTCATAGAACTTAGTAATTTGCAGAACATACATTTTTAATCTATAAATACTTAAATTTGGTCCTACACATATCCAAGACCTCAGAGAACTGGAACATAAGAAATTGTGAAAGACAGAAGAGGGATGTGAGTGGATGTGATGGTGATACACAGAAGAGATTTAGGGGTATGTTTACTAAACCGTCTTAATGTCGCATTAATAATAATGTAACATTATCGTGGGCTAACGTCACTTATCGTGCGATAACGCAGCAGCGGCGTTAAGGCACACTAATGCTGTGAAATCCAGGCCTGAAGGGTGGAGTAAGGATTCCCAGAGGGCAGAGAGAAGGGGGTCAATGGGCGGAGAGTGGGCGGGGAGAGGCTCCATGCACACTAATGCCGTGAAATCAGGGTCTGAAAATTAGCACCAGTGAAAACCTCGCGCTAGGGGCACATTTGCAGGAGAGAGAAACCATTTCAGTCAGCAATGTGCAGCAAAGGCAGGGAAACCCATAAAAGTGATAGTTGTGATACATGTGCAGGGACCAAAAAGGCAAATAAACATATAAAAGGACCAGAACCACATCTAAAATCCCAATAACCAAGCTGGCCAATAGTGATATCAATGATAAACATAAAGCAACACTACTGACAAAGTGTATAAATTAAGATATCATGTTTGGAAGGGTCTATGCTCTGTCCCCCTACAAAGTGAATGATCCCACATTGAAATAGCGCTGATCAGGGTTTCTGTCATTTAGATTGGGCAGGTTTGTTATGGCGTGCACATGTGCAGCAACAGCAGAGTGAGCACGTAGGAAAGGGCAACTGTACTGATGCTGTAAATGGAGACTCGCTGTGCTTGCTGCTGGAGAATGTAAGATAGTGGTGGGGGGCAGCTGAGCATTTCCAGGCCATTGCCTTATGGATGCATTGGCTGCCCTGTAGGGTGCCTGTTCCTCAGCAGGACTGGGGTTGATGGTCCTCTCTACTACCACCGTTGCAGGGATGTAGAATGTGGATCTGTTGGTGGGAGATCCTATCCCCCACCCTGAGCCCCAGAGGGCAGGTTGGTGCTACATAATCCATCTGTGGGTCCAAACACCCCCTTTCACTTAAATCATGCGATCATGGCACTCACACAGGATATGCACTATTCTGGGTGCATCATAGTCTACAAGGGCTAGATGTGACTGGGAACTATGGATGGACACAGATGTATCCTAGGCGTGTCTGCAAGGACTACCTATCACATGCTGGTACTGATGGCAACCTACAGCATAGCCTATCACAGCTAAGCCAGGTGCTGCGGACCTGGTGCTGGGCGCCCCACCTTGCCCTCAGGGTGAGCACAGTACCCCCACAATGTGACGGTCTGTAGCTACTCTGTGCCAGTAACACACATGGTCAGTTCCCCCTACCAGGCCGAGGTGCTGTGGGGGTGCATACCCCATCTTGTGATCATCTGTAGACTGCTGATCTGCATGTGCAATGCATCATGGGTACGGGTGGGTTTACCCTATCCTGGTAACCACAGCAGACAGTTTGTGTGGTGGCCTGCAGTCTTTCTGTAGCCAGCCAGGGGCTTGTTAGTAGCTATAGAGATGTAGCCCACTGGTTACTTCACTGACTGTGAAGGCGGAGGTTATGTAAGAAGTCTGTCTGAGGCATTTCCTTTTTTAATTTAAATTAGTGCTGCCAGCAAAAACACCCTCACGGTGCTGTAACCGTAAGGTGCCTCATAAGGCGCCCTATAAAGCGCCCTATAAGGTGCCCTATAAAGCACCGTATAAGGCGCCCTATAAGGAACATTATAAGGTGCCTTGGCGGACAGTGCACTTTATAATGTGCCCTCTGGAGTACCTTATAGGGTGCCTTATGCGGCACCTTAGGTTACGGCACTGTGAGGGTGTGTTTGCTGGCAGCACTAATTTAAATTTAAAAAATAAAATGCCTCAGACGGCACTGGTTTAAATTAAAGAGCAATGCCTCAGACAGCCTTCTTACATAACCCCACTGCAGAATTGAACCCATGACCTCTGCCTCCTCAGTCATTGCTGCAACCAGTGGGCTACATCCTTATTCCTTCTGACACTGCGCTGGCATTAACCTAGGGTCAACGCGTGTTAACGTGCCACGGCGCTCACTATCGCGCGATACCGATTCTTGCTACCTTAGGACCGGAACGCCCACTCCTTCTTCACATTATCGCTGGAGCTAGCGCCGGGAACATTAAGACTGTTTAGTAAACATACCCCTTAGAATCAGAGAAAAGAGACATGGAAGAAAACGAGATGAAAGGGAAAGAGATTTTGAGAAGGAGAGGAGGTGGTAAAAACAGTAAAAAAGAAAAGTAAAATGGAAAGGAGAGTCTAGAAAAGGAGTTAGGTTTATGTTTATGTTTATGCAATTTCTTGATATACCGCCCAGGCTGAAGGGCATCAGAGCGGTTTACAATCACTATAAACAGGTACTGGATACATTCCCTCGTCCCCAAAGGGCTCACAATGTATGTGTACCTGAGGCAATGGAGGGTGAATCATGAGTTATCAAATAGAGAAGGTGATACAGAAATCCATATCTCACATAAAATTACCTAGATGAGAGGAAAGCAGAAAAATGAGCGGGACCAATACAAATAGAAAGCAAAGCCACACCGACATTAAGGAGGTAATTTTACAAGGATCCACCTAGATTTAAAGAGAAAGCACACACCTATATGTCAATATTTTAATTATTTATGTGCGTAAGTGGTCACTTCTATGCATAAATGACCTCTTATAGAATAACGTCTAGTGTAAACGTAGACGCTCTGTTCGATGGTGGGCATGCACATGGGTGGAATTTCGGTAGACAATAGGCAGAGCGTGAGTGGAGCACATAAATATGTGCGTAGATTATGAAATATAATTCAATTATGAGCAGCCTTGAACTTAACGGCACATTTTCAACCACTTACAATGGTATTTTGTAAAGAAAAGTAGATGCCCACTTTTCCTTATAAATAGTCTTAAATTAGCACCTGGTTGTAAAATTACCCTCTAAAATAGAAAGCGTTTTATTTTCAGTTCGGTGATTGGAATATGTAGTGCAGGGATCCACAAACTGTAATAGGTTATAATGGATTAATTTACTGTAAGTATTAACAAAAAATGTTGTATATAAGCTATGAAGGCCATATAGATCATTTTTCCAATAATGAATAATGTCTCTGACATGACTAGGACCATAATTAGACATAGGCAATTACTTCCAACACCAAATTCTGAGTATCATGTGGACATGCACCATCTGGGTCTGCTACCCTGTGTAATATCCAAACAGCCCCCACAGCAGCTGCCAAAGAGAAAACACTGTGTAGGGTCTACAGCCAGTGTGCACTCCTAGGGTAAGAGAAATGGGCAATGGATGAGTTACTCCTGAGTTGCCAAGTTACCCAGTTCCAGGAGTGAGATTTTAAGCCAGTCCTGGATTCCTGACAATCTCATTCTGATGCATTATGGGACCTGCTGCACTGATTTCAGTGGGTAAAATTAGGGACTACAAATACTATACTGCAATGCATTGCAAATGTAAAACCAGACCTGGCTTAAAATCTCACTCCAGGAACTGGGTAACATGGTAAATCTGGTTACTCTAGGGGAGAAGGTATGTGTGAGTTTCACCAGGGTATCTATGTGTGAGTTGCTAGAGGGGAGAGATGCTGTCAGTTGTTTTAGGAGGCCTGTGAGTGAGTTGCTGGAGAGAGAGGAGATGTCAGTTGCTTCAGTGTGTGCATGTGCGTGTGTGTGTGTGTGTGTGTGTGTTTTGAGGCAGGTATGTGCATGCACTAATAGGAATGCATTAAAAATCGCCATCTTAAAAACGGCTCCCATTTGGTAGTTCTGCAAGAGATATGTCTAAGTAGGAGTGTGCAAAGGCAAAATTCAATTTGGTTCATTTTGTTTTTCTTGAATTTTTTCAGATGTTCAGGTGGGGTTGTTTTTATTTGTTTCACCCATTCATTTTATTATCAATTCTTTAATGCACTTTTGCATTTTAATGTGTGTTAATCAAATTAACCCATGCTAATTCACAGTTTAGTATGTATTAAATTAACTTAGCTTGCACTAAAATTTTTAAGGCACATTAATAAATGGACACTAACAAGCAAATATCCCTCCCTAATGCTAAGCCAGTCTGGATTTCACATCTTTGCATTCAGGGGGTTATTCTATAACAGAGCCAATATATCAAATATCCAAAAAAGGACCTCGGTTATGCCCATTATATAAAGGCACCAATAAAAAGTGAACAATGTCGCCATAATCCCAAACTAACACAAACACCGGGACAAAATAATGACATTTATATTGAAATTAAAAATGACTTCAAGGGGACATGAATAGGATGTAAAGTATCTCACTAGATTTTACTGGACTGTACGCCCCTTAGGCTTATCATTTATATGCTGGGTAAAAGTGAAACCATTAATCTTAAAGTGATAACATGTGTCTTTATCATGCTACATCTCATGTCACATAGGCAACATTGTCATCTGTATACAGAGCAAAGCCATGGCACTATGACCCATATTCGCAATCCGCTAGTAATGTCGGCATTCTTTGGCACTTGGATGCCATTGTTGGAGCAGGTCTAAACTTAGATGCAATGCCAAATGTTTCTGAAATCGGGTGGAGACATCCAGGTTCTTGGGAATGCCTCCAATATGCCTCTGTTCAGACTTAGACATCCTCATACCGGGGAGGTCCCCGCAGACAGCTTCTAAAATGTCTCTGTAGACATCTCTGTGCCTGTTTTCAGGGGGTCCAAAAGCATGAATAGAGCTTCCTAAATAATCCCCATAGCCCTACTAGGGAATTGGATTTAACTCATGCCTTTCTCAAAGTTCAAGGCAAGTTACAGTAGACATTGTCCTATCTCCAGGGGGCTTATAATCAAAGGTTGTACCTGAGGCAATACAACGTTAAGGGACTTGCCTAAGATCACAAGGAATAGGTTTGAACTGAAATTTTCTAGTTCTTAGCCCACTGCTCTAACCATTAGACCAGTTCTCCACTCCACTAGATATGGATACTAGATATATTCTACTAGATACAGAAAGCACTGTACAGATTCATTGGGGATGTGCGTTTGTTTAAAAGGAAGAAGGAACTATTTTCCAACTAAAATGAAAGAAAAAAGAAATAACTTTTGGTTGTTGTTTTTTTGTTTAATAGCAGAGCCAGCCCTGGCCCTTCTTACCACCTCAGACTTTAAAGAAAGTCTCCCACGCTTGTACCCATCCCTCAGACTGCCCAAGGTGGTGGTTCTTTCATTAGTCAAAGTGAAGCGACCACTTCAGGTGGCAAATTTTTGTGGGCCACAGCAAGTGATCCCAAAATGTCTCTGCACTGGCCAATTAGTTTGATCCCAGTTAGGAGGAGACTCTCTCCTCCACTACCCATGAGGGCCGCGGTGAAGGGAAGCAAGTCAAGGAGGAGGATCTGGGGTAAGCAGCAATAAAACAATAAGGCATTTTGGAGCCTTCGAATCCACATGTATGCTCATGGCCTTCCACATCCTGCCCCACCAGAAAAAGGAAATCTGCACCTGTAGGGGTGGAGACATGGCAGACTTTGAGCATGCACTTGGATTCAAAGGCTGCAAGCTTCCTGGTTGTTTTGCTACCATTTGTCCCAGCAAGAAGGGGTGGCAGTGGTAGCAACGATAGCAGCAGCAGTGCTGGACCGGGGAAGGAAGGATAGAGAGGGGAAACCCTGGACCACAGGGGGAGGGGAGGGAAGAAAAGAGAGAAGGGAGATGCTGGTATACAGAAAGGAAGAAAGGGGAGATAATGGACAATGGAGGAGAAAGAAGAGAGCAGATGTCTGACACTAGACAAGCAATACTCTAACTTTTATCAACTCACCTTTCCTTCAGCCAGTGTGGTTTTGTTGAGATCCCTAATGAATATTGTAAACGGGTGCCAGGCCTTCGCCTAGGGTGCGAAGGTTGGGGTTACCCTGATATCTTCTGTTAGCAAATAATAGTCGTAAGTCGAGTGTTCAAGGCAAAACATAACAAGGAATTTATTCCCCTTCCCAAAGGATTTTTAAGTGCAAATCAAAACATGGAAAACAAACAGCTTCTTCTGAAAGAAAAATATCTTCTTTTTCTTTGCTATATACAAAACTTAGCATAAAGACTCAATGTTGTCTGCAAGGCATAGCGTATAATCCATAGGAGCATATTCAGGTTCACTAGTGCTACACTCCCATTGCATATCCTCACATTCAGTGTGTGGGGGGTTTGGCTTCAGACCTTTACTGCTGTCTCTGGAAAAAACCCTCACTGAGAACTCGGGTATCTCATAAGAACACAGTTCCATACAGTGAGGTTTAAAAGTACCTGTAACTGTAGTGTTTCTTCCCCGGCTCTCCTTTTGTTCCCTCCAGTTATCAGGAACTCCTTTATAACTTTCTGCTGACACTTCTTGTGTTGAGCAGTGCCCTGGCCCTCTGTTCCGAACAGAACTTCTGGCTTTCCTTATTATAGTGCTAGGCTCCCGCCTGTATGAATGCTGAAGCCTCTCCTCTGGCAGTGAGGTCTGGGAGACTCCCTGCTCTCTTGGTCCCGGTAGGTTCCTAGCCACAAGGTGTGCCTTCCTTCCTTCTGCCACCCTGGCTTCTCTCTCTGAGCTGCAACCTGGTTCCTCACAGGACCTCCAGCTGCCTGTAGTCTGTGTGCTTTTCCAGCCACGTTTCTCTGAGGCTTCTCCTCTGCTGCTTCCTGCTTCTCTGACACGCCCACTGCTTCTCTCTGAGGAATCCCAGCACTCTCTTGCTGGAGCTACCCGGCTTTTATCTCTCTGTTCCCTGTAGGCTGGCTCGGCTTTCTTGAACAGGTGAGTGTAATCAAGCTCTGAGCTTGCTGTTACGTCAGAGCTTGGGTGTGTCCGCTCTGCTCCTCTCTTTCCCTGTTTCTCATGAGCTGTATATGCTGACTGACTAACAGTTTCAAAGGTAAATTCCTCCTTTCTATCTATTTGCATAGGTTCTGTGTGGGCTTCTACATCACAATATGCATGAGGTATATTTGCATGCACTGTCTCTGTTTATTTATTTGGCTATTTTTATATACCATGCAACACACGCAGATTTTGCCACTTTGATAAGGACTCCTTCCTAAGCAAAATTCTTCCGCTTATACATTTAAATCCAACAAACCTCGATTCTCTTATAGATGATTGGAACAACTCCATATAATTGTATGCCACAATACCTCATCCTACAAACTCAAGCAAGAGACTGCACCAAACCCCATGGTACTCACACGATTTGAAATAGCTTAAATGCAAGCTGCGACAACTAGAACGGAGATGCAGACACTCCAGGAACCCAATCCACCACGCAGCTTATGCCACAGCCCAACCAGAGTACTGCTCCCTAACTAGTACACGAAGGAAAGAGTGCCATACCAAGCTCCTTAAATCACCCCAGAGAGCTGTTTGGTATCACACAGCAGCTATTAAAAACTCCAAACTTAAGCAAAACAAACACTGTTTGCCCTCATAACATGGCTATGTTTCTCCAAACCAAATCCATCATCTCCAGTCTTAATACTTGAACCTCACCTCTTGACCCATGCCCGGTATCATGGATCAAACCCACTAAACAGGAGTTATCTTCAACATTACTCATAATAGTTCAATCCTCACTGACTCAAAGACACATATCCAAAAGCCTTAAGTGTGCCTCCATCAGACCACTATTAAGGAATCCCGCACTAGACCCAAAATCTCCATACTCATACAGGCCCGTCTCTAGTAGTCCATTGCCAAACTCATTGAAAAAGTCATACAACTACAGATTCAGGACTACATTGATGCTCATGCAGCTCTTGACCTGCAACAGCATGGTTTTAGACCGTACCACCTGTCGAGACTCAACTTACATCACTGCTTGACAATCTAAGGGTATAGAAAAACCAACATAAGGCTTTGTTCTCATATTTCTAGACATCTCTGCAGCATTTGATTCAATAAACGATCATAGCCTCTTATCACATCTCTGTGCAATAGGACTGTGACACAAAATGCTCAAGTGGTTCCAGTCTTACCTAGGGGACCAGCAGCAGCAAGTGAAAGTAGGATCGATTAGCTTTCACCATTATAAACAGCAACAAGGTCTTCCACAAGGATCTCCTCCCTGCTATTTAATATCTTTATACAGCTGCTGTGTACCATCATGCAAAAATACAAAATATTCTTCCACCTGTATGCGAATGATAACCTAATTTACACAACTTTCTCCACTAATAACCCAGAATACTCCGGCAATAGGAAAGTGCTTTAAAGCAATGTCTATCTGGCTCTCTCAGTCACAGGGGTATGTTTACTAAACCGTCCTAATGTTACCGGCGCTAGTTGCAGCGATAATGTGAAGAATGCCATATAAGGAGTGGGTGTTCCAGTCCTAAGGTAGCAAGAAAATGTATTGCGTGATAGTGGGCGCCGGGCATGTTAACACGAGTTAACCCTAAGTACATGCCAGCGCAGGGTAAGAAGCTGTAACGATGTAGCCTACTGGTTACTGCACTGACGGTGGAGACAGCGGTCATGGGTTTAATCCTGCAGTGGTGTAATCTAAAACGCCTGTCTGTGGCATTTTCTTTTAATTTAAATCAGTGCTGCCAGCAGAAACACCCTCAAAGTGTTGTAGCCTAAGGTGCCTCATAGGCACCCTATAAGTCACATTATAAAGTGCCTTGTCTGCCAAGGCACCCTATAATGTGCCCTATAGGGTGCCTTAAAGGGCACCATTATCTGACATTCACCAGCAGAGGGCACAATCAGTCTCCACCCATTGCACCCTGCAAGGTGTTCCAACCATATAAATACTAACTGCAGATAGTCTGCTAGCTAGTACATAGTGTATGTTCCTGGAGAAACTGTGTGCACCCAAAAATGGGACATGAGCACACACACCAAGCAGGTATGTCATTGATTGGGCCCCAGAAAAGGAAACCCATAAATATCACTTGAAAAAAATATTGCATAGCACTATGGGGGAACCTAGCCATGCCGTGGTCACTGCTCAGTCAGGGTGAGAGTGACCTCCCAGCATGACATGCTGTGGCCACTTTGTCCGTTAAGGTGGTGGTCGGGCACTACAATGTCCCAGCCATTGCGCTATACCCTGTGCAGATGCGTCCTGCCCAGGCCACCCTGTCCGGCCCTACCCACAGTACCTTGCTCCTCATTATGCACATTGGCAGGCTAACACTGGAAACAGTGCAAGCTGTGTGGGCTCAGTAAGGTGTAGGCAGCCACAACACACTGGATAGAGAGACACACACTACCACACCTATGCCAGCATTGTGCAAATATAGAGGTTTGTGGCAACCCTGGCCGCCACACCAGTCCTGGGCACAGTGCAGGCATTGCTATGGTACGCAAAACTGTTGAGGTCACGCCCCAGAGTGGTAAACACTGTCAGAATCAATAACTGAAACACACTCCACAGATATCAGAAAGGTTGCTATGATAAATCACTATCAGCAAATCATGTTTAACTTAGGATTTGTTATTTGACATTAATCATAACAGCCTTTTGATATATGTGGAACATGTTCCCAAGTTTAGGATGGCATTGCTAAGCAGGGGCGGTCCAAGGGGGGTGCGGGGCCATGTGCGGAGACTCGGTGCGGGGCCTCATTTGCATAAATATTTGCATAATGTTACCATACACTAACTTTTAGTAAACATGCCTCTTAATGAGTGTATGGATAAAGAAAGACTAAAAGATTTCTACATTACTATAATCCAGTGCCAACCGCCAGGCACATTAGGAACAACTACAAACACTGCCCATTTAGAACCCATAGCACACCCGCCGTATCCTAACAGCACTACCAGGACTCACAAAGCACCATACCCTACCTATCAAATGGCAACACTGCAAATATTAAACCAGAGAATAACAATACATGATCTACTGGGGAAAGGGAACAAGTGACAATGTCAAATAAGAATTACATAAACAGAATACTCAGCTGAGTTACACATGCAGAACACAGACCATCACCAAACAAGAAATCACAATTTAGAAACAGGAAGACAATTAAACTGGGAACCCCAAAAGCCAAACTTGGAATGTACAACAACACTGTAGAACTAAATCTATAAATTCATTTCCTCTTGTACTAAACAAAGCGCAGACGTTAATGATGTACATTTCCCAGAGCTGACATATTCCAGTTAATAAATTCAAAATAAAGAGATATCTTTCTACCTTTTGTGAATTTTCTTTCAGTTGCAATTGCTCCAGCCACTTTCTTCTGGTTTCTTTGTGTCTTCTGCTAACTCTCCATCGTCTGCTGTCCATTTGTCCTTTCTTCTCTCTTCCAATTTTTTCCATTCTCTCTCTACATCTGCATTAACATACTAATCTTTCTCCTTTTGTTCTTTCCTCATTCCTATTTCATCCACTCAAATTTTACCCCTCCATCCTCAATCCCCACTTACTCTCCCAATACCCAGCCAATTGTAGATTTTTCTTCCGTCCCACACAAAATATTTTTCCCCTGTCCATTTCACTCTCCCAGCCCCATCCCATTTTAATCTCCCCCAACATCAGCTCCCTTCTAGATCCAGCCCCACCCAGCATCCGCTCCCTTCTAGTCCCCGCATCAGCCCATTTCCAGTCCTAGCACCCCCATCAGCCCATTTCCAGTCCTAGCTCCCCCATCCATTTCCAGTCCTATCCAAGTCCCTCCATCAGTTCATTTCCAATACCAGCCTCCCATCAGCCCATTTCTAGTCCTTTCCTAGCCCCACCATCAGCCCATGTCAAATCCTAGCTCCCCTCCACTCAGCCCATTTCCAATCCAAGCCCCCATGAGCCTACTTCCAGTTCTAGCCCCTCCATGAGTCCATTTCAATCCAAGCCCCCACCACAGTCCATTTCCAATCTTAGCTCCCCCAACACCCAATTCCCAGTCCTATCCTATCCCCCTCCATCAGCCCATTTCCTGTCCTAGCTCCCTCCTCTCACAACCCATTTCCATTCCAAGCCCCCCTCCCCATCAGCTATTTGCAGTTCAAGCCCCCCTTCCACTCAGCCCATTTCCATTCCAAGCCCCTTCCCTATCAGCTATTTGCAGTTCAAGCCCCCCCCCTTCCCCTCAGCCCATTTCCTTTCCAAGCCCCTGTCCCCATCAGCTATTTGCAGTTCAAGCCTTCCCTTCCACTCAGCCCATTTCCAGTTCTAGGAACCCCCCCAACCCATTACCAGTCCTAGCCCCCCCCCCCCCATAGCCTATTACCAGTCCTAAGTCCCCATCAGCCCACTCTCAGTCCTAATCCCATCAGCCCATTTCCAGTCTGTAACCCCCCAACACCCAATTTTCAGTTTAAGCCCCCCATAGCCCATTACCAGTCCTAACCCCCATCAGCCCACTCCCAGTCCTAACCACATCAGCCCATTTCCAGTCCTAATCCCCATCACCCAGTTTTCATTTTAAGCCCCCCCCCATAGCCCATTACCAGTCCTAACCCCCCATCAGCTCACTTCCAGTCCTAACCTCATCAGCCCATTTCCAGTCTTAGCCGCCCCCCCATAGCCCATTACCAGTCCTAACCCCCCATCACCCCATTTCCAGACTTAGCTCCTCATAGCCCATTACCAGTCCTAACCCCCTATCAGCCCTCTTCCAGTCCTAACCCCATTAGCCCATTTCCAGTCCTATCTCCCATCCCAACAGCCCAGGGAAAATTTAAAATACAAAAAAAAAAGCTGTCTGCTGCCGCTGCCGCCGCAACGGCAACAGCAGAATCTAATATCCCGCGGGGCCCCCCCACTGCCCGACAGAGCCTGCCCTCCCTGCATCAGCTCCGTCTCCGCAGTCCCATCAGCCCCTGCTGGCTTAACAGAGCCACGAAAGGGAAACTAGTCTCCCTTTGCGCTCTGAAAGCCGGTGCGACTGCAGAGACGGAGCTGATGCAGGGAGGGCAGGCTCTGTCAGGCAGGGGGGGGCCCCGCGGGATATTCGATTCTGCTGTTGCCGCTGCGGTGGCAGCGGCAGCAGACAGCTTTTTTTTTTTAAATTTTAAAATTTACTTTTAAAGCAGAAGTTCTTTGTGCGGGGCCCCCTGAAACGCAGGGCCCTGTGCAAAAAACATTCTTGCTCAATGGACGGGCCAGCCCTGTTGCTAAGGTATGCAGGTGCCAGTATTGGGAGATGTTGCTGCGCGCAGGGCCCAACAGCTTGACTCTCCATGAGGCGTTGGATAGTGGAGCCTGTGAGTCTGGGTGTTTGTACTCCTGTTGGCCTCTGCTCTAGGGCTGAGTTTCCCAACTCCGGCCCTGGCGGGCAAAACACTGTTCAGGTTTTCATGCTGTCCCTAATGAATATGCATGAGCTACATTTGCATACATTGGGGGCGGTGCATACAAATGCAGCACAGGCATATATATTAGGGACAGCATGACACCTGAATGGTGTTTGGTCCTCCAGGACTGCAGTTGGGAAACTCTGCTCTAGGGATTACACATGTCTATAGTGTCTGTGCCCTGTACGGTAAGATGTAGGCATTTATGGCTTATTTATTTAATCTGCAATAACAATTCCGTCTTTATTACCACGGTTTAGTACTGGGTAAAATATAGGGACATGGTTTGCAGGAGCCACAGCTGGGGCTTGAACCTGTGATTTTTTGCCCTTGAACACACTGGCTGTGTGTGCTGCACCAAACTGTTTCCACAGAGGCAGAGCGTTCCCTGAGGCTACCATTAGTGTTCATTAGACAGACCTTGTCTGTTGCACCGCACGGCACCCACCTAAACAGGGTTTGGCCTTGGTCTGCTGTGGGCAGATGCCACTGCCCCCTCCACCACCAGCAACCCTCTGCCACAATGTTGACATGCCCTTATGCCAGTGGTGCTGGTGTGCGCAGTCCCAGGCCATCCAGTGTGCCGGTAGGCAGCTGCCTATGGTGTGGGTTCTCGGGTAGAGAGGGCGGAGATAAGGGGTCAGTGGGTGGGGAGAGGCCCCTTCCACACTAATGCAGGGAAATGAAGGGCTGAATCTTAACGCAACTGAAAACCTGGCATTATATGCACATTTGCAGGAGAGAGAAACCATTTAAGTGTCAGCAATGTACAGCATAGGCAGGGAGCCCAAGAAAGGTGATAGTAGTGCTCCATTTGCAGCAACAGCATAGTGCCCATGTATGAAAGGCCACTATGGTGATGGCGCAAATGGGGCATGGGGGCTGCAGGCGGGACCTGCAGTGGGGGCTACTGGGGCACAGGGTGGACTAGGCGGTTGCCGAGATGGCACATAGGAACGCAGAAAATGGAAACCAGCAAGACAGCAACTGACCCATGAGTCTGTGTCCCACGGTGTCCCATCCAGGGGACATTACCTAGCAGGTACCCCAAGGGGCACATAACAGTGACAGGCGGTGCTGGGGGAAGCGTGGACATCTATGTAGGCACCCCTAACCCAGAACCCACACCTTTGGCAGCCGCCTACCTGCCCCCTGGATGGCTTGGGATGGCACACCTCCGGCACCGACAGCATATGGTCATGGCGGCATGGCAGACGGGGTGGGTGATTGTGCTGGAGGGAGCAGTGGCACCCGCCTGCAGTGGATCTAGGCCATGAAATTTTTATAAATAAATAATAATAATAAAAAAAGATACTCCACAATCTGTTGGCACAGAACCTTCAATCCCTAATCTAGAAACCTCCTGGCACCAGGATAAGATGGAAAACCACACAGGACCTTCTAGTGATACCATCTCTCCAAACCAAATGTAACCAATCAACATCCAAACGGACTTTTCAATATTTGCACCCACTATATGGAACTCACTACCCCTCGAAATACATTCATCCAGTACCGTCACAGAGTTGTAGCGTAGAATAACGATGTTCATCTTTATAGACTGTACATAGTTAACCTAAGTTCCATGTACTTGAAGATTTCATATGTTTATGCACTCCTCTTAAATGTTTAATTGTAAACCTCAATTGATCCTCGGAAATTGCGGAATAGAAATTGTTTCAAAATAAATAAATAAAATAAAATAAATATAGCACTGCAGATCCTACACATAAATGCTCACATGAATCGATATAAAATTACCTACATTAACAGGGACTCTTTATACCTGTGTACAAATGTCCCTAACTAACTCCACCCACCCCCAGATCTAACACACAGATCCCAATACCCCCACTGTACATATGTTACTTTTTAATTACTTATAATTAAATTTGTTAAGTTAGTTTACTTTCAGTGAATCACCTGTTTTTGTTCTACTCTATTTCTCTGTAAACGTTATACAATTTAAGATAATTGTAAACCACTATGACTTGTAGATATAGCAGTATAAAAAAGTTGTTAGCTAAATAAATAAATCAGGAGGAGGGTTACATAGGGGTATGTTTACTAAACCGTCTTAATGTGCGCTCTGTGATGTTGTCGCGCGATAATGGCGCTTTTTCAGGCGCACAGGTACCTTATCGGGCGATAACGCGCGCAGCAGCACAAACGAGCGCTGAAGGCGGGGAAAGGCTCCCGGAGGGCGAAGGAAGGCTCCCCAGGGGCGGAGAGAGAGGGTCAATGGGCGGAGAGTGGGAGGGGAGAGGCTCCCCACACACTAACGCTGTGAAATCCGAGGCTCAAAACTAACGCCAGTGAAACCCTGGTGTTAGAGCCGATTTACAGGGAAAAGAAACCATTTCCGTCAGCAATGTACAGCAAAACCAGGGAAACATACAAAAAGTGATAAGTGTGATACATGTGCATGGAACTAAAGGGCAATAAACAGTGAAAATGAACAGAAGAAAATGTAAAAAAAAACATAACCAAGCTGGGCAATAGTGATATCAATGGGAAACATCAAAAAACACTCCCAAGAAAGCTCCAAAAAAAAAGATATGAATTTTGGAAGGCTCTATGCTCCGTCCCCATACAAGGTAAATGAGCCCACAGTGTAATTGCGCTGAGCAGGGTTTCCGACTCCATTGGCCAGGTTTCCTATGGCATGCACATGTTCCACAACAGCAGGGCGGGCATGTCAGAACGGGCAACTGGACAGATGCTGGAAAAGGGGACACAGAGGGCTGCAGGCGGCACATGCTGTGGTGCAGCTGGGTCACAGTGCGGACTAGGGTGATGCCTAGCTGGACCATAGGAATGCTGAAACAGTAGAGCAGCCAGACAGCAACTGCTGAGGGCTCAACATGGGCACGAGTGTGCTCCCCACAGTGTCACAGGGGATAGTACCCAGCAGGTACCCCCAAGGGCACAGAACATTGGCATGCGTTGCTGGGGGAAGCGTGGACAGCTATGCAGGCACCCCTACTCCAGAACCCGCACTATAGGCAGCCGCCTACCCACACACTGGATGGCCTGAGACTGTGCTCCACCAGCACCACCAGCAGAAGGGCATGTCAGCATGGTGGCAGAGGGATACTGGTGGAGGAGGGGGCAGTGGCAGCTGCCCAGAGCAGACCGTGGCCTAGCCCTGTGTAGGTGGGTGCCATGCACGGCAACAGACAGGCCCTGTCTGACGAACAGTCATGGTATCACCAGGGAATGCACTGTCTTTGTGGCAACACAGTGGTGCAGTGCAGTGCACACAGCCAGTGTGTTCAGAAGCAGAAGGTCACAGGTTCAAGTCCCAGCTGTGGTTCCTACCAACCCAGTCCCCATATTTTACCCACTGCTAAAACAGACAGAACCTTTATTGCAGATGATGTAAACATGCCCAAAACACCTACGTTTTACCCTACAGAGTACTGACACCATAAACATGCGCATTACCTAGAGCAGAGTCTCCCAAATGCAGTCCTGGAGGGCCAAACACCATTCAGGTTCCATGCTGTCTCTAATAAAGATGCCTGTGCTGCATTTCTATGCGCCACCCCCATGGTATGCAGATGTATCTCATGCATATTCATGAGGGACAGCATGAAAACCCGAACAGTGTCTGGCCCACCAGGACTGGAGTCAGGAACCTCTGCCCTAAAGCAGCGGCCAACAGGGGCAGACACACCCGCACCCACAGGCTCCATTATCCAATGCCTCTTGGAGAGGCAGGATGTTGGGCCCTGCGTGCATCTCCCAATACTAGCACTTGCATACCTTAGCAATGCCACCCTAAACCTGGGAATATGGTACACAGCTATCAAAAGGTTGCTGTGATTACTGGCAGATAGCAATTCCGAAGTTAAATACAATTTTCTGAGTGAGCTGCATCATAGCAACCTTTCTGATGTCTGTGGAGTGTGCTACAGGTCTTGTGTCTGACAGTGTTTACCACCCTGGGGGGTGACCCCAACAGTATTGCGTACCATAGCCATGCCTGCACTGTGCGGTGGCCAGGCTGCCAAACACCTCTATAGTTGCACAATGCTCTGGCATAGTTGTGGGGAGTGTGTGTCTGGCTATCCAGTGTGTGGTGGCTGCAAACACCCTCCACAGCCCACACTGCTAGCACTGTTGCCAGTATTGACCTGCCAATGTGCATAATGAGGAGCAAGGTACTGTGGGAATAGCCAGGATAGAGTGGCCTGGCCTGGATTCATCTGTACATTGCATAGGGCAATGGCTCGGACATTGTAGTGGCCAGCCACCACCTGCACGGACAGGGTGGCCACAGCATGTCCTGCTGGGAGGTCACTCTCACCCTGACTGAGCAGTGATCATGGCATGGCTAGGTTCCCCCATAGTGCTAGATAGCATTTCTTTTGTGTGATATTTATGGGTTCTTTTTTGGGGCCCAATTGCTGACTTATCTGCTTGGTGTGTATGCTGACATCCCAGTTCTGGGTACATGCATCTCCAGGAGCATGCACTATGGACTAGCTAGCAGACTGTCTGCAGCTAGTATGTGTCTTGCTGGAACACCTTGCAGGGTGCAGTGACTGGAGGCTTGCTGCTGGAAAATGTCAGATAGTGGTGGGGGCAGCTGTGCATTTCCAGGCCTACTATCTGTCTGCTATTGCTTTATGGATGTGTACAGCTCTGCATTGCCTGCCCTGTAGGGTGTCTGTTCCCCAGCAGGACTGGGGTTGATGGTCCCCTCTACTGCCACCATTGCAGGGAGGTAGAAGGACACAGATATATCCTTGGTATGTCTGCAGGAACTATCTATCACACACAGTAGCACTGATGGGGACCTGCAGCATGGCGTATTTCAGCCATTAAGGGTGCTGTGGACCTGGTGCTGGGCACCCCACCTCACCCTCAGGGTGAGCACAGTACCCCCACAATGTGACGGTCTGTAGCTACTCTGTGCCAGTACCACACATGGTCAGTTCCCCCTACCAGCCCGAGGTGCTGTGGGGGTGCATACCCCATCTTGTGCCCATCTGTAGACTGCTGATTTGCATGTGCAGTGCATCATGGGTACGGGTGGGTTAACCCTATCCTGGTAACCACAGCAGACAGTTTGTGTGGTGACGTGCAGTCCTTCTGCAGCCAGCCAGGGGTTTGTTAGCAGCTATAGAGCTGTAGCCCACTGGCTACTTTACTGCCTGTGGGGCCAGAGGTCATAGGTTCAAACTGATGGTGGGGTTATTTGATAAGGCTGTCCAAGGTATTGTCTATTTTTAATGTACATTAGTGCTGCTAGCAAAAACACCCTCAGTGTACTGTAACTATAAGGCGCCCCATAAGGCACCCTATAAAGCGCCTTATAGGGTGCCCTATAAAGTGCCTTATAAGGTGCCTTATCAGGTGTCCTCTAAAGCGCCTTATAGGGTGCCCTATAGGGGACATTATAGGGTGCCTTGGCAGACAGTGCACTTTATAATGTGCCCTATGGAGTGCCTTATAGGGTGCCTTATGCGGTACCTTAGGTTACGGCACGTGAGGGTGTGTTTGCTGGCAGCATTAATTAAACTACAAATAAAATGCCTCAAAAATCAATACTTACACGTAAAAGCTAATGCCTCAGCCAGCCTTATGGATTAGGCACACTGGGGGATCGAACTCATGAACCTGTACCAAGTGTATTAACCATTGTGTTACATCTCTGTTTTTGTGTTTGCATTTCTGCGTGCCTACTTAAGATTACCGCGTGTTAACGTGCTTAGCGACGTCTCACCCAATAATGTGTGCAGCGCACGTTATCGCACGATAGTCCCGTTTTGCTACTTTAAGACCGAAACGCCCACTCCTTTTATGGCATCCTGCACACTAATGCCGGGTGCACGTTAAGACAGTTTAGTAAACATACCCCATAGTCTTGGTAGCTGGGTGTGGGGGAGATGGGAAGGTTATGTTGTCAAAGTGTTCCTTGAAGAGGTGGGTTTTGAGACTCCAGAGGAAGTCCATTAGGTCTAAGATTGTGTGTAGATTGTCGAGGAGGTTGTTCCAGATGGTTGGAGCAAATAGGGAGAAGCTCGGTTGGAGGTGGACTGGTTACTCTTTGTTCTTAGTGGGGGAACAGTGAAGGTGTCCTGTTTCAGACTTGGTGGAGAGCGGCAGGGGCTCTTGAATGAAATTGTTATATACTAGTAATTGAATTGGGAACTGAAGAAAAGAACAAGATTTGTTTAAATATATAAATATTTGAATAAGGAGTTTTTCTGGATCGTTGATGCAGCTGAGCAATGGGTCAAGGGCCAAGATAACTTATGCCTATGACCAGCACTCTGGTGGTCTGAGATCTTTTTCTCCTTGTTAAAAACGTACCATCTGGTGTCTTCATGAAGACTGGAGTGAAACATTCTTTTTGATAATTATATCATTCTTTCACTCTATGAACTGTCAGGTTTTTGGGTGAATAATCATGTCCTGGCAATGTCCCAGTTTTTGTACTATTTCCTACTATTTTCTTTTTTAATTGGTCTTGTTTTATTGGATTCTTTATGTCAAATACGTGTGCATATATACTGTAGTCCATAGCCATTTCACTGGCCACTTTTTTTTTAGGAGATATTGGACATTAAAGAGTTGATCTGCAAGGGTGCCAATAAAGTTGACCACAACTGTAACTTTGTAATTTATAACTTATACATATAATTTGCACATGTAAATCAATATTTTGGACGTTCCACGTGTAAGTTAAACATATAAGTTGGTATTTTGCAAATCCATGGGCCTGAGGTTCAGCTCACAGTGATCAGCGTGTGGAAAGCACCTGGCCACTGCGGACAAAAGTGAAATTGGGTATTCAGCATTGGATGCCGGATCTCTACTATCGCTGAATATCTGGTTTTAACACTGACCTCCATTGCCAGATAGCAAAACCGTATAAATTTAGGACAGCCATGGACCTGTCCCAACTTTGTGCAGTTACCTATCTGGTTAGCAGGCTGAAAATTGCAGCTGACCGGATAGATGCCGGGATTGCTCCACCCACCCCAGAGGCACCCTGGCACTATCCAGATTATGCCAAGACGGTCTGTGGGAATATTCATCAGCAGTTCTAGTTGGCTGAATTTCAGGCTCAGTGGGGTTAATGCAGTCAACGGATTCTACTAACTGCATAGACCATTTTGAATATCGAGCCCTATATATTTAAATGCTGCCAATTAACAACAATTCGCTATCTTCAATTCATTTCATTTAGGCAGGGGAAATAAACAGCAAGGGACTGAGGACAATCATCTCAATTCATCGGGGCTGACTCAAATGAACACTTTTTAAAACCTATATGTGCCAGGGATCAGCTATAAATCCCGATGTGGACAATTTTGGTTATACTCATGCATTCCCTGTATGAAATGGGGAATACACATGTAGATTTCTGACTCACCCAGGCCACGCCCCTTACACATCCTCTTGCAATTTCTACGCATTATGACATCCACATGTAAATTACCATTTACAGATAGATGCCATTTGCATGTGTAAATATTGGATTTTCCACATGGAAATTGTGAATAAGGTTTCTAAAATGACCCTCATAATGTTGATGTCCCCTCCCTAGTAATTGCAATTCTTTAACAAAGTCAAGTGTACTGCCATTTTAGGATAGAGAAATAACCCCAGGAGCATACACACCCACCCACACAGAGACATATTCTTACACCTGCTCCATGTTGTCCCATTGACCTTCTAGTGCTGGTTTTTAGCACTTGCTTCAGGCTTCCCTAAGGAGAGCAGAGCTACATCTGCCTGCTGGCAATGGGTAAAAGAGGGACTGGAAGGCCCTGAAAAAGAATGGAGCCAAGTTGATATTTTGAGGACTCTTGTTAGCAGTGCTGCTTTCATATAATTACATTGTACTGGCTGCTGTCAGTGGTCATGCATCATTGCACTTTGTTCTATAGTAGAAGTGCATGCTTTGAGAAAGATTTCCCCTTAACGAAATGTTCACACTGTTGCACAAGATAAATATATGCATATTCTTTTATTGGATTTTAGGTGCGACAATTCAAGATATCTCCTCCTCCTCGAAGGCTTAGGCAATGTGGAATTGGCATATTTGAGGTCATAGAGGGGAGTCACTTCATAAGCTTCTAATGTAGCAGCAGTAGCAGCCTATCTTTTAATAATTCAGATAACATGAAAAAACTAATTAGGATTTGCATTTATTCTCTTATTTATTTCATTCCTAAGGCATTACTTGCTTTAGAAAATAGATGTTCAAGAAGGGATTTAATAACACTATACAGATATTTCAGAGATCTCGCAGGCAGGCTTTTCACCAAAGCCACTAGAAACAAAAGACGAGAACTGTCTAAGACAAAGGGGTATGTTTACTAAACCGTCTTAATGTTACCGGTGTTAGTTGCAGTCTTTCTGTGATGAATGCCATATAAGGTAGTGGGCATTCTGGTCTTAAGGTAGCATTTCGGGTTATCATGCGATAAAGTCCGTTATCGCGCAATAGAGGGAGCCGTGGCATGTTAACGCGCGTTAGCCTTAATTAGGCCCGCTGACCTGCAAGCACAGCAACAGAGGTGTAGCACAATGGTTAATACATTGACTGCTGATCCAGTGGTCATGAGTTTGACCCCCCAGTGGGCTCAGTTACAAGACTGTCTGAGGCAATCCCTTCTCCTGCTTGTAACTGTCAGACACATCCCAACAATTTGCACTGCCAGCCAAAAAAGCCGCAACCTAATGCACCTTTTAGGGCGCACCATAAGGCACATCATAAAGCACCACGTCATCCAAGGCAGGTCATAATGTGCCCCAGAGGGCGGCAGGAAGGGTTGGCATAGCTGGCCAAACCTAAGGTGCCACGAAAGATGCCCCAGGGATGCCAAGGTGACACAGGAGATGGTGCCCAGGGGCACAAAGGTGCCCCAAAGTCACAAGCATGAAATGTATGGCTCAAACACAGATGTAACCATAACATTGCACAGAGCACCAAGGAAAGGCAATGAACAAGTGATGGAAGGAAGTAGATGACGGAGCTCATGGACCAGCCAAATCTGCGTGCAGCCCATGTGGCAGCAGGTAAAGTGGACAAACATATCGTGGGCAGCTGTACTGATGTACAGGGTGATGGTAATGTACAGTGCAACAATGACAGTGTGTGGCAGAGGATGGGGATACATGTCCACCAGAGGAGGTAGAGGTGGCAGGATAAGTGCAATGATAGGAGGACAGAGGAGAGCAGTGCCATGCAGAGCACACAGGAGAGCCAAGCATGAAGAGCCGCAATGCAGAAAAGTGTGCCAGTGCAGGACATGGGGTAGCAGCCTGCACATTAGGGCAGGATGCCACACAGCTGGCACACACACATAGACGGACAGAAGGATGGATGGCAACAGTGATGAGGGTATAATGTGGCGGCTGCACAGATATGACTGTTACACGAATGAAACATAGTTGTGTAGGACAGCCATAAAAAAAAGAGGACAGAGAGGAATCAAACCCATGACCTCTGCTATTAAAGTCATCGTATTAACCATTGTGCTACATCACTATGGGAGCTATCACATCAATGGCTGGCTACAGAAAGAGTGCACGTCACCATAAAACTGTCTGCTGTGGCTACCAGGATAGGATAGAACCAACAGTGCCCATAATGCAATTCACATGCAGAACAGCAGTCTACATCTGCTCACCAGATGGGGCATGCACCTCTACAGCATGTCAGCTTGGTAGGAGGGAATGACCGTGCATGTTACTGGCACAGAGTACCCACAAGCCATGCTAATGTGCGTGTTCTGTGCTCACCCTGAAGGTGAGGTGGAGTGGCCAACACCAGGTCCGCAGTACCCGAGTTGGTTGAGGTGAGCTATGCTGCAGGTCTCCTTCAGTGCCAGTGTGTGACAGGTATTTGAAGCAGACACTTTTAGGAGGTCTCTGTGTCCATTAGTAATTGCCAGTCATATCTGGCCCTTGTGGATCATGATGTACACAACATAGTGCATATCCCGTGTGCTTGCTTATGGTCACCTGTTTAGGGAGCAAGGGTGTGTCAGGGCTCACATGGCGATAATGGACTTAGCAAACTACCCTCTCTGAGTCAGGGGGGGGGAAACATGATCTGCCCCCAACAGACCCGCACTCTCACCTTTTGCAAGGGGGGGGGCAGTGGAAGTACATGAGGACAGGCTGTGGGACCAGCAACCCAAGTCCTGGTGGAAAACAGACAGCTGCTGAAGATCTGCACTTGGGAACAGGGCCACTGGCAGATAGGTAGTAGGCCCAGTCAGCTCAGCTGCCCCCCACTACAATCTGACATTCACCAGCAGAAGGCAGTCAGTGTGCACCTGCTGCACCCTGCAATGTGGTGCAGCCATACAGATGTTAACTGCAGGTAGCTTGCTAGCTAGTGCATGTCCCTGGAGGAACTGAGTGCACCCAAAACTGGGATATCAGTGATTGGGCCCCCAGAAAAGAGAACCCATAAATATCACTTGAGAAAAACATTGCATAGTACTATGAGGGAACCTAGCCATGCCGTGGTCACTGCTCAGTCAGGGTGAGAGTGACCTTCCAGCATGACACTCTGTGGCCACCCTGTCCGTGCAGGTGGTGGTCGGGCACTACAATATCCCAACCATTGCCCTATGCCCTGTGCAGATGCATCCTGCCCAGGCCGCCCTGTCCGGCCCATACCCACAGTACCTTGCTTCTCATTATGCACATTGGCAGGCTTACACTGGAGACAGTGCAAGCAGTGTGGGCTCAGTAAGGTGTATGCAGCCACAACACACTGGATAGACAGACACACACTCCCAAACCGATGCCAGCATTGTTCAGATATAGAGGTTTTTGGCAGCCCTGGCCACCATACCAGTCCTGGGCACAGTGCAGGCATGGCTATGGTACGCAATACTGTTGAGGTCACTCCCTGGGATGGTAAACACTGTCAGAAACCAAAACTGAAACACACTCCACAGATATCAGAAAGGTTGCTATGATGCAGCTTTGTGAACAAAATGTGTTGAACTTATGATTTGTTATCTGCCATTAATCATAGCAACATTTTGATATATGTGTAACGTGTTCCCAGGTTTAGGGCGGCATTGCTAAGGTATGCAAGTGGGAATGTATTGGGAGATGCTGCTCCGCACAGGGCCTAACAGCCTGACTCTCCATGAGGCTTTGGATAGTGGAGCCTGTGGGTGTGGGTGTTTATGCCCCTGTTGGCCACTGCTCTAGGGCTGAGTTCCCCAACTCCAGTCCTGGTGGGCCAAACACGGTTAGGTTTTTCATGCTATCCCTAATAAATATGCATGAGATACATTTGAAGACAATGGGGGCGTGGCATACATTTGCAGCACAGGCATATCTATTACAAACAGCATGACATCTGAATGGTGTTTGGCCTTCCAGGACTGCATTTAGGAAACTCTGCTCTAGGGATTGCACATATTTATGGTGTCTGTGCCCTGTAGGGTAAAATATAGGCGTTTATGGATTGTTTATTTAATCAGCAATTACAGTTCCATCTTTATTACCACGGTTTAGTACTGGGTAAAATATGAGGACATTTTTTACAGGAGCTACAGCTGGGGCTTGAACCTGTGCCCTTGTGACCCTCAACACACTGGCTGTGTGTATTCACCAAACTGTTGTCACAGAAACAGATCATTCCCTGGGGCTACCATTAGTGTTCGTTAGACAGACCTTGTCTGTTGCACAGCACGGCACCCACCTAAAAAGGGCTTGGCCTTGGCCTGCTGTTGGCAGATGCCACTACCCCCTCCACCACCAGCACCCCTCCGCCACCATGCTGACATGCCCTTATGCCAGTGGTGCTGGTGTGTGCAGTCCCAGGCCATCCAGTGTGCCAGTAGGCAGCTGCCTATGGTGTGGGTTCTCGGGTAGGGGTGCCTCCATGGACATGCGCGCTTTCCCCCGGCACCACCTGTCAATGTTATGTGCCTTTGGGGGTGCCTACTGGGTAATATCCCCTGTGACACTGTGGGACACACACTCGTGCCCATGTTGGACCCTTGTCAGTTGCTGTCTTGCTGCTTTACAGTTTCGGCATTCCTATGTGCCACCTAGGCATCTGCCTAGCCCGCACTGTGCCCCAGCTGGACCACAGCATGTGCCGCCTGCAGCCCTCTATATCCCATTTACAGCATCAGTACAGTTGCCCTTTCCTACGTGCCCACTCTGCTGTTACTGCACATGTGCACTCCATAACAATCCTGCCCAATATAAACGAGAAAAAAACCTGATCAGCACTATTTCAATGTGGAAGATCATTCACTTTGTAGGGGGACAGACATGATATCTTATTTTTTGGGCTTTGTCAGTGGTGTTGCTTTATGTTTATCATTAATATCACTTTTGGCCAGCTTGGTTATTGGGATTTCAAATGTGATTCTGGTCCTTTTATATGTTTATTTGCCTTTTTGGTTCCTGCACATGTATCACAACTATCACTTTTCTGGGTTTCCCTGCCATTGCTGCACATTGCTGACTGAAATGGTTTCTCTTTCCTGCAAATGTGCCTTAATGCGAGGGTTTCACTGGCATTAGTGTTCAGACCCGGATTTCACAGCATTAGTGTGACTGGAGCCTCTCCCCTCCCACTCTCCGCCCATTGACCCCTTCTCTCCGCCCTCTGGGAAGCCTTACTCCACCTTTCAGACCCGGATTTCACAGCGCTAGTGTGCCTTAAAGCCACCGCCGCCGCGTTATCGCGTGATAAGTGACGTTATCGCGCGATATTATCACCGCTGCGACGTTAAGACGGTTTAGTAAACATACCCCAAAGGGTTTAATAGATATCATCACCTTCAGAGAAAGGCATAATTAACCCAAAGAACAGTGCGATCATAGAACATTTTGCCAACTGAAACAATTATGGCTATGTGGAGCCCCAATGAGCAAGCAACTGTAGAGGAATGCACCATTTCTCTAAGGGAGGTCATTGCAATGGTTTATTCCTGTTGCCCTGTTAGCAAGAGACTCCTAGTGACTGGGGGATTTTGCGTGGGTTTGATATGAATAGAAACTCTTATCACCTGTTCCACTGCCTTTTAGTTGCAAAGCTGAGATTAGAAGCCCTATTTTACATATTCTATGTTTTACATTTGTGAAAAGTGTATTTACGCCTCCCCATTTTTATTTAGTAGTGTTTTTGTCATATCATTGGTCATTTATATGCTACTCATTGTTGAAAAATAGCTATTGAGAAATTGAGCATCAATTACCCATTGAAATCTGGTATATCCTTTTTGGTTTCCTTTATATTTTTATGATGTACAGTTTATGTATGTGTGTATACATGTACCTTTATATTTATTATTTTCAAGACCCCTGACAAAGGCTTCCAAGATGAAATTTGGCCAGGTCTGATGATGTTAATAAAAGGAACATGTACCCTATATGAGTTTGGTCTTTGTTCCATGGTCCATCTCTGCTCTTCATGTGTATAACAACACTAAAAAAACACCAACTGCTGGGGCTGAATTTTTGAAAGATGAATAAATTACCGGAAGGTTATGCCTAAAAACAAATGCTCCCTCAGTCAGTGACTGAAATTAGCATTTTGCTGAACTTGTGTGACTCAGAAGAGGTACAAAGATTGATGGGGGAAATGTTTTGAATTATAGGTGTATTCCCATCATAAAATTAGAAATATACTTATAATATCTTGGCCTGGCCAAATCACACCCAGAATATGCTCCCTTTAAATCTAAGGCATTTACACTTGTAAACAGTGTCATTTTCAAAATCGCTGTTTACATGTGTATGCAATGAACTTGTGTAACTACGATTTATAGGAGTAGGTGCCAAGCAAAGCCTTCCCCAGTTGTTACAATGGGGAAGATTCCATAGCTTGTGCTGCTAAAGGGAATTGTGCCTAGTATAATGGAGGATAGGCCTGCCTGTCTACTATTGGACAGTGGGTGTATCCTTTTGGAATTCTGGAGGGAAATGTAAAAGGTTTTGCTTATGCTGAGTCTGAAGGGATTTATTTGCCCGAATTGGCCAGCTGTGCTGTTGCAACCCATGGGGTTCGGGGCTGGTTGGGACAGCCCAGAGGTAAGCTGTTTCTCTGAATGGCCAGCTAAGCTTTGAAGTGAAAGAGGAGGTTCCCTAGGGTGGCTTGGCCTAGCAAAGGTGAATTAGTTGTAAGAGAGTTCAGACCAATAAAGGTTTGGGTAAGAGTGACAAATACCCAGCAAGAAATCTGGAGGAGGTCAACCAGGTCTGCCTGGACATATCAAGCTTCAGAACGTTTGAGGGGAACAAGAAGGTGTATTCCTTTTCAAGCACCCTTAGAAGTCCAAGCTGAACTGTGAGGGACCAGACTCCAGTGCATCCTGATCAGATGGTGAGGGAGATTGAGAGACCATGCCTTGCCCCAAAAGGCACTTGTTCGAGGAATGTGACACTGCAGGTATTTGGATATAGAAATCCACTAAAAGGACTGTATCTGAATTCTAGAGAAGACTGTCTTCTGTGAGTCAGAGATCCTAAGGAGTCTGAGGTCCCAGCCTAGGGCTCTGAATAATTGAAGAAGAGGAGCTATTCTACCAGGACCCTAGTGGAGAGTTTTTATAAAAGGAGCCTGCTCAGTGCTTAACGACTTTCATTGATGGGGGGACAATTGCTCTGCTCTTTTGTTTTGCCTAATTTTTCCCTTGTAGAAACTCTATTTTGGGGATATACGAAAGAAAGTTGCATTTACAGAAAGGTAGTTCTTGGTGCAGACTTGTTGCTTGTTTGAGTCCCAGTAAATACCTTGGGACATTCTACCTACCCCGTCCATCAGAACCCTTATGTTTCCTTTTCGCATTTCTCTTTTATGTACCCCCTAGTGAGAGGCTAGCTACATAAGTTAGTTGCCACCCAAGTGACTGAAGAGTTTTTCTTTATAGTAATTTTAGCTGACTGAAAGAGTTTCTCTGTCCACCCTTCCTGTTGAAAGAAAGGAGAGAGACTTACTCAGGTACCTCCCAGTCTGAAAGACCCAGTTACGCATATTAGATGAGAAGAGCTGGATATACATCTGTACCCTACACTAGAGGAGAAAAGGAGCTGAAAAATTACCAAGTAGGTGTTCATTCGGAGAAGAAAGGTGAAGGCGCTATCTACATGATACAACCCAAGAGCAGAGAGAATAGGAGGCAAGCACAAAATCAAGTAGAAGATCCTAAGTACGGATGAGGCTTTCCTGAAGTATTAGGAGTAACCCACTCGCAGAGCCCAGGGATAGCTCTAATGAGCAAAGAAGGAAGAAAGGCAAGAGATCACAGACACAGACATTGAAATCAATTTTTGTTTCTATAAATGGATATAACAAGAAGAAAGTACACCCAGTATCAGAGAATTTGTATTACACAAGTTAATTAGCTGTGATAGAATGATTTTCTGCTTCAGAATAGACAGTCATTGAATTGAACATATTTTATTTCTAAGTGATGATCTATGACTTTCAACAAATAGGAAAATTGGATGGAGTCCTATAAGTGTGAGAAAAAAAACGATAAATGAATTCCAATTATCTTCAGGTCTAAAGTGAAAATGGAACCAAAGTTTATCAATTATGAGAATAAAATATTAGAGTGTTTCATCATGTGAATAGCTGGGACCTTGTCTTACCAAGGGCCCTGTTACCTCCTCTGCTTTTATGCTAGTAGAACATTTGCAAAGAGCAGTACGCCCTCTTGGCTTTGAATGCAGCATCCAGTTGCCCCAAGGTTCTAGTTTACCATAGTATATATCTGTTCACGCACTCATTAGTGCCACACTTTATACCTGAAATCCATCAGAAACCTGTTTATTGTATGGTGCCATGAAAGCTTTACTCTGAATTGCAACTGTATAAATGCAAAACAATGTTCATATATATCCCACCTTTCTAGTATAAAATGCTCTCACAAGCAACTAACAGAAAATGCAATTCAGCAATTTTAATACAATATACAATACAAAAATTAACAAGTCTAAAAGTAAAATTTGCCATTGAACTTGCTCATTCAAAAAACAATTTCGATTTACATCGCACCTTTTATTTAGACATGATGCCAGAACACTTTATCCTTTAATACCCCAAGAGAGTATAATATGGTCGTTATCGGGTGAACAGTACTTGGATTGTATGAAAGCTTCCCAGGTCTATAACAGAGAAGGATTAATATTATTACAGATTATTATCACCCGGGCTTAGATCACAAGCAAGCAAGTGACTTGTCCATGGTTTCACGGAGGACCAGTGGCAGAGGGGAGTCTCAGGTTCATGACCCAAGATGCCTCATGGAACTTCTGGGTGCAACTTAGGGGGATGTTTACTAAAAACCGCAAAAGTGCGCGCCGCACAATAGCGCACGGAAAAGGGCACTTAAACGCTTCTAAACGCTCTTAAACGCCCCGCACACGTGCGATGAACCCCCGCGCATGTGCGCGACACACTAACGGGCCCCGCACAAGTACGGGCCCGCAGATGTCCGATAGAGGCGTGGAACGGCTAACGGAGGGTGGAGGAAGGCTCCCGAGGGGCGGAGAGACGAGGTCAATGGGCGGGGAAGGGGAGGGGAGAGGCTCCCCGCACATTATCGGGCCCGAATTTACAAGGAAAAAATAGCGCGAGTGAAACACTCGCGGTAGAGGGCAGTTCAAGGGAAGAGAAACCATTTCCGTCAGCAATGTACAGGAAAACCGGGGAAACCTGCAAAACGTAAGCAGTGTGATACATGTGCACAGCACAAAAGTGAAAATAAAAATAGAAAATGACCACAACAAAAATATTAAAAATAGTAATTCAGCTGGGGAACAGTTATAGTAATGGGCAAATATAAAAACCACACCCAGGAAAGCTCCAGAAAAAAGAAATGATTCTCCAGGACCAAGCAGGAAGTCAGTCCTCACATATGGGTGACGTCGGCGCCGACGGAGCCCTCGCGGAGCAATTTTCCCCAGCTTTCACAGAAAGCCTTTGGGAATTGCAGCGCGCATGCGCGGTCGCCTTCCCGCCCAAGGGTGCCATCTTAGCCAGTCTTCTTTTTTCCGCGGAGCCCTACAGACGTACCCGTCGTGTCCCCGCTAAAAAAGTTGATTTTCGTGAGTTTTACTCGTTTTTCAATTCGGTTCGACGCCGGTCGTTTTCCTGCCCGGACTCGCGACGCCGTTGCGAGTCCTTCCCTTAATTTTCAGTTTTTCTGATTTTTGGTCAGTTTCGTTTTCGGTTTTTCACTGGCAGCCCGGTCCTTTGACCTTGCAGGGGCCCTTTTTCCCCCGATGGCTGCCAGTGGTTTCAAGCGGTGTGGTCAGTGTGACAGAAATATGTCACTCACTGACACACACGATAATTGCCTCCGCTGCCTGGGCCCGGATCATGAAGAAATGATCTGTGGAGCCTGTGGCAAAATGTCCTCCAAAGCGTTGAGGAGTCGGCGGCATCAGCGGGATAGAATCTTCGCTGACCCCAGCCGTACCCGGACCTCGTCGGAGGCCTCGGCATCCAGAGGCTCCAGCTCTGAACATCGCCGAAGCTCCTCCAACAGGGGTTCTCCCTCCGGAGACCATCGACGGAAGACAAAACCCGCGAGGGCGGCGTTGGTGGATGCTCCTGGCTCCGCGAGGGCCAGGTCGCATAGCCCCGACAGCCGTCCCGGGTCTTTGGAGAAGGAGCACCTCCCGAAGCGACCTCGCCTGGAGTCGGAGTTGCCTGCTCGGGTAAGTCCTGTGGTCCTTCTGGACTCGCCTCCGAGAGGTCCGACGTCGGGCCCGATGCCGTCGGGGCCCGAGTCGGGGACTGCTGGGTCACCTGAGGTCGGACTCAGGTTGACGGCCTTGGAGAGCAGACTATCTGCCTTCATGGACCAGCAGCGGGCACTGATCGCTAGCCTTGCTGGCGCCGCTGCCCCGACCGCCGGGACGTAAACGTCTAAGTCGACCCCGGAGACCGAGCCGATCCTCGAGTCCATGCGAACTCGAGTCGATCCTCGGTCGAGGTCACCCTCGGCCTCCCGTTCGGGACCGAGGTCGTCGCCGCCGACTCCCTTGGCGTCGGGGCGGCCGACGCCTCCGCCTGCCCGAGCCGACCCCACTGATTCCTCCTCGGAGTCGGTCTGGGAGTCTGAAGAGGAGGAGTCACCTGATTCCTTTCGGACTCGGTGTGTCCCCTCGGACTCACCTGAGTCCGAACCTCGGAAACAGTCCCCTCCGGAGGATGCCCGGTTCTCGGACTTCGTCAGGGATATGGCCAAGGCTTTGGCCTTCCCGGCGGATCCCGAGGAGGAGCCTCGAGCCGAAGAGCTCGACGCCCTTCAGTACAACTCTCCTGCCCGGGAGCACTTTACTGTACCGGTGCCTCCCATGCTGGAACGACTACTCTTCCGCATGTGGGAGAGTCCGGCCTCGTCGCCGGTATTGAGCAAGCGGATCGATTCCATCTATCGAGTCCGCAAGAGTCCTGGCTTCCAAAAAGCACAGCTACCACACCATTCCATGGTAGTGGAATCGGCCATGCATAGGCTTAAGAGCCAGAAAATGCACTCCTCGGTGCCCCCTGGCAGGGAGGCCCGTAACCTGGATGGCCTTGGTAAGAAGTGTTTCCAGGGCTCTATGCTGGCTTGTCGTGTCCAGACCTACCAGCTATACATGGGCATGTATCTCCGAGACCTGGCTAAAGAGCTAGCCGGATTCTCTGCTGGACTGTCCGAGGAACCTTTGCGGAGGTTCCTAGCCTTAACATCTGGTATTCGGGAATGCTCCAAATTCATGTCCCGAGCAGCCTATGATGGCTTTGAAGCATCGGCTCGTGTGGCCGCAGCCGGCATCGGTGCCCGCCGACAGGCTTGGCTTCAGTCGTCTGACCTTGAGCCTTGGGTGCAGGACAAGTTGGTCGATGTCCCCTGCAGAGGTGAGAACCTCTTTGGCAAGCCCATGGCTGAAAAGGCTGCACAAATCGAGACGGAGACTCTCACCAGGACCAGGCTTTCTAGGAAGACCTCCGCCCCTTCCCAGAAAAAGAAGGGCTCGGGAAAAAAGTCCTTTTACCCGAGAAAGGCGGCTGCCTACAAACACTACCCCCAATATCAGGCCCCTCCAACTCCCCAACAGGGTCAGCAGGCCAAGGGACGGGGTAACGGGTCCCGTAGGCAGCAAGCCCCCAAGCCTGCACCACCAGCCCCTGCTCAGCAGGGTGGGGGTTTTTGACTTCCTCAGCATAGCCTCTCCCCCTCAGCTGGTTCCTCCCAGCACCGGAGGCCGGCTGGTTCACTTCGCCCACAGGTGGTCCAACATCACTTCAGATGCCTGGGTGCTTCAAGTCGTGCGAGAAGGATATCTTCTCCACTTCCATCAGGTCCCTCCCTCTTATTTTCCGGGGGAACCTCCGCGACTCCCTCTGCACAGGGACTTACTCCTTCAGGAGTTAGCAAGTCTTCTTCAGGACCAGGCTGTGGAACCGGTGCCCCACCACCTGAGAGGTCAAGGCTTTTATTCCAGGTATTTCCTAATACCAAAAAGGACAGGAGGCCTAAGACCCATCCTGGACTTGCGCAACCTCAACAAGTTCCTTGTGCGGGAAAAGTTCAAGATGCTTACCCTTGGAATCCTTCTGCCCTACCTCCAGCAGGGAGATTGGCTATGCTCCTTGGATCTAAAGGATGCCTACACGCACATCCTCATCCACCCAAGCCACCGCCAATACCTAAGGTTTGTGGTGGCCGGAAATCACTACCAGTACAGAGTACTGCCCTTTGGCCTGTCCTCCGCACCGCGAGTCTTCACAAAATGTCTCGCGGTGGTGGCGGCCTATCTCAGGCTTCACGGCCTCTATGTCTTTCCATACCTCGACGACTGGCTCATCAGAGCGTCGTCCCCCCCGGCAGTCACCAATGCCGCACACCGCACGGTGACTCTTCTGCAGTACTTGGGCTTTGTCATAAACTTTGCAAAGTCCACTTTGCTCCCCTCACAGGATCTCGAGTTCATCGGCGCAAGACTGCACACTCCTCAGGCTTGAGCTTTCCTGCCTCTCGACAGGGCTCAACGGCTCATGGACCTAGCCGGCCGTTTTCGCAGCCAGTCCCTGGTCTCCACCAGGCGCTTCCTGAGACTACTCGGCCATATGGCTTCCACCGTCCACGTGACCCCCAATGCTCGCCTGAATATGCGGCCGGCTCAATGGTGCCTTCGCAAGCAGTGGCAACAAGCCACCGGCGGGCTAGCCGACTTAGTGCGCCTCTCCAGACCGCTGGCCTCTTCCCTACAGTGGTGGCTTCATCGGCCGAACCTGGTGCTCGGAATGCCTTTTCAGTCGCCTCAGCCGACTCAAGTGCTGACGACCGATGCTTCCCTCCTGGGCTGGGGAGCTCATTGCCAGGGGGCGTGTACGCAAGGTCTCTGGACCGCGTGGGAATCTGCTCAACAGATCAACTTCCTGGAGCTCAGAGCTATTCGTCTGGCGCTCAAGGCTTTCTCCCACCTGACTTCTCACCAGTCCGTCCTTGTCCAGACGGACAATCAAGTTGCCATGTTCTACGTGAACAAGCAGGGCGGCACGGGCTCCTTCCTTCTCTGCCGAGAAGCTCAGAAGCTCTGCTCTTGGGCCGTCAGTCACGGCATTCTTCTCAAAGCAGTTTATCTCCCAGGCCAGGAGAATTGCCTGGCCGACAAACTCAGCAGGATACTCCAGCCGCACGAGTGGCGTCTGGATCCCTTGGTAGTCCAGAAACTCTTTCTGAAGTGGGGCCTCCCCACGATGGATCTCTTTGCCAGTCCTCTCAACCGGCAACTTCCTCGCTTCTGCTCGCGTCAGCCACATCCCCTTCGGGTAGCGGCAGATGCATTTCTGCTCTCATGGTCGGAAAGCCTTCTCTATGCTTTTCCTCCCATCCCGCTAATCTCCCGAACTCTGTTCAAGGTTCTCCGGGACAAAGCGTCCATGATACTGGTGGCTCCTCGCTGGCCCAGACAGCCTTGGTTTCCACTCCTGTTGCAATTAGCGGTAGAGGATCCGTTCCCTCTGGGGTCTCAACCGGATCTCCTAACACAGGATCAGGGGTCTCTGCTCCACCCCAACCTCCGATCGCTCAACCTAATGGCCTGGCGGCTGAAAGGGTAGTCCTTGCTCCCCTTCTCCTGCCGGCAGAGGTGGAAGAGGTCGTCCTAGCTTCTCGGCGACCTTCTACCCGCAAATGCTACGCCCTAAAATGGCGTCGCTTTTCCGTTTGGTGTGTACAGCAGTCTCAGGATCCCTTCTCCTGCCCGGTGTCGGTGATCTTGCAGTACCTGCTCTACCTCTCTAATCTGGGACTTAAGTCCAACTCCGTCAAAGTCCACCTCAGTGCTCTTTCAGCACACCATGTGCCGGTGGACGGCAGACCTCTTTCCAGTGACCCTCTTGTAGCACGGTTTCTCCGAGGTCTCCTTCTACTAAAACCACCTCTGCGCCCGCCAGCACCTGACTGGGATCTGAATGTGGTTTTACAGCGGATCACCTGTCCGCCTTTTGAACTGATGGCTACCTGTTCTCTGCGTTTTCTTTCGTGGAAAACCTTATTCCTGATAGCCCTCACTTCCGCTAGACGCGTAAGTGAATTGCAGGCCCTCGTGTCTGATCCTCCATTCACTCGGTTCTACAAAAATAGGGTAGTCCTACGGACTCACCCAAAATTTCTTCCAAAAGTTGTCTCCCCTTTTCACATCAATCAGGAGGTGGTACTTCCAACCTTCTTTCCCAGGCCTCACTCCAGCCGAGCTGAATGAGTCCTGCATACCCTGGACTGTAGAAGGGCATTGAACTTCTACCTTGACCGTACGCGGGAGCACCGTAAAGCTGCTCAGCTTTTTGTGTCTTTTGACCCCAATAAATTGGGGCTCCCGGTCTCCAAGCGTACCCTATCCATTTGGGTTGCTGACTGTATCGCTTGGGCTTATGGGGCAGCCGGACTCTCCTTAGAAAGTCGAGTCACGGCTCATTGTGTTCGGGCGAAGGCTACGTCAGTGGCTTACCTCCGCTCTGTTCCGCTGGCAGACATCTGCCGGGCCGCTACTTGGTCTTCGAGCCAGACTTTTGCGGTCCATTACTGTCTCGAGAGGGAGTCCCGCAGGGACAGTGCTTTCGGACAGGCAGTCCTCCGAAATCTCTTCGAGGTTTGAGCAACTCCTACCCTCCATCCCGGAGGGGGGCTACCGGTGGGTAATAATTCAGCGAAGATTCCTTCCTTCTGTACTGCCGAGCTAGAGGGAGCTCATTTTTGTGCTTAGGGTCTCCGGTAGCCTTAAGCTTGGGAGTCCCATATGTGAGGACTGACTTCCTGCTTGGTCCTGGAGAAAGCGTAGTTACTCACCTGTAACAGGTGTTCTCCAGGAGCAGCAGGAATCAGTCCTCACAACCCTCCCTCCTCCCCGTGGAGTTGCAATCATCTGCTTAAGTTTTTTGCAAATTTTTATGCTGTCTTTTAGCTATGTCATCAGACTGGCTAAGATGGCACCCTTGGGCGGGAAGGCGACCGCGCATGCGCGCTGCAATTCCCAAAGGCTTTCTGTGAAAGCTGGGGAAAATTGCTCCGCGAGGGCTCCATCGGCGCCGACGTCACCCATATGTGAGGACTGATTCCTGCTGCTCCTGGAGAACACCTGTTACAGGTGAGTAACTACGCTATTTTGGAAGGGTCTAAGGAGCGGAGACTCCACCAAAACTAATTGCCATCTTTGGAGCTTTCCTGGGAGTGTTCCCTATGATTGCCCATTAATAGCACTGTTGCCCAGCTTGGCTAAAAGTATAGCCCCTGTTTTTCGTGGTCATTTCCGGGGTTTATCTGCACGTATGTGACCAGACAAGGTGAATGAGCCCACAGTAAACATGTGCAGAGCAGGGTTTTCGACCCCATCCTGCCAGGTTTACCATCTCCAGGGACTGCACTGTCTCTGTGGCCACAGTGTGGTGCAGCAGACAGAACCAGTACCTCTAAGACCAGAGGATCACAGGTTCAAATCCCAGCTGCAGCTACTGCCAACCCTGTCCACATATTTTTCCCACAACTACACCATGATAGTAAGGACAAACCTTCATTGCTGAGAACATAGGCATGGTTAATACGCCTATATTTTACCACACCAAACACAGACACCATAAACAGGCACATTATCTAGAGCAGAGTCTCCCAAATGCAGTCCTGGAGGGCCAAACACCATTCAGGTTCCATGCTTCCCCTAAGAAAGATGCCTGTGCTGCATATGTCTGCACCACCCCCATGGTATGCAGATGTAGCTCATGCATATTCATAGGGGACAGCATGAAGACCCGAACAGTGTCTGGAACACCAGGACTGGAGTAGGGAAACTCTTCCGTAAAGCAGCAGACAACAGGGCCAGACACACCCACACCCACACCCACAGGCCCCATTGGCCAATGCCTCCTGGAGAGGCAGGACATTGGGCCCTGCGTGCATCTCCCAGATCTAGCACCTGCGTACCTTAGCAATGCCACCCTATACCTGGGTACACGGTACACAGCCCTCAAACGTTTGATGTGGGTACCGGCAGATAGACAGTCCTACGTTCAGCACTGTTTGCTTCTTGAGCTCCATCAGAACAAGCTGTCTGATGTCTGCGGTGCGTGCTCCAGGTCTGGCCCCTGACAGTGTTTACCACCCTGGGGAGTGACCCCCAGCAGTACTGTGTACCATATCCATGGCTGTACCGTGCCCAGGACTGGTGTGGTGGGCAGGGCTACTAACCTCCTCTATAGTAGCACATTGCTGGCATAGGTGTGGGGGTGTGTGTCTGTCTATACAGTGTGTGGTGGCTGCAAACATCTTCCACAGCCCACACTGCCAGCACTGTTGCCAGTATTGGCCTGCCAATGTGCATAATGAGCAGCAAGGTACCATGGGTATAGCTCAGACAGAGTGACCTCTGTATGTGCTGCTGGGGGATCACTCCACCCTGACTGTGCAGTGACCACAGCATGGCTAGGCACCCCCATAGTGCTATATAGTATTCCTCTCATGTGATATATATGGGTGTCCTTTTGGGGCCCAGTCATTGATGTAACTGCTTGTGTGTGCTGCCATCCCAGTTCTGGGTGCATGCATTTCCACCAGGACTAACTAGCAGACTGTATTCAGCTGGTCTGTGTCTTGAAGGGGTGCCATGCAGGGTGCAGCGGCTGATGGCTTGCTGCAGGAGAATATCTGACAGCGGTGGGGTGCAGCTTAGCATATCCAGGCCTAATGTCTGTCTGATATTGTGTTCTGGGGGTGTATAGAGCTACTGTGACTGCCCTGTGGGGTGTCTGTTCCCCAGTAGGGCTGGGGTTGATGGTCCACTCTACTGCCATCATTGCAGAGGAGGGGGGGGAGTAGAATGTGGATCTGTTGATGGGTGACCCTGTTTGCTGCCCTCAGCTGGGTGGGGGGGGGGGGGTGTTGGTGGTGCATGGCCCACCTGGGGGTTCCCCCTGTCTGAGACAGACAGATATATCCAGGATGTATTCTGCAGAAACAACCTATCTCCCAGATTAACACTGCTTTGGAGCTCTGGCATGGCCTCTCTCAGCCATGGAGGGTCTTGTGGACCTGGTCCTGGGCGCCTCATCGCACCCTCAGGGTGAGCACAGTACCCGCACAATGCGACGGGGTGTAGCTACTCTGTGCCAGTGGAACACCCGCTCAGTACACCCTACCAGGCCGGGGTGCTGTGTGGGTGCACATGGACACTTCCTCCTGCCAGGCCGGGGAGCTGTTGAGGTGCATTCCCCATCTTGTGTGCATCTGTGGACAGCTGATTTGCATGTGCAGTGCATCATGGGTACAGGTGGCCTAACCCTATCCTGTCTACAACAGCAGACTGTCTGTGGGGTGACATGTAGGCTCTCTGCAGCCAGCCAGGGGCTTTCTGTCAGCTGTAGCCCAATGGTTACGTCACTGCCTATGATGTCAGAGGTCATGGGTTCAAACCCACAGTGGGGTTATCTGATAGGGTTTTCCACAGCATTGTTTTATTTCTTGTACATATGTTGCTGCCAGCAATAACACCCTCAGCGTACTGTACCCATGGGGTGCCTCTGCGGGTGCTTTATTGGGCACCCTATTGGCCACCTTATGGTTGCCGTCCATATAAGGTGCACTATACCTTACCCTGTGCCGCAACATATATGGTGCCCTATAGGGGACATTCTAGGGTGCCTTGGCGGACAGTGAGCTGTAACATGTGTCGTATGGGCCGCCTTATGTTAACATGCTTTGCGTGTGCGTCTGCTAGTCGTGAGTACTAAAATAAACTTAACTTGCCCCCTACAGCACTCATCCCCATAATATATAATGCCTCCGCCAGCCTTGTTTACTGGGCACTGTATGGATTTGAACCCCTGCTCCCTGCACCATTGGTCAGTATCCAAACCATTGTGCTGTGGCTCTGTTCCTGTGCATGAGCATCAGCGCACCACTTCTGCCGCCCACTATTTGAATGCCTCCGCACACATCAGCACGCAGCCTGATGCCCATCAGCGCGCCGCCTCCTGCTGCCCACAATTAACAGTGCGCCGCCTTCTGCCGCCCAAAATGACAGTGCGCCGCCTTCTGCCGCCCAAAATTATTTTGCCTCCTCAACCACTTTTAACCATTAAAGTTGATGCCTTAGCTGGCCTTTTTTGTGGAGCACAATGGGGAGTCAAACCTGTGGCCCCTGCACCATTGGTTCGTGTCTTCACCGTTGTGCTACGGCTCTGTTCCTCTGTGTGCCCAGCGGCGCCCCACTTAGCCTTCCCAAGCGCTAATGTGGGCCCCGCACATTTGCACGGCGCGCACACGTACAGTCGGTTTTTTCCTTTTTTCAGCCTGATCCGCCCACTCCTTATATGGCACAGGCACACTACCGCGGCCCCGCACGTTAGGAATGTTTAGTAAACATGCCCCTTAATGTTGGAGATACCACCATTAAAAGCTATGCTCAGTCATAGGGCACAATGGAGGCTATTGTGTCTCACATTTGATGTTTCCCTTGAAGAGCTACATAAAATACAGTTCACTAACACTAGAATTATAAGAGTATGGCTCAGATAATTCGATGTAGAGGTTTTTTCTGATTCAAGTTTATATTGCATTGATAACAGTCATTAATCACCGTCAGTACCATTGCTTCTTTCCAACCCTCATATTACAATAGATGAGTCATGCCCACTTCCTTCTACAGTCAGGAAGCATATAAGCAGAGATTTCAGTGTGTCACCGGAGATCATATATTGCCTTTTTCTTTAGAATAGAGACAGTCCAGAAGAAGGCTGTTGAACTGGATTTGAATAAGAATGCCCTAAAGGAGAAGGAGCGGAGAGACAGGACTGAGGTATTCAAATGCCTCAATATTAATAATATACATGAGGAAATATTTCAATAGAAAGGAATTTCTAGATCAAGTAGACAAAGTATGTGAGTCAGATGGTGAATTCGAGAAGCTCTTTCCTCATTGAAAGAGTAATGGATGTTTGTAAGAGTCAACTAGTACAGGTGGTGTTGGCCAAAATAGTTTTGGAATTCAAGAAAAGCTGGAAGAAGTTCAGAGTATTCTTGGTTGCATCAAGAAGGTTCAAAGGATGCACATTTGTTTGAAAAGAAAATGAAAAATGCAGTGAAACGTGCTGGTTTGTTCTGGGACGTTTTCAAACAAAATAAAATAAAGACACAAATAAAACGCTCATCTTATTTTGTTTTTATTTCATTTCATTCGCTCTTGAAGTCTATGGGGAAAGAGAAGCATTGCAAGTTTACTTTCAACCCAGACTACTTGGGAGTCGGTGAGTTATGGGGAAAGAAGCAGAACCAATTCCTTGCAATCAACTTCTCAACCCAGCCAATCTCGCCTGCCTCAAAAAAACAAAAGATACGAGGGCTGCAATTTGTAGTCACTTGTGCAGAGGATTTCAGGCAGGTTAGAAGCAGTTTCTGAAGTGCCCTGTTCTCAAAAAGAATCAAGAAGTTTGTTTAAAGAGTATTTAGAAGAAGAGTTCTGTTTATGTGCCTATCGCTGTGTCGTCGTTGTCGATATTGTGTTGTTGCTTAGAACTTGTGATTGCAGTTATTCTACTTTCACTTTAGACTTAGATACAGACATACCATGCTACATGCATTAGGCGTGTGACACACACATCCGGCACCATTCTCATGCTCACGTGCCTTTGTCCCTTCCGCACACACCTTTTTTCCACCAGTGTTGCATCTACTATTCAGCCCTAACCTCCAGTTCAGCATCCACCTCTGCTGTTAGCCTGGGCCTACAGCAGCAGCAATAGAACACTAAAGGAGCCTGCAAGTTGGTACATGCCGCTGAAAGCTTCACCCACTCCCTCTGACATAGACTTCCTGCTTCTGAGGGGTGGGACCAGCAGAGCCGTCAGCGGCTCACACCAAATTGCAGGGTCAGCACTTCATGTTCTATTGCTGCTGCCCTAGGTTCAGGCAAGCAGCGACAGTGGAGGTAGGCCTTAGTGGGGAGGGGGGGGGAGATGCCGAATGGGGGCATGGGGAAGAGGAGATTGTGGATCAGATGGTGGACATAGAAGAGGGTGAGAAAAGTGATAGAGAATATTCTAGCTTGGGTCATGGGAGGAAAATAGGGACACAAGGTAATGGTGGACCTGTGGGCAGCTGCTTGACAGAGGTGAAATAGGGTGATAGGTAAATGCTGGGCAGAGGGGTGAAGGAGAAGGAAAGCAGAAGGGAGATTCTGAACATAGGAGGTTGACAGACTCAGAGGGAGAATACTGAACACGCTGGGGGGGGGGAATAGGTAACATGGGACACAGAAGGGAAATGCTGGAACATGAGGTGGATAGAAACACAGGTAGATGCTGGAAATGGGGGAGCTGGAGTAGGAAGACAGGGGAGATGCTGGGCATAGGAGGAAGCAGGAAGACAGAAGGGGGATGCTAGATCGCTGTTTCTCAACCCAGTCCTCTGGGACCCCCAGGCCAGTCGGGTTTTCAGGATATCCACAATGAATATGCATGAGATAGTTCTGCATTCACTGCTTCCATTGTATGCAGATCTATCTCATGCATATTCTTTGTGGATATCCTGAAAACCTGATTGGTCTATGGGTCCCAGAGGACTGGGTTGAGAACCACTGTGCTATATGGGGAGGGAGAAGAGAGGCTGGATTAAGGGAGCAAAGAGAGAGAGGAGATGCTAAACAAAGGGGGGGGGGAGAAAGAGAGAGGAGATGCTAGATGGAGGGGAAGGCTGGGGAATAAGGGGATTGAGGAATGGGAGGACCAGGTTGAAGAAAAGAGTTGGGAAGCTGCAGGTAGATACAGTAAAAAGAGGGAAGCTGAAAGGAAAAGATCAATGTCAGAGAGGGGAGGAAGTAAAGAAAGCAGAGGATAAAGAAATGGGCAATGGACTGGAGACCCTAGAGCAGTGATGGCTAACCTTTTTGAGCCCGAGTGCCCAAACTGCCGCACAAAACCAAAGAATTTCCTCAAAGTGCCAGCACGTCAATTAAACCTTAACAACAAGATTTTAGTATCTAAAAACTCTTTATAAAGTTGCCTGAACTATGTAACATCATTTGTAAAGTTTGGAATCTTTGTATTGTCAGAGAATCAATTTGATTCACAATCCTTTGGTTTTCATTTCAATTTATTGGCAATTTATAATGTTTTAATGATTTCATTCAATTTAGAAACAGGAAGGCAATAATTAAACTGGGAACCCCAAAAGCCAAACTTGGAATGTACAACACTGTAGAAATAAAACTATAATTATTCCTCTTGTACTAAACAAAGCACAGACACTAATGATGCACATTTCCCAGAGCTGACATATTCCAGTTAATAAATTCAAAATAAAGAGATATCTTTGTACCTTTTGTGCATTTTTTTCAGTTGCAATTGTTCCAGCCACTTTCTTCTGGTTTATTTGTGTCTTCTGCTATCTCTCCATCGTCTGCTGTCCATTTCTCCTTTCTTCTCTTCTAGTTTTTTTCCTCTCTCTCTCATCTGCTTTAACATAATAATCTTTCTTTTTTAGTCTCCCAATACCCGGCTTGTACATTTTTCTTCCCTCCCACACAAAATATTTTCCCCTCTCCATTTCACTCTCCCAGCCATAGGTTCGCCATCGCTGCCCTAGAGAGTCACGAAGACAGAGGAAAGCAGAAAAGAGAGATAGGGACCGACATAATTAGAAAAATAAAATGGCCATACAACAAATGTAGAAAAACAGAATTTTGGGCCTGATATAGAGCCTGAGGTAGTCAGCATTTTTAAAGCACTTGACCACCATGGGCAGAAGTAAACCAGATATTCAGTGTCAGAGCCTGTCTGGCATCCAGCGCTGAATATCCAGTTTTGCTGCCAACGGGTTTTGCTATCCGGTCAGTGGCGATATTCAACTGCTAACCAGACAGCAAAACCGCATAATGTTAAGACAGCCATTGACCTGTCCTAACTTTATGTGGTTACCGATCTGGTTAGCAGGCTGAAAATCACCATTAATCGGAGAAGTGCGGTGACTGCCCCAACCCCGCCAAAAACCGCTCCGGCAGTATCCAGTTGGCGTAAAGGCGATCTATGGGGATATTCAGCGGCACTAACCAGTTAGTTCTGCTGAATATCGGACTCAGCATATACACTTTTGAATATTGGGCCTTTATTGTTAATTTAGTGATTGGAATATGTTAGATTTGGAATTTATATATGCTGTCTTAATATCTGGCACATTATGGGGGGAATTGCATCGTTATTTCTGTTTCTCTGGCTAGCTTCTTGGGGTTTGAGTTTAATTTTTGTTTCCATATTTCTATTGTCAGTTTTGGTAATTTGTTCTGTAATTGGTGAGGATCTATGTTTAGTATATGTCACTCAGGCCAGGCATTCTGTTAGCAATGAGTGTCTGTATAGATCTGTAGTAATTCGGTTTATTCAACTTTTCCAGTTTGTGGTATTTATGAACCTTTCCAGTACCTTTGTTATTAATGCATGGATGGGCTCTCATTTTATAAAAATCACTCCCAAAAAGACTCGATGGTTATGTGTAGGACATGATTTCAACCTGTTTCCATTAATATCAGCAACATTGACTGGGGTAAAAATACCATTGGCTACCTCTACTAAAATTTTAGGCCCGATCATTGATTCCACTTTATCGATGGAAGAGCAGGTCTATGTTTTGGCAAAGAAAATATAGTTTAAAATACGCTGTGTTAGACAGATCTGTGTTTATCTTAAGAGGGAGGATTTTCGATGATGGTGCAGGCTCTAATCCTGACACAGATGGATTACTGCAATATTCCTTATCTGGGTATGTTCAATAACTCCTTAACACGGCTTCGGGTCTTGCAGAATACGACAGCAAAACTCATATTTAGAGCACATAACTAGGAAAGGACATCCTCTGTTTGATCCAGTTATACTGGTTTCCGATCAAAAAACAGGATTATTTTTAAGTTATTATGATTTGTTTTAAAGATTTATCAAGGTTTTATTCCAAAGTATTTGTCTTCTCTGGTTGATGTTAAAATCTCTTTGAGAATGCAGCATTTAGTAAATAAGGATATGTTTACTGTTCCTTCATCAAAAACTGAATTTATAAGCATATAGGGGTATGTTTACTAAAGTTTCTTAACGTGCGCGGCGCGCATGAGCACGCGCTAAGGTACCTTAGCGCACGCTAATGACGCTTTATGGGGCAAAAATGCGCTTTAGTGCGCGCTCATGCACGCAGCGGCGCACACGAGCACTGAAGGTGGGGAAAGGCTCCCGGAGGGCGGAGGAAGGTTCCCCATGGGCGGAGAGAAGGGGTCAATGGGTGGAGAGTGGGAGGGGAGAGGCTCCCCGCACACTAGCGAGGTGAAATTCGAGGCCAAAAATAACGCGAGTGAAAACCTCGCGTTAGAGCCGAGTTAAAGGGAAGAGAAACCATTTCTGTCAGCAATGTACAGCAAAACCAGGAAAACCTACAAAAAAGTGATAAGTGTGATACATGTGCACAGAACAAAAGTACAAATAAACATTGAAAAGGACCCCAACAAAATAAAAAAAAATTATAATCAAGCTGGGCAATAGTGATAGTAATGGGAAACATCAAAAAACATTCCCAAGAAAGCCCCAAAAAATAAATATGAATTTTGGAAGGGTCTACGCTCCGTCCCCATACAAGGTGAATGATCCCACAGTGAAATAGCACTGATCAGGGTTTCCCTCTCCATTGGACAGGTTACCTATGGCATGCATATGTTCCACAACAGCAGGGCTGACATGTCGGAATGGGCAACTGGACAGATGCTGGGAAAGGGGATACAGAGGGCTGCAGGCGGCACATGCTGTGGTGCAGCTGGGGCACAGTGCGGACTAGGCAGATGCCTAGATGGCACTTAGGAATGCTGAAACTGAACAGCAGCCAGACAGCAACTGATGAGGGCCCAACATGGGCACGAGAGTGTTTATCACAGTGTCACAGGGGATGGTACCCAGCAGGTACCCCCAAGGACACAGAATATTGGCAGGCGGTGTTGGGGGGAAGCGTGGACGCCTATGCAGGCACCCCTACCCCAGAACATGCACCATAGGCAGCAGCCTACCTGCACACTGGATGGCTTGCGACTGCACACCACCAGCACCACCAGCAGAAGGGCATGTCAGCATGGTGGCAGAGGGGTACTGGTTGTGGAGGGGGGCAGTGGCAGCTGCCCAGAGCCGACCATGGCCTAGCCCTGTGTAGGTGGGTGCCATGCACTGCAACAGACAGGCTCTGTCTCACAAACAACCATGTTATCTCCAGGGACTGCACTGTCTCTGTGAGCACAGTGTGGTGCGGTGAACACAGCCAGTGTGTTCAAGAGCATAAGGTCACAAGTTCAAGTCCCAGCTGGGGCTACTGCCAATCCAGTTCCCATATTTTACCTGCTACTAAACCGTGATAGTAAGGACAAACCTTTGTTGCAGAGAACATACGCATGGTTCAAACGCCTATATTTTACCCCACCGAGCACAGACACCAGAAACATGTGCATTACCTAGAGCAGAGTCCCCCAAATGCAGTCCTGGAGGGCCACAAATCATTCAGGTTTTATGCTGTCTCCAATATAAGGCATGGTGGCGGAGGGGTACTGGTGGTGGAGGGGCAGTGGCAGCTGCCCAGAGCAGACCATGGCCTAGCCCTGTGTAGGTGGGTGCCATGCACTGCAACAGACAGGCCCTGCCGGACAAACAGTCATGGTATCACCAGGGAATGCACTGTCTCTGTGGCAACACAGTGGTGCAGCACACACAGCCAGTGTGTTTGGAGGCAGAAGGTCACAGGTTCAAGTCCCAGCTATGGTGCCTGCTGACCCAGTCCCCATATTTTACCCACAACTGAAACGTGCTACTACAGACAGAACGTTTATTGCAGATGACGTAAACATGCCCAAAACACCTACATTTTACCCTACAGAGCAAAGACACCATAAACAGGCGCATTACCTAGAGCAGAGTCTCCCAAATGCAGTCCTGGAGGGGCTAAACACCATTCAGGTTCCATGCTGCCTCTAATAAAGATGCCTGTGCTGCATATCTATGCACCACCCCCATGGTATGCAGATGTATCTCATGCATATTCATGAGGGACAGCATGAAAACCCGAACAGTGTTTGGCACACCAGGACTGGAGTTGGGAACCTCTGCCGTAAAGCAGCAGCCAACAGGGGCAGACACACCCACACCCACAGGCTCCATTAGCCAATGCCTCCTGGAGAGGCAGGACATTGGGCCCTGCGTGCATCTCCCAATACTAGCACTTGCATACCTTAGCAATGCCACCCTACACCTGGGAATATGGTACACAGCTATCAAACGTTTGCTATGATTACTGGCAGATAGCAATTCCTACGTTAATCACAGTTTGCTGATTGAGCTCCATCATAGCAACCTTTCTGATGTCTGTGGAGTGTGCTGCAAGTCTGGTCTCTGACAGTGTTTACCACCCTGGGGAGTGACCCCCAACAGTATTGCGTACCATATCCATGCCTGCACTGTGCCCAGGACTGGTGTGGTGGCCAGGGCTGCTAAACTCCTCTATAGTAGCACAATGCTGGCATAGGTGTGGGAGTGTGTGTCTGTCTATCCAGTGTGTGGTGGCTGCAAACAGCCTCCACAGCCCACACTGCCAGCACTGTTGCCAGTATTGGCCTGCCAATGTGCATAATGAGGAGCAAGGTACCATGGCTATAGCCCGGACAGGGTGGCCTGGCCAGGATGCATCTGCACAGGGCATAGGGTGGCCACAGCATGTCCTGCTGGGAGATCACTCTCACCCTGACTGTGCAGTGACCACAGCATGACTAGGCACCCCCATAGTGCTATATAGTATTTCTCTCATGTGATATTTATGGGTTTTCTTTTGGGGCCCAGTCACTGACTTATCTGCTTGTTGTGTATGCTGACATCCCAGTTCTGGGTGCATACATTTCCACCAGGAACATGCACTATGGACTAGCTAGCAGACTGTCTGCAGCTGGTATGTGTCTTGATGGAGTGCCTTGCAGGGTGCAGCGGCTGAAGGCTTGCTGCAGGAGAATATCAGATAGTGGTGGGGTGAAGCTTAGCATATCCAGCCCTAATGTCTGTCTGCTATTGCGTTATGGATGTGTACAGAGCTGCATTGACTGCCCTGTAGGGTGTCTGTTCCCCAGCAGGACTGGGGTTGATGGTCCTCTCTACTGCCACCATTGCAGGGAGGTAGAATGTGGATCTGTTGGTGAGAGACCCTGTTTACCACCCTCAGCCCTGGAAGAGGAGGAGGGTGGTGGTACATAATCCTCCTAGGGGTCCATAGGGGCTACACCTGACTGAGACATACAGATATATCCAAGGTGTGTCTGCAGAAACTACCTATCTCACACATTAGCACTGCTGGGGACCTGCAGCATGGCCTATCTCTGCTGTGGACCTGGTGCTGGGCGCCCAACCTCACCCTCAGGGTAAGTGCAGTACCTGCACAATGTGATGGTGTGTAGCTACTCTGTGCCAGTACCACACACGGTCAGTTCCCCCTACCAGGCCGAGGTGCTGTGGGGGTGCATACCCCATCTTGTGATCATCTGTAGACTGCTGATTTGCATGTGCAGTGCATCATGGGTATGGGTGGGTTAACCCTATCCTGGTGACCACAGCAGACTGTTTGTGTGGTGACTTGCAGTCCTTCTGCAGCCAGCCAGGGGTTTGCTAGCAGCTGTAGAGCTGTAGCCCACTGGTTACTTCACTGCTAGTGGAGCCAGAGGTCATGGCTTCAAACCCACAGTGGGGTTATTTGATAGGGCTGTCCAAAGCATTATCTATTTTTAATGTACATTAGTGCTGCCAGCAAAAACACCCTCAGCGTACTGTACCCATAAGGTGCCTCAGAGGGCGCTTTATAGGGCGCCCTATAGGGCACCTTATGGTTACCGTCCATATAAGGTTTGAAAATTGAAAACCTATCTATTTACTACGCATTACAACAATACAGATCTTCCCTCAATAGATTTAGATAAAGGCTAACCAGTTTTTGTCTGAGATGTCCCAATGACCTAAATAAACAATCCTACACAGCTGAAACTGTACTTTGCACAATGCTTAAGCCCTACATAATGTGTATCTGTATATAATGTATATAGTGTGCACTGTTCTGTGCTGTTCAGTTTTAACATTTGCTGTTTACTTATTTTATTGCTTTTGGTTATATGATGTTACATGTAAAACAAACTCTGCTTTGTTGATTGTTGTTTATTGTGAACCGCAACTGATCTATGGAAGATGCGGTATATAAATGATTGTTAAATAAAATAAATAAATAAAATAAGGTGCACTATACAGTATCCTATGGAGCGACTGATAGAGTGCCCTATAGGGGACATTATAGGGTGCCGTGGCGGATAGTGCACTTTATAATGTGCCCTATGGAGTGCCTTATAGGGTGCCTTATGCGGCACCTTAGGTTACGGCACATGAGGGTGTGTTTGATGGCAGCAATTAATAAAATACAAATAAAGTGCCACAGGAAACAATACTTACACATCAAAGCTGATGCCTCAGCCAGCCTTATGTATTAGGCACACTGGGGATTGAACTCATGACCCCTGTATCATCAGTTAGTGCCTTAACCATTGTGCTACACTGCTGTTCCTCTTTGTATGTCAGCGCACCTACTTAAGGTTTTCATGCGTTTAAATGCACAGTGCTGCCATCAAAAACAGTGCTATGACCTTGCTGTGCCTCATAGGGCACCCTATATGGCGCCCTATAGGCCACCCTTTAAGCAACATTGTAGGGTGCCGTGGCGGACAGTGCACTTTAAAATGTGCCCTCTGGGGTGCCTTATGCAGCACCTTATGTTACAGTGCTTTGAGAGAGTGCGTTTGCTAGCAGCAGTAATTAAAATAAAATTAAAAAGCCTCATAATGCAATATTACACATAAATGGTAGTGCCTCAGCCAGCTTTATTCATTGGGCACAGTGGGGGATTGAACCCATGACCCCTGCACCATCTGTCAGTGTCTTCACCATTGTACTGCAGCCCTGCTCCTCTGTTTGCACATCAGCGCGCCTGCTTATGCTTCCTGCGCGCGTTCCTCGTGCGCTACTGTGCGCGGCGCACAAGAGCGCACAGCGCACGCTAATCCTGTTTTGCTCTATTTTTGACCGGACCGCCCACTCCTTATATGGCATCCTGCAGACTAACGCGGCGCACACATTAGGAAACTTTAGTAAACATACCCCATAGGGTTGCTATAGAGTCGAACGCTTTATCTGTGGAATTTAGAAAAGCTGTTAATTATATGTATTTTAGGAAAATATTAAAACTAGATTATTCGGTGAATTATTGTGGATTTGAATCACCGGTGAAGGTTTATTTGGAACTATGAAAACAGAAGTGGATTATAAGATTTTTTGTATCTAATGTACTGGGGTGAAATCGCAATTTTAACTTTGTAGAAGGCTTAAACTGATACTGCATTTAGAAATCTGTATTTAGGGGGGATTTGACTGAAATGTATGTTTATTAAATATGCTTTGTTTTATGCTGTTAATCCACTTAGTACTGGTTGTATAAGCAGAATATAATGTTTTAAATTAAATTAAATTAAATTCACAGTGTTACCTTTTCTAGGTAGGTCCTTATTGTATTTTTATGGAATAGTAGATTTGCTCTATCCTGAGCGGCATTTGTAGGGTTTTATATTACTTCACAATACACCCGGTACTGGAGAAGGTTTGCTGTTACTGAGATGAAACCAGAATCAGACGGGGGGGCTTTTGGTATGGTAAGTACTACAGAGAAATGTCCTAGCTCTGCTTTGGAGGGAGGGAGTGAAAAATCACAAGTTAAAATAAAACCAAAGAAAGCTAAATATCATTTTGTGGTGATCCTTTCATTTGCAAAGCAATATAACATGTAGATCTTTCCAAATGTATTCTGTGAATGCACAGTGAGGGAAATGTCACTCACTGGCCTTCAATCTCACTCACTGGGGTGCTGAATCTCATTTTTAGGAAGGGCCACCCTTGCCATCTCTGCAGATATAGTAATGGGGCTGGTAAAAGCGCAGGTATGGAGAAGACTTTATTATAACATTACTTGGTGTGATTGAGAGGCCATTATTCAGCTGGCTCAGGAATTATCTATCATAATATGAGGGGCAGATAAAGGAGGTGCCGTTGTGCAGTCTTATACATAATATCATGATAAGATATCATCAGTTGTTTGACTCTAAATATTATGATAGATGATCTGATGATCCTGTGAGTGAAATCAAGCATGAGATTTTGGCCATTATTGAGTCGGCTTTACAATCAGGGTAGATCACTTTGAAGGAGTATCAGTTTCTCAATATGTTGCATCCAAAGACCCCGTTTATTTGGTTCCCAAGATTCGTAAGTCTTTAACACAGCTTCCGATATAACCTACCGTCTCCTACAGAAATTCTGTGCTCAAGCCGATTTCAAAATTTATGGTATTTCTCAATCCAGAATGCACAACAGGTTCAGTCTTATATTAACGATACCACTGTTTTTTTAAAAGGTTGCAGACCATTGCAGATATTACCGCTCACTGTAGGTTGGTCATGCTTGATGTTTCAGCACTATATACTAATATTAATCAGCAGCAAGCCTTGGAAATATAATTAGATCTATGGACTTTTCAGGTATTACTCCCCCATGTATTCCCAAGTCTTTTGTGCTTGAGCTGTTACACTCGTAGTATTGGTTCATAATTTATTTTTGGCACAATGGTTAATATTATCAACAAATCTTTGGAGTAGCCATGGGAGCATCAGTTGCTCTCTCTGTGGCCACATTGTATATGAATTGGTTTGAACACACGTTTATACATCTGTTCAATATGAACAGGTTAAGAACTGGGGTCGGTACTTAAATGACATATTTTTATTTGGACAGGAGAAGAAGACCAATAATATTTGTTCTTTGATGAATTGAACACAAGTACACTCAAACATATCATTTGCGCAAGGTTGGCATGACTATTGAGAGAACTAGGTAGTCACCTAATGTGCTGGCCCTTTAGGGGCACCCATTGCCACCGCTGATGCCCCTTCCCAGGGCCAACAGTGGCATAAATGATAAGGGAACTGTGATGCAGCACTTACCAAAGGCTCTGGCACTGTTCCACAGTTCCTGGCTTCTATCTTTGGGTGCTCCCCCCTCCCCCAATGCAGATGTCTGGTTTGGCACTGGCCACCAATGACCCCTGGTAAGCCTGGGGTTGGGGATTGGGGGGATTAAGTGCCAAAAGGGGGCATTGTGTATTGGCTATTTTGCTTCTAAGAGGGCCTTTTAGAGGAGAAGGTTTGGGGTTGCCTGAGGGAGGGTCTTGGCTGCTGTGCTTCAGAGGGTGGAGATGAGAGAACGGAGGCTATCTCAGGATGGTGGTTGGGGAGAATCAACGCTGATTTAAGAGGATGGTTCAGAGGATCAGGGCTGATTATGGGACAGGGTCCATGGACACTAGTTTGGGTAGTTGTGAGGGGGTACTTTTTAGGGATAGGGCAATTATGGAGTAATATTTCTTGGGAATGAGGGCCGTTTTTGGGATGGGATGGCAGATGCAGGAGTAGTTGATGAAGTGATAGGACAGTTGCATGAGAGCCATTTTTTAGGAATGTGGCATTTAGCGAGGTAGTGGGTAGAAACAGATAGCAGTGTGGTAATGCAGGTGTGGGAGGTGTAGTTTTTGGGGGTGCGACAATTTGCAGCATGGTGAGGCAGTTCTGGGGGATTTCTTTTCATGGTGGCAGCATTTGGTGGGTTGGTAGGGGCAATTGCAAGGGAATACATTTTGGGGGTGGTGGGGCAATTGGAGGGTGGCATTTTCTGGTGGTGGCGCAGTTTGGGGGATGAGAAAGTAGAGAATGTTTCACTGTATGTAAGTTTCTATACCACAGAAGCTCTTCTCCCTTAGAAATACATTGGACTAGATTTTTGGGGGGTTCATATCTCTGGAATCCCCAGCTTGATTTCCCCCATTTTCAACCTTGATGTGTCTTTTTACTAGTTTTTCTCACGTGCCAAGTTTTATTCCATTACATTAAATTTTCAGAGTTGTTTTTACTCGAGACAGACATTCATGACCTTTTTTATACAATTCTTTCCCATTTTCAATGGGTTAGAAGGAAAAAATAAACGGGCAGCATGAAATAAATGAAATGGCAGAAAACTGCAAGCAAAAGGCATTTACAAAACAAAAAACAAATTGTATTTGTGTCCATCCCTTGTAGGGTCTGTGACATAGCAACAGGGTGGGAGAATGGGCAGACTTGTGAGCTTTGATCAGGTGCTATTATCAGGAGAATTGTTACCTTCAGATACTTGAAGATGTCACTGTTCAGTTTACTATAAAATATGAAGGAAGAAACAAACAATGTCATCAAAGTCCTGTTTTGGATCCTTGCAGGTCTTCTTGATAAGGTAGAGTAAGTGCAATCCAAAGCATTTATAAAGGCAAAAATAACTGGAATAAAATATTGGGAGATGTACATGAATGTAGCTTTTACAACTTTTAGAACAAAGTAAAGGATCACCACGGTCAGCACTTTTAGTTACTCCATTATACCCATGGACTGCAGCAACAAGGTAAGGGGTCCCTTTACTAAATCCCACTAAGATTGTGCATTTAACGTGCGTTTTTATCACATGGTAAGTGCAAAGCCTCCGTGTTAACTATTGGGGCATGACCAGCATGTTCCCAGCATTTAACACACCATGCAGTGCAAAGATGCATTGTTAGCTGCACCCGCATTAATTGCCACATTAATGGTGATCACGCATTAATATGCTCTCCATTCCCACACTGCCAGCAACCCACCCACTCTCCACATTAGTGCACGAGTGACAGTCAATGTGGGTTTTGGTGGCCAGAAGCTGGTATTCGCATTCATTGTGGCCAGTTACCACATGCTACAACATGCGTTAACCAATTAGCGGCGCTTAGTAAAAGGTTCCCTAAATTAGAGTGTATCTTAGAACGTTAACTCCATCAATCTGTGGGTTCCTGCAGATAATTTTAATCCATAGGGTTTACAGCAACAACAATAGCAAAACAATGCAAGTTTTTTTGCTTTTATTATTGCCCAATATAAGATTACCCGCAGAGATATGCACCAGCTCTCTGAGGCTAATTTTTCTGAGCAAAACATGCCTAGATTTTAATAAGCAAAACTGTGCCTTTTGCTGAATCCCACTTCTGGGAACATCTCTTCAGTCTCTGCGTAGACGACCCCGCATTTTTAAATGACGTAAATGCATTTACCCATGAACAGATTGGATGATAACGAAAACTGCAATTTCCATGGGTAAAATACTATTTTATTCATGGAAAGGGATTTTGGTCTCACCCTCATGGTGTCCCCTAAGAAAATATTTTCTACTCTGTTTGACTAGTAACAATTTGTCTGCTTGCCACATGATACTGGAGGTTGGTATAATGACTTTTGGCCAATCTATTATTATCACTGTTTTGCAAATTTTGTCTTTCCCTTTTAGCTTAAACAGCCTGGGGATAATTTTATCAAACATTTTCTGTACACAAAGTATGATTACATGCAGAAAACATTTATTATAAAATTGCATGGAGGTGTATGCGTGCAAAAAATAGGAGGGCAGATAGTACCTATTTTATGCGATCCTAATGTAGGCATTGCCCGGGGGCATAGTTTGGGTCAAACAGAAGCAGAATTCTCTTGTACATTCATACTTTATGAAATGTAGACACACAGGAGCATGTTTTCTAAAGAATTCTTGGGTTTGGCAGGTATCGTGCGTTTAGGATAGATATCAACACGCAGTACGTGCAAAAGTCATGTGCAACCTGTTGGGATAGTGTTCAGCATGATTCCAGCAGATACTGTGCTGATTTGTACCCTAATGTGCACTGGTGGCCACGCAGAAGCACTTAATGCCATCCATTGGGTTGCTGTTAAGTTGTCCATGCTAATTGGACCATTGATGGTGGACACGTGTAGTCAACCCCTAGGCTAACTGCAATGTGCAGACACACCCATGCTCCGTCCCTAAACTGCCCATTCCCCTTCCTGTCACATGCTAAGCAGATAGCAAGGGGGTAATTCCACACTTTCTGTTTAGTTCATGCTTATCATTAGTGCGATCTCAAACCTGCGTAAACAGCTAGCACAGCCCAATAAGCATGCCCCAGAGAGTGCGCAGGGCAAGAGTAAATTTGTGCAAGAGCATTTTTGGCCCTCCTTAGGGCTATTCTGGGAGCCCGTTTTATAAAGACACATGTAGCCTTTATCAGGGCCTGTTGCAAAGCTATCAGGTGCCCTAGGCAAATCTTCCTTCTGGTGCCCCCCACCTACCTACCGACCACAGTGGCATGCAGCTCAGCGCTTTGCTCTGTGATCGGCAGGTGGAAGGGCGTTTGAGTTTCCTCTGCAACCCGGGGAGCCACACAAGCTCCCTTTCTCATGCCAGCTGAGGGGCAAAGCTTGAATTGCTGGTGTAGCTGTCTCCAACTCCCCATGCCGGCAGAGGAAACTGATGTGCTCCTAAGCACTGTTCCTCCTGCAGACCACGGAGCCAGTCTGCCACCATTCCCAGTCTGCCTCCCCCAGAACTTTGGTGCCGGCCCTGGTCCTTATTAATTAGGATAACACAGGCACATTTATGGCATTTTTACAGGTGCCCTATTATAAATTTACCTCCAATATGCATTGTAAAAAATTGTCATGCCAATAGTTATCTGCATCCTGAACTCCAATCTGCCTGCATCACTCCTAATTCACCAAGTGAAACGTCTATGCTCTTAATTCAATGCTGATTCCTCATAGCCATCGGAATGGGGGGGGGGGTTGCACAGGCTCTGGCCCCACCAAAATTTCACTGTTTGTGCTGGCAGCAAGACGAACAGAGAGCCGCCGCTGTGGCTAAAAAGTGAAATGTCCACTAGACCTCAGCCCTGTTCTGGCAGTGCTGCCAATGCCCCGAGGAGCCCTATCGGACACAGTCGTTGCTCCTGCCCAGACTCTAGGCCCCAGCCAGCTCTCCTCATCATGCAGTCATGATCCGGGGCCACGCAATACCTCTGGCCTTCACCACCTTGCCGCTCCAGCCACAGCGGCCCTGACATTGTGCCACCCTGCTTCAGCCATGCCACAAAGTTGATTGTGGTGGCGGATCTTTGTCCTAATTGATCTTTTATTTCTGACGGTTTGAACGCGGCTGTGGGACCTCTCTGCTTATTGTTTTAAAATGCAGCCCTGACTTTTGCTGCGTGGCTCTCATACTCACAGCTCTGCCGCTTGAACCACAGACTAAATGTGGCAATGTTTCCTCCTAATATCAGAGTCTTGCTGCAAAGGAACTGTGACGCGTGGCCATGTACGTGTTACATAGACTAAAGGCTACTTCCACGATTTCCTCCTTATTGGTACTGCACTGGGCCCTGCTGGGGTCATCCTTCTGAAATCTAGTTCTTGACTAGAATATCATTATCAACACCAGTGCGGACTATAAAAACCAGTACTGTCCCGCTATGAAAGATCACCCTTCCCATCCATCGTCCTCAATATAAACCAGTGATTCTCAATCAGACATTGGAAACAGCCAGCCAGTCGGGTTGTCAGGATATTTGCAATAAATATAATGGGGGGAGTGCATGGAAATATCTCTCATACATATTCATAGTGGATATCTTGAAAATCAGACTGGCTGGGTATGTTCCAGGGACTAGCTTGAGAGCCTCTGACGTAAACCGTACAAACCCATTCTCAGCTAAATAATAGTCTCATTTCACAGCTCAATTACAGTTTCCAATGAAGTCTATGCATGTGTATTACAGAATCTTACCATTCCACGAAATGTTACTATTTCTCAAAGGAGAAAGGTAAAAAAATGTATAATTTATGGGAGAGAGGGGTTAGATTTGCTATCCTAGTATAAAATAAACTTGGCTTCCTTCATCCAGCAAAAAGAAAAAAAAAAAAGATGGCTTATTTGCATCTTGAAGAAGGGGCATTGCACCCTGAACTGACAGATCTCAGGCCAGCTTGCTGCAGCGGTCCCTGCCTGGCAGACTCTGCATTGAAAACTGCAGGAGGTTGAGAAACCAGGGAAGCTGGTTACCATAGAGATCTTTCACTGCCTTGCTGTGGTATTCCCTACCAAAAGTAAAGGATGTTTGTTTGTTTTTCCCCATTCCTCATTTAGCTACATTGGCTCTACAGAGCAGGAGATACTCGAAAACTGAAAAATGTAGGTTCTAGAAGGACTTGGTGATGGGAGGGGGAAGAGAGGATGTTGGTGTGGATAGATATTTATAAGTATTCCATTCTATCGGTGCGAGGGAGGACGCCGAGTCAGAAACAAAAGGAAAAAGAGGCTAGATCTGCAGCTGGCACTGGTTCAGTCGGCTTGAGACAGAAAAAAAACCCTCTCAAGTGCTCTATAAACAACTCCCCCTTCCCCACCCTAAAAAAAAGCAATTAAAATGACTTAGCCTTCAAATCATCAAATTCAATTATTGTCCAGGTTCAAAACAGAAGCCTTAATATGATCATAATAACATTGATAATAATTACAGGAAGCTTTCTGAAAAGCTGCGGTGTATAATAAGGTTGTGGAGTTTCTGCAATCAGCCTGCTCCCTTCACTCCGTGGTTCAGGGCTGGCTGGCGCGTGTCTGTGGTCATTATTTGACAGCCCATCCAGGACCTCTCCAGTAACACAGAGGGCCAGGTCAAGCCTAGATACTTCAGAACCTCAATTTGTCTGTTTCTGGTTCTTTCTTTCATCTTAGGTCTTCTTTCTTGTTCAGCCGAATGCATTTCTTAGATAGCGAGGCACATTTTTAGGAACTAACAGGTATCTGCTTTGTGTTACAGGCTGGTCCTCTTCCCCTGCCCCCTCCCCCATTGTGCTTTTTTCACAGTGGAGGCAGAGAAGGAAGACCAGCCTATAACATAAAGCCTAGTGCTTGGAATAGCAGACCGAGAAACAAGGGAACAAGGGCTTCGATGCTGCTTCTCTCACTGACGCTCCTTGTGGCTTGGGGCAAGTCACTTAATCCTCCAATGCAAACTCAGCTTGTAAGCTCTCGGGAACAGGGAAATGGAGTGGAGTGGAGGAGTGGCCTAGTGGTTGGGGCAAGGTACTTCAGGCTGGAAGGTCAGGGGTTCAAATCCCACTAGAAGACAGCAACCTTGGGCCAGAAGGACTGGGGTTTCTAGTCCCACAGGTGCTCCTTGTGGTCTTGGGCAAGCCACTTAACCCTCCATAGCCCATGTTCCCTGTAAAATAGTTATCTCCAAGTTGTAATGCCCTGTTCAATGTAATTTCAGTTTGTTCAATGTAAACCATGCTGATGCAGAATAGCACAGTATATAAGAGAATATAAATAAATAAATACCTGCTGTACATGAATGCAATTTGCCTTGAACTACTACTAGAAAGATATGAGTTAAATAATAATGTTTACATTTAGAATCTTCTTTATTAACCTGTGTTAATGTATGTTAATGCATGTTATATGGTAATAAGAAGGCCCCATTGGGAATAGTGGAGTTTGCATTAAATAACAAGCATGAGAGAGGTTCATGTAGTGCCTTTACACAAAAGCGGAAGTAAGGATGTGGTTGAAAACTACAGGCCGGTTAGTTTAACTTCGGTGGTGAGTAAATTATTGGAAACACTGCTGAAAGAGAAAATAGTGAGGTTTCTGGAGTCCAGCGGATTACAGGATCCGAGGCAGCATGGATTCACCAGAGGCAGGTCTTGTCAGACAAATCTGATTGATTTCTTTGACTGGGTGACCAGGGAGTTGGACCGAGAGAGAGCGCTAGATGTGGTGTATTTGGATTTCAGTAAAGCCTTTGACACTGTTCCTCACAGGCGACTTATAAACAAACTGAGCACCCTAGGGATGGACCCTAAAGTTACTGCTTGGGTTAGAAATTGGTTGGTTGGGAGGCGACAAAGAGTACAGGTAAATGGGGCTCACTCTGAGGAGAAGGATGTTACCAGTGGTGTGCCCCAGGAATCTGTCCTTGGTCCGATTCTTTTTAACATCTTTATTAGTGATATAGCGGAAGGGCTGTCGAGTAAGGTTTGCCTTTTTTGCGGATGATACCAAAATCTGCAATAGAGTGGACACCCAGGAAGGTGTAGATAACATGAGGAGGGATCTAGCTAAGCTTAAAAAATGGTCTAGAATCTGGCAGCTGGGATTTAATGTTAAAAAATGTCAGGTCATGCATTTGGGCTGCAGCAATCCAAGGGAGCAATATAGTACAGAGGGTGAAGTACTTTTGTCCATTAAAGAAGAGCAGGACCTGGGCGTGATTGTGTCTGATGATCTTAAAGTAGCTAAACAGGTAGAAAAGGCGACGGAAAAAGCTAGAAGGATGCTTGGGTGCATACGGAGAGGAATGGCTAGCAGAAAAAAGGAGGTGATAGTGCCTCTGTATAAGTCTTTGGTGCGACCTCATTTGGAGTATAGTGTGCAATTCTGGAGACCGCACCTTCAAAAGGATGTGAACAGGATGGAGTCGGTGCAGAGGGTGGCTACTAAAATGGTTAGTGGTCTTCATTATAAAGCATATGAGGACACCTTAGAGGAAAGGCGGGATAGAGGTGATATGATTGAGATGTTTAAATATCTCCTTGGCATAAATGTTCAGGGGGAGAGCCTCTTTCAATTAAAAGCAAGTTCTGCGGAGAGATCACGTGATGCGGTGAGGGAAGCAGTCGGGTACTGGTTGCGCTCCGGAATCCTTCAGCCTAACCGTGTATCTAGTGCCGTTTTTCAGAGCTGGAAGTAGGCTATAACTGCAGTTAAGCTCCTTGCCACGCCGTTATCTGGCTGAAATACATAGGAGATATCCCAGGAAGGATGGCTGCAGCCGCCAAAAATACCAGGAGAGAAAAGGAGCGCGGCACACCGGCACCTAAAATGGCCGATGCTGGGGCCATGCCGAGATCACCAACTTCACCAGCCTTCCTTGAAGAGGTGTCGGCAGCGGTGGCGGAGGCACTATCACCGCAATTTACCGCGCTTAATGGAAAAATGGACATATTGCAGGAATCGGTGGGGGCCCTGGGGACCCGGCTCTCCGAGGCAGAGGAGCGTCTCGGGAGAGCCGAAGACGGCCTGGAGACCCTGACACAGCGTGTGCAAACTATGCAGGCTCAAATGCGGGCGCATGAGCTCAAACTGGACGACCTCGAGAACCGATCGAGGAGAAATAACCTACGAGTAATGGGTATTTCTGAAACAGTAGCAGATAAGGAGCTCAAAACCTATTTAGAGGCCCTACTTCTTCAGCTCTTTCCGAGTTTGGCTGACCTGGGCAAACTGCTCCTGGAGAGAGTTCATCGCGTGGGGGGTACGCAGGCGCGGGACTCGCGGCCGCGAGTGGTGCTTGCAAGATTCCTACACTACCCACAGAAAGAAGCTGTTTTGCGGGCGGCCCATCAGCATGGCGAGATCCTGCATGAAAACCGGAGGCTCCGCTTTGCGCAGGATTATTCGGCGGCAGTTAGTCAGCAGCGACGCGCCTACGCTCCCCTCTGCCAAAAATTGCTTAGCAGGCACATTAAATTTTCCATGCAATACCCGGCAAAATTGCACGTGTTCTGTGATGGGACCCACCGTGCTTTCGACTCTGCGGCGGAGGCAGGCCCGTACATCGAGAGCTTGAGGGCAGAGGAGCGACACTCTCCACTTCAAACCTGAGCGGGTTAGTGTCAGTACTACCTGTTATCTCTTTACTGTCTTCCCGGTATGGAGAAGGGACCTCCACGCTGGACGAGCTCAACAGAGACCTTGCCTTTTCCAGCACTGCTGGGAGCGGGTCTCAGACCATCTGTGTATGTGGCTCCCCCGGTGACTATGGTGGCGATGCATTGACTTTTTGCCTGTTCTGGGGAGGCCGCCACCGGTAAGTTATTATCGGCTTGAGAATGACCGGCAACGATGCCCCCTTATGACTTGGGCGAACAGTGCTGGATCTGGAACGGACGTTTTCCCGCCAATCTAGCGCATTTTGTAACTTTTGCTTATGCTGTTTAAGTGTAGTGTGATGCCAGTTAGGCTGTTCTGCTTTGTTACTGATGCATGGGGCTCTGACCTGCGTTTGTTGTCTCTGAATTAGGGGGCCATAGTTTAGGGGTAATATGGGGCATCCCCGGGGGGTGTGGGTGTGGGGCGATGGGGGGGTGGCTAATAGGAGATGGCACCCCCGTCCCCCCCCTCTCTACCCCTGCTTCTTCCCTCGCTCCCCTTCTTCCCCCCCCCCATTCCCCTCGGGGCTGGGGGTGGGGCCGGTGGGGGCTGGATAGTGACGGGCCACTGCCGTCTCGTACATGTGTCTGGGATTGGGTAGGGGGGCAACCCTAGGGCGGATTTGTTAACTTTGGCCTCGTGGGGGGTGCTCAGGGGGACCACCGGGTTTGGGGTACTAGGGGGCGGGGGGTGGGGGGCGGACTCATACGGCATTGCCTTCACTTACCATATGCTCCATCCTGGGGGGCGGGTCCTCCGAGGGGAGGGTTGAGGGGGTGGGGGAGTCCCCCCCCGATTTTGGGATAAGTTCCTATGCTTCTTATAATGTTTGTATATATTGGGGGGGAAAAAAAAAAAAAAACCACAAGTTTCTAGGTGATTGCAGCCCCCTGCTCTGTACCTTATAAGAGAGGGAGTGGACCGCTGGGCCTGGCGGAACCCTCGGGTCTTTCGGCTGTGGTGGGACTTGAAGAACAGGAGTGGAATGCCTACGCATAGTGGCTGGAGGAGACCGTACGCATTCACTGATCTCCGGAAGTGGTTCTATTCTACCTGATTGAAGGGGAATAGAAGATACTGATATAGAGGGAGATGGGCGGAGGGGGGGATTTGGGGGGGGGAGGGAGGGGGGGAGGGAGGGGGGGGAGGGAGAGGGGGAGGGAGGGGGGGGTTGGGGACTGTGGGGCTGCATCACCCATGACCAGGAGCACTTCCCTGTGCTGCACTGTGAACCTGTTTCCAAGGGGGAGCCCCAGGCTGGGGGGGCACCTCGCTACGTTCGAACTGGTCTGGCCGTATGCTGGTAACTGATTCTAATGCCTCTTAAGATAATATCCTGGAATGTCTGCGGCCTGGGGAGCCCGATTAAGAGATCTAAAGTTTTGCAGGCCTTGGCTAGACAGAAGGCGGACATTGCTATGCTCCAGGAGACCCACCAGACTGCTGAGGAGCATCGGAAATTGTGCAGAGAGTGGGTGGGGCAGGTATGGGGCTCCCCAGCAGTGGGGAAGAAGGGAGGAGTAGTACTTCTGATACACAAGCGAATACGCTTGGAGGTCGAGCGAGAGCTTGGGGATCCCACAGGCCGATTTATTCTTCTGCAGGGGCTTCTGGAGGGGAAACCTATTATCTTGGGTAATGTATACTGCCCGAATACTTTAGATTTGAACTTTTATTCCCGTTTTGCCTCTAAAGTGGAGACGCTGCCAGAGTTCCCTCTAATATTGGGCGGGGATTTCAACGGGGTTATGGACGTAGCGCTTGATACGTCGCGTGGTGGGGGGCCTAGGGATAGATTGCAATCGGCTCGGGCGCTACTACGACTACGGTCTAGACTGGGGTTGGTAGACCCTTGGAGATTGTTACATCCTGCAGAACGGGACTATACGCATCAATCTCGAGCACATGGCTCTAGTGCCCGTATCGACTACCTTTTGATATCTACGGGATTGTTTGCGAAAGTTCAAGAGGCTCAGATCGGGCCCCTAGAGATATCGGATCACGCGCTTGTTTGGCTCGAGATCCATTGGGCCGGGACAGACCCTCGGTCTTCATGCTGGAGATTCCCCCTGGAGCTCTATGGGGATCTGCCATTCCGTTCTTTTCTGCAACAGCGCTGGCGGGAATTTGAAGAGGATCATCGTATTCATCAGGACGACCCAGAGCTGGTCTGGGAGACGGCGAAAGTTGTTTTACGTGGGGATATTATTGGCTACCGGGCCCGGAAGCGGAGATTGCTCGCGGAACATATAATTCGTTTGGAAAAAATGACTACAAAATTGCGGCGTCAATGGGCGCACACGCCTTCACCGGGGCTTAAACGGCGGTTGAGGGAGAGTCAGACGGAGCTTAACGAACTATTGCACCAGAGGGCCACGAAATCTGTGTTGTACTATCGATATCAGCTTTATCGACACGGGGACCGACCGGGGAAACTGCTGGCTCGCTGCCTCCGGGGTCCTCGAAGTTCGCGGTTGGTACCTGCGCTTCGGGACGAGCAGGGGAGACTTCATCGGCAGAGTCCGGAGATAGCACGTATCTTTCGGACATTTTTTCAGCAACTGTACACGGCGGAGACACCTTCCTCTTCGCAGATGACTGACTATCTGGCGCATTTAGATTTGCCTCAACTGTCGGAAGGACAACGGGCACAATTAGATTTGCCAATTACGATTGCTGAGATGCAGGCAGCTATTTCTAAAGCTAACTGTTACAAATCACCCGGGTCCGATGGGCTAGGAGCTGAATTCTACAAGATTTTGAATGAGTCTCTTGCCCCAACATTAGTTGCCGTGCATAACCGGCGTACGCAACAGGGATACTTTCGCTGGGGTAATAACCATGCTCATATTGTCCTTATCCCAAAACCTGCCAAAGACCCTCTGAGGGCAGCTTCCTATCGCCCCATTTCGCTCCTTAACTTTGACCTCAAGCTACTAGCTAAAATTCTGGCCAACCGCTTAGCGGAATATTTAGGGCAGCTAGTCCACGACTCTCAAGTAGGCTTTGTTAAAGATCGCTTCGCTGTACGGAATTTGCGTAAAATCCTTACGTCACTGGAATGGGTCTGGCATAAACAGCTGCCGTCCCTGTTAATTAGCTTCGACGCGGAAAAGGCTTTTGACCGGGTTGATTGGCAGTACCTGTGGTACCTTCTTCCTCGTTATGGCATAGGACCGGGGTTCTGTAAAATGGTCGCTAGTTTATATGCCGACCCGACGGCAGCGGTCCTGTGCAATGGGGTATTGTCCGAAGCCTTTTCGTTGCAACGCGGGACTCGCCAGGGCTGCCCGCTATCTCCTTTACTCTTTGTTTTGACCCTGGACCCCCTTCTCCGTGTGGTGGCGGGGTCCGGTGAGATACATGGGGTACGCGTCGGGACACAGGACTTTCGGATTTCTGCCTTTGCAGATGACCTTTTGGTCCACCTGCTTTCGCCTGCGACATCTTTACCCCGTTTATTACAAGAATTCCGGGTCTTCGGGCGATTTGCGGGTTTTCGTATCAACGAGGAAAAATCCGAGGCCCTGGATGTTTCGGGCCAGCTGCGGGGTACCTGGCGAGGGGAGTTCCCTTTACGATGGGCCGATAACCAGTTTGTATATCTGGGGATAGTACTGCCCAGTCGGCCTTCCCACCTCTACGGGAGTAACTTGCAGCGGATGATGACTAAAGTCAGTGCCCAATTGCATGCGTGGCGGGCTCTCCCCCTGTCTCTTTCTGGGAGAATTGCAGCGATTAAAATGGTTATTTTGCCGCGTTTACTGTATTGGATGCAGATTCTCCCTGTCTGGCTACTCCGACGGGACACCCTGCGCTTGGAGGCGGAATTTCGGAGGTTTCTTTGGGGAGGTGCGAAAGCGCGTATCCCATATAGCCGTCTGGTGGGAAGTGGAATGATTGGGGGTTGGGGAATCCCCGATTTGGGTGCGTATGCCTTGGCCTGCCAGGCCCGGCATCTGGGGGACTGGTTAGGGGCAACCGATCTTTACACGCCCAGGGACTTGGAAGAGGCTTATGTGGCGCCTCACTCTCTTCAGGCCTTATTGCATGTGGATAATCAAGTGTTGCCCCCACATCTGGCTAACAGTGTTGTATTGACACCAGTGCGGTGGACGTGGAGACAGCTCAATCGTTACTGGGGGCGTAATTGGCGGGTCTCTAGTTGGATACCGGTGCGGGGTAATGCTGCCTTTTCCCCGGGCACTGAGGAGGTACAATTTCGCTCCTGGGAGGACAAAGGGTTGCGTAACTTGGGACATGTTGTCGACCTGACTGGGAAACCTAAATCCTTTCCGTCTTTATGCCACGAATATGACTTGGGGCCGAGACAACTGTACGCATACCTGCAGATTGCCCACTATATTGGCTCCCTCCCAGAGACAGAACTTCACGCGGATCGGTCCGCACAGATTTTGGAGTTTTTTGACTTCGGGGGGGAGGTGAATCCTTCCATACGGGCCTTCCGGGTTAAGTTGGAAACCCACCGGAGACGTCCGGACTTCCGCAGTGTTGAACAGGCTTGGGGAGTAGAAATGGGGAGGGAAATTCCCTCCGGAACAGTGCTTGTCGCCATTCGCAGACTCAAGACGTTAGTTGAAGGTGTACGTTGGAAAGAAATGCAAGTGAAATGCCTTACCAGGGTACACATTTCCCCACACCGGGCTCTTCGTTGTCATATGACTCTGGATGGGAGCTGCCCCCGGTGTGCGGACCCTCGGGCAACTCTTTTGCACATGTGGTGGGGCTGCCGGTTGATCCGCCCCTATTGGCGGCATATCTGTGCCTTCATGACGCGTATTTTGGGGCAGCAGGTAACCTGGGATGCAGCCCTGGTTGCATTGGATTTAATGAGTGGCGTCTCCCCGCGAGGGAAATGGGAACGTGGGTTGGTGCGGAAGGCATGTCTGGTGGGGAAGGGGCCTCTATTACGGCGATGGCGGGAACGTAGCCCTCCCTCCTTTTGGGAGTGGCGCAATTCCTTTCATCAGCTGATGCTCCTGGAGCGACGGAGTGCCAGAGTTAATGCTAAGCGATGGTCCGCCTTCCTCTTGCTTTGGGATCCCTATATCTCACATTTAAGCCCCCGGAGCCGCAACACAGTCCTTCAACTAGGTACCTAGTATGTGTCATTCTTGGATGTGGGTCTCACGGCGGGTTCACTGGCCCTGTTGGGAACTTGTTTGTGTCCTGGTCATGGGAGTGATGCAGGGGGGTGGGGGGCAGGGGGAGGGGGGAGGGGGGAGAGAGGGGGGGAGGAAAAATGGAAAATGTATTGCCATCGTTGTTCCTGCTGGGGATCAGAGTCCACCCCAGTAGGCGTTTGTTGACTGTTATTTTATTGTTGTTTGTACCGATGGGATAAATAAACTATTATAAAAAAAAAAAAGCAAGTTCTGCTACGAGGGGACATGGGATGAGGGTGAAGGGGGATAGATTCAGGAGTGATTTGAGGAAATATTTCTTTACGGAAAGAGTGGTGGATCCGTGGAATAGTCTCCCAGTGGAGGTGGTAGAGATGAGGACAGTAACTGAATTCAAAAAAGCATGGGACAAACACAGAGGATCTCTAAAGGAAAAAAGGGGACTGTTGTAGTTGTTGATATGGAAGGACAGATTAGATAGGCCATGTGGTTTTTTTCTGTCATTATATTTCTATGTTTCTATGTTTCTAATTTGCATTGAAGGATATTAACACACGTTAAGGCTATTAGATTGTAAGTCCTCCGCGGACAGGGAAGTGCCTACTCTATCTGAATGTATGTAAACATTCTAAGCTACCACTGTAAAGGTGTGAGCTGGCGGAAAAAGCAACCTCTCTCCTTCCTTGAGTTAACCCTTCATTGGGCAGCTATCCAGCTTCCTCCTTCCTTATATGAATCAGACATTTAGGGCCCAATTTTCGAAGGCCTTTACACAGGTAACTTCCCTAGTTACCCGTGTAAAGGCCTTATCCAGGATTTTGGAAGGGCACTTACACGAGTCGTGCCTTTCCAAAAGCCCAGATAAGTCCCTAACACACCCAAATGTCATGCGGGTAGCATTGGGGCGTATTAGGGGCGTTCTGGGGTGGAGGAAAGAGCTAAATGGATAGCAGCAATTTTTGATATTACCCGCTTAGCCCTCTGCACCTTAAAGATAGGCGAGGTTTTCAATGGGCTAGTTTTGAATATACCGTTATAGTATTGGACATCACTCCGCAGCCAGGGTATGAGAAGTATTATCTCGATCTCTCAGATTTACTGCTAACACTCACCATAGTGCATGCATCATGCTAAAGACATAATGGAGGTCATTCCTGAATGCGGGTTGCGGGTCTGTGCATCCCAATGGAACATGCAGCTCTGCACGGCTTCTGGGGTCAATTCACTGACTCTCCCTGTACGTCCTGTGCATCAAGACGGGGAGAGCCGGTGGGAACGGGATGGAGCAGGGGTGAGTCAATCCAGCAGCACGTACAGGGCTGATTCAGGTCACAGCCCTGTATATCCTGCCGGGCCTGTGGGGATGTGCTGCTTATACACCTCAAAGGTGGTATAAGCAGCACTTTGTGGATGATCGTGGCTGGGGCCGGGTGCATGGGGGTCCCTGCCGCTCGATCCAGGCCACAGCAGGCCAGCTGTGGGTCAGGCAGCAGGGATATTGGGGGCCAGAGCCACAGATGTCAGGGTATCTGCAGGGAGGACGTCCCCACAGGCGGAAGGGGCATGCCAGACCATCCACAGGCCCGATTCTGGCAAATGGAACATTTTATTCCCATGGACCAGAATCAGGTCCTAACATCCCCATCTTCATCGGGAATGTCCGGACATCCCCCTCCCAGAATCGGGCTTGACATGAAAAGACAGCTTCTCAAGATATGTTTTGAAATTGCTTTAAAAATCAAGTCTGTAGTGCTGAAAATATGAGAAATTCTTCTGTATCTCTATTCCATGTAGGTGGAAGAATAGCTTAGTGGTTAGAGCAACAGCCCAGCACCCAAGGGTTCAATTTCTACTAGCACGCCTTGTGACCTTGGGCAAGTTACTTTACCCTCTATTGCCTCAGAAGAAACGGTCTGGTAATCTACTTCAGGTCATACCTTGCCAAGAAAACCCAGAAGCAGCAGTCAACATTGACTTGATGGCACTTAAAAAAATAATTCCATGTAGAAAGTCTGGTTTGTCTTGAATAGATTGTAAGTTCCATGGAGCAAGGAATATCTCATTATGTGAAGGTGTACGGTGCTGTCTATGTTTATAGAAATTATAAATAGTAGCAGTATTAGTACCGGTGGGAGATGGACACCCATGCTGCGTTCTATAGTATTTAGTTCTCATCTGAGGCGAGAAAAAGGAGGTTGGCAAAAGAGGGAAAACTCCCGTGTGCCTGAGTGAGTGAAGTATCTTAGGATGATGAGCCTGAGGGCATCAGAGGAATCACTGGAGAAATTTGGGACCCCCTCAGGGCCATGAGATAGCCACCCCACAAAGCTGACACCAAGGTGATGCAGAAGCAAGAAAAAAGACAAATGAGAGAACTCTTCAATCAAGAGATACGGTGCCACAGACCCTTAGGAGTTGGGAAACCGGAATCCAGACTAAGAGATGTCTTTGCCCCTCGAGTGAAAAGAGAGATAGAGGCGTGTTCAATGGTATGAAAGGGGCCAAGAGGTTATTCAGATCTGTGGCTAACAATGTTGATGTTTAATGAGCATAAGTATGCACTGAGTTACGGAAAAGGTGGAATGAACCATTTGTGAATTGCATCAGTTTGCTACAGTAAATCTGACCTACTGTTTTTCAACACTGTCTGTAGCATCTGTGAGTTTTTCGGAAGAATGATGTTGCTTAGCACTCTAAAGAGGTTAATCCTTTTCCATGAGTCAGAGAATTTATACCAGGATTTCTGATAGGGGACATGCAAAGGCAAGAAAAATTTGGTTACTTTTTGGATTTTTTCACAAATATTTTCCCAATTTTGGAGTGGGGTTTTTTCACTTATTTTCAAACATTCATTTTAATGGAGAATTTTTAGTGCACACTATATTGATTTCACATACACTAACCGATGAATTAAAGCATGCTGTTGATTAGTGTACATTAAAACAATTTATCGCGCACTAAATTTTTTAAGGCACATTCATGAACTGAATGCCTACTAACCAATTCCCCCCTCCTAATTTTTAAGGTTAGGAAGTAGCTAGAACCTCAAACCATGATCTTTTCCCTTCATTTCTAAAAGGAGTGCCCAGCAAGTTCCTGCATTCAAAGAGGTTAAAATCAAAACCAGATTAACCTGTTTTGAAAAACTGGGGCCAGTTGGCATTCTTGATGCCAGTGGAATTATCTAAAGCAATCATTCTTCCTGTGGCACTGCTTTAAAGGAGGGAGAGTTTGGAGGTAGCTTGGGGAAGGACACTTAGGGGTATGCTTACTAAACCGTCTTAATGTTACCGGCGCTAGTTGCAGCGATAATGTGAAGAATGCCATATAAGGAGTGGGCGTTCCGGCGGCAAGGTAGCAAGAATCTGTATCGCGAGAAAGTGTGCGCTGTGGCACATTAACGCACGTTAACCCTAAGTTCATGCCAGCACAGTGTTAGAAGCAGTAAAGATGTAGCCCACTGGTTACTGCAATGACTGTGGAGGCAGAGGTCATGGGTTCAATCCCACAGTGGTATTATGTAAGAAGGCTGTCTGAGGCATTTCCTTTTAATCTAAATCAGTGCTGTCTGAGGCATTTCCTTTTTTAATTTAAATCAGTGCTGCCAGCAAAAACACCCTCACAGTGCCGTAACCTAAGGTGCAGCATAAGGCGCCCTAGAAGGCACTCCAAAGGGCACATTATAAAGTGCCCTGTCCGCCAAGGCACCTTATAATGTGCCCTATAGGGCGCTTTATAGGGCACCTTATCAGGCACCTTAGGCTACAGCACTATGAGGGTGTTTTGCTGGCAGCACTGATTTAAATTAAAAGGAAATGCCTCAGACAGCTGTATTAAATAACACCACTGTGGGATCAAACCCATCCTCTGCAGTTATTGACGTAACCAGTGGGTTACATCTCTATAACGTCTAACACATGGCTGGCTGGCTACAGAAAGACTGCAGGTCACCACACAAACTGTCTGCTGTGGTTGCCAGGATAGGGTAAACCCACCCGTACCCATGATGCACTGCACATGCAGATCAGCAGCCTATATCTGATCACAAGATGGGGTATGCACCTCTATAGCACCTCGGTCTAGTAGGGGGAACTGACCGTGTATGTTACTGGCACAGAGTAGCTACAGACCGTGACATTGTGCGGTTCCTGTGCTCACCCTGAGGGTGAGGTGGGGTGCCCAGCACCAGGTCCACAGCACCTGGCTTGGCTGAGATAGACTGCACTGCAGGTCCCCATCAGTGCCAGTGTGTGATGGGTAGTCCCTGCAGATGCACCTGTGTCCATCTGTATTTCCTAGTCACGTCTAGCCCTTGTGGACTATGATGCACCCAGAATAGTGCATATCATGTGTGGGTGCCATGGTCACATGTTATAAGGGAAGGGTGGTGTTTGGACCCCAAAGCAGATTATGTAGCACCACACAACCCGCCCTCTGTGGGTCAGGGTGGGGGACAGGAACCCCAACAAACTGATCCACATTCTACATCTCTGCAATAATGGTAGTTGAGGGGACCATCAACCCCAGTGCTGCTGGGGAACGGGCACCCTACAGGCAGTCAATGCCGATCTGTACGCATCACATAGGGCAGTAGGCCTGGAAAAGCTCAGCTGCCCACCACAACCCCCTAGCTAACATTCACCAGCAAAGAGCACAGCCAGTCTCCACCCACTGCATCCTGCAAGGTGCTCCAGCCATACACAAGCTAACTGCAGACAGTCTGCTAGCTAGTACATAGTGCATGTTCATGGAGAAACTGTGTGCACCCAAAAATGGGATGTGAGCACACACACCAAGCAGGTAGACCAGTGATTGGGCCCCAGAAAAGAGAACCCATAGGTAACACTACAGAGAAATACTGTACAGCACTATGGGGGAACCTAGCCATGCCGTGGTCACTGCTCAGTCAGGGTGAGAGTGACCTCCCAGCATGACATGCAATGGCCACCCTGTCCTTGCAGGTGGTGGCCGGGCAGTACAATATCCCAGCCATTGCCCTATGCCCTGTACACATGCATCCTGCCCAGGCCGCCATGTCCGGGCCATACTCACAGTACCTTGCTCCTCATTATGCAAATTGGTAGGCTAACATTGGAAACAGTGCAACCAGTGTGGGCTCAGTAAGGTGTAGGCAGCCACACAACACTGGATAGATATACCCACACTCCCACACCGATGCCAGCATTGTGCAAATATAGAGGTTTTTGGCAGCCCTGGCCGCCACACCAGTCCTGGGCACAGTGCAGGTATTGCTATGGTATGCAATACTGTTGGGGTCACTCCCCGGGGTGGTAAACACTGTCAGAAACAAAAACTGAAACACACTCCACAGATATCAGAAAGGTTGCTATGATGAATCTCTGTCAACAAATTGTGTTTAACTTAGGATTTGTTATCTGACATTAATCATAGCAACCTTCTGAAATATGTGTAACGTGTTCCCAAGTTTAGGATGGCATTGCTAAGGTATGCAGTTGCTAGTATTGGGAGATGCTGCTCCACACAGGGCCCAACAGCCTCACTCTTCATGAGGCTTTGGATAGTGGAGCCTGTGGGTGTGGGTGTTTGTGCCCCTGTTGGCCGCTGCTGTAGGGCAGAGGTTCCCAACTCTGGTCCCGGTGGGTCAAACACGGTTCAGGTTTTCATGCTGTCCCTAATGAATATGCATGAGCTACATTTGGATACAATGGGGGTGGTGCATACAAATACAGCACAGGCATATTTATTAGGGACAGCATGAAACCTGAATGGTGTTTGGCCCTCCAGGACTGCAGTTGGGAAACAGCTCTAGGGATTGCACATGTTTATGGTGTCTGTGCTCGGCAGGGTGAAAAAAATGGCGTTTATGGCATGTTTATTTTATCTGCAATAAAGGTTCCGTCTTTCTTACCACGGTTTAGTACTGGGTAAAATATAGGGACATGGTTTGCAGGAGCCACAGCTAGGACTTGAACCTGTGACCTTCTGCCCCTGAGTACACTAGCTGTGTGTACTGCACCAAACTGTTGCCACAGAGGCAGATCATTCCCTGGGGATACCATGAGTGTTCGTCAGACAGACCTTGTCTGTTGCAGTGCTCGGCACTCACCTAAAAGGGCCTTGGCTGTGGTCTGCTGTGGGTAGATGTCACTGCCCCCTCCTCCAACAGCACCCCTCCGCCACCATGCTGACATGCCCTTGTGCCGGTGGTGCTGGTGGTGCGCAGTCCCAGGCCATCCAGTGTGCCGATAGGTGGCTGCCTATGGTGTGTGATATGGGGTAGGGGTGCCTGCATAGACATCCACGCTTCCCCCCGGCACCGCCTGCCAATGTTATGTGCCCTTTGGGGTACTTGCTGGGTACTGTCCCCTGGGACACTGTGGGACACACACTCGTGGACATGTTTGCCCTTGGTCTATTGCTGTCTTGCTGGTTTTCCGCATCTACATTCCTATTTGCCAGGTAGGCATCTGCCTAGTCCACACTGTGCCCCAGCTGGCCCACTGCATGTGCCTCCTGCAGCCCCCTATACCCCATTTACACCATCACCATGTGCCCTTTCCCATGTGCCCACTCTGCTGTTGCTGCACATGTGTAAGCCACAGAGGCAAGCTACCCCATACACACCACAGAAAACCCTCATCAGCACTATTTCTATCTTGGCACATTCACTTTGTGGGAGGACTGAGAATTGACCCTTCCAAAAGTGAGCTCGTCCTTTTTCTTCTTTATAGGTTGTGTTCATTACTGCTTGTCATTATTCGTTCTATTGGCCAGCTTGGTGTTTTGGATTTCACATTTGGTTCTGGTCATTATTTATGGTTTTTGCCTTTTTGGTTGCTGCACATGTATCACTACTATTACTTTTATGGGTCTCCCTGCCTTTGCTATACATTGCTGACTGAAGTGGTTTCTCTGTCCTGCAAATGTGCCTAGCGTGAGGTTTTCACTGGCGCTAATTTTCAGAGCGAGCATCATTTCACGGCATTAGTATGCATGGAGCCTCTCCCCGCCCACTCTCCGCCCATTGACCGCTTCTCTCAGCCCCTGGGGAGCCTTACTCCACCCTCTGCGCACCTTAACGCCGCCGCAGACATTATCATGCGATATGTGATGTTCTCGCACGGTAATGCACCATTATCGCGCTATTTAGTAAACATACCCCTTAGAGTAAAGAAGCAGTAAAGAAGCAGTCTTTTCCGTGTGTTAATGGCAGCGATAAGGGGTTACCATGTGGTAAGAGTGCTGGGAGTGTCAGAGGCGTTCTGGCGTTAACAGCAGATTCTGCACATTCTGCATTAAGGGGTGGTAGTGTACACACTGTGCAGTAATAGGACATTAAGGGGTTGTAGTGGACACTTACAGTGTGGTAATAGCATATGCTGCGGGAAGGTGTCTGGCATGCTCCTTAATGCAGAAAAGCCACTGAAACGCTGAAAGGGGGGCAGGGAAGCCATTGGAGAAAGTATAGATGCAGGCACAATTGGTGGCTGATGGAGTTGACTAAACTGATGCCTGGCAATTTGGCAGTATGTGTGATAAGCATGTTTGACTGTTCAGCAGGCCTATGCTGTTGACTAGGCGAGATAGATGGCTGCCTAGTGATGATGGTCAGTGTGGGTGTTGGCTGTGTCATGAGTGGATCATGGTGTCGCAGAGGGGATGCAGCAGCGGGGGCACTGTGACAGGCATGCAGTCCTAGATACACCTGAAAGCATACACTGTACAATAAGCTACATTATAGTGTCTGTGAGGTGTGGACATGTATCCAGATGTACTTTCAGTGTGTGGCATGCCATAGGCCAGTACAGTGTCTGGGTGGAGGCAGCATGTTCCTGATGTGGGCAACAAAGGCCATCATCTGCTCCCCCGATCGGGGTCGAGGACCTGAGCGGGCCGTCCAGCATCCCCCGCTCAGGCCTCCAGCCCAATCGGGGCTGTGGGAGGGGAATCAGCACGCCATAAAAGCAGCCGCCGCCAGCGGGAAAAGCCTCTCTGACCCGCGGCCATCATCTGCTCCCCCGATCAGGGTCGAGCACCTGAGCGGGCCGTCCAGCATCCCCGCTCAGGCCTCCAGCCCAATCGGGGCTGTGGGAGGGGAATCAGCACGCCATAAAAGCAGCCGCCGCCGGCGGGAAAAGCCTCTCTGACCCGCGGCCATCATCTGCTCCCCCGATCAGGGTCGAGCACCTGAGCGGGCCGTCCAGCATCCCCGCTCAGGCCTCCAGCCCAATCGGGGCTGTGGGAGGGGAATCAGCATGCCATAAAAGCAGGCCCTTAGGCGGGGAACTAGAAACAGCCGTCCTTCGCACAAGCAACTTATCAGCGTAACCTCAACTTATCCTGGAAATCTGGCCTAAGTCTCATTGAAACAGGTACCCAACACGCACCTTCACATGCTGCAGCAAGCCTCATTCACCTGGGACATTATTACCCTCGGTCCAGATTCTCCGCCACACTGACTCTCAGTATCAAATTCTTAGCATTGCCTGTTATATTATATTATTTGTGATAGTCTGATTACTGCTTTAACTAAGAACTTTTAGTATAAAAATCACACTGATTCTCAACTCTAGCAAATGGGAAGCAGTGCCTGTTGTAGTGCATAAGTTGTTATAGTCTGATTTTTGCTTGTTTTTCCATTCTCCCAAACTTGACTTCTCTGCATGCTACTTGTATACCAAGGTTTCATCAAGCTCTTAACCACATATCCATAAAAAGCAACCTCAACTAGATAGCCAGCCCCTAAGACATCCCTCCTCCAAGCTCAAGTCCACCAGCAAATTCCAAATGGCCCCTCCTATCACTGCCTTAATCAGCTTTCTCCTTCTCCTCCTAAGTTGGCTTGGTGAATCCCTTGCCCTACCCCATGCAGCCCACCAAATTCCGATACTTCAGAGTCACACTAAAAGAGGGGCAGAAGCTCCATTTCCACACCTAAAAGGAGATAACCACACACGTCATTCTCACTTATTACACATAGCTCTCCAGTATACCAAGAAAACTAAACAAAAGGATCCCCCACAAGCACTAAACTGTGCCCTCATAAACGCTCGGTCAATCCGCAAGAAATGGCCAATTGTCGCAGATTTAATATCATCCCATAATCTAGATATACTCATGATAACTGAAACATGGTTATCGGATGTGGATAACGTAATCATCAATCAACTCTTACCCACTAACTTCTCCATCCACTCCCGACACAGAGAGAACAAGAGAGGAGGTGGGGCTCTCATTCTGACAAAGGCTGACCTGCAGTTCCATACTATAGACTCAACAAGTGCAAACAACCTAGATATCCTATCCATCGCCAATAATCATTGCTCTATCAACCTGCTATATAGAGCACCATCACCCTCCACTGATGATCTTCCCAACATACTAGATCTAGCAGCCAATACTCGCAAACTCAACATACCTAACTGGATACTAGGAGATTTTAATCTCCCATCTCTGCACTCCAGTTTTGCTTCGGCCCTCCTAGAAGCGATTGACGAGTTGGGTTACAGGCAAATAATCGAACAACCCGCACACATAAAAGGGAACATCTTTGACTTGATTTTTGTTCCTCTGACAGCGTTGGAATCAAGTAAAGAGCTTGTGACATCCCTGACCTCAGTACCCTGGTCAGACCACAAGCTAATCAACTTTATTATTCCCATCAACAATAACATATCACACAACAGCAGAATGCCAAGCAACCCAACAAAGATAATATCTCGGAGCTTCAGAGCTTTCAATAAAGAGCTCATACTTGCAGAAACTCTTCCTCTCTACAACGATGCATCTCTCAACCTGGAAAACCTGATCTCCTCGTGGAATAATAACCTCAGCTCTATTGCGCAAAAACCAAACGATAGTACTAATAATATCCCAAAAAGAAAACATTCACCGTGGTTCTCCCCTGAATTGCGGACCTCCCTCTCACACCTACGGAAACTCGAAAAACAATGGCGTCGAACTCGATCCACTGATGACCAGACAGCTTATAGTATAAATCTTTCTGCTCACAGAGAAGCTGTCCTGACAAAAATGAAACAATTCCACTCTGACATACTCAAAAGATCACTAAATAAACCACGTGATCTTTTCAACTTAGTCAAATCCTTATCGAAGGAACCATCACCATGTCAAACTGATGATATCCACCCACAAGCTTTCGCAGACCATCTACAATCTAAGCTACTACAAACAAACAAAATCGCTACTGTCAATGCACAAGACTCCACCTGTCTAAGCCACCTTTCTATGTTCTCCACACCGTCCAAGAAATGTGTGGAAAATACCATCGCGGCACTCAATACCACCACTGCACAAACTGACCCCTGCCCTGCCTTTTGGATAAAGGATTTACGCAGCGAACTCAGCCCTTTAATCACAAGAATGATGAACCTATCTTTCACAACTGGATCCTTCCCCTCAGCACTCAAGCAAACATCCATCAGACCTCTTCTAAAAAACCCTAAGCTCGACCCTAGTAAAGTAGAATCCTACAGACCCATAGCTAGTATACCCCTCCTAGCTAAGATAATTGAGAAAGAAGCACAAAGACAAATACAAGACCATATCGACACCGCCTCCCCACTAGACCACTGTCAACATGGCTTCAGGGAGTACCATGGTGTTGAAACCCTCCTTATCACCCTTTTCAACAATATTATCACAGGTATCGATAACATTCGCCAAGGTTTCGTACTTATTTTCATAGACATCGCTGCAGCTTTCGACTCGGTACACCACGGTCTTCTCTTAGAACGACTAAAAGAAAAGGGCATCAACGACATCGCTCTTGATTGGTGCAGGTCTTACCTTGATGGAAGATGGCAGCATGTAAAATCTGGAGCAGCAACATCTGAGCCTTTCCACCAAAGACAAGGTATTCCTCAAGGGTCATCCTTATCATCCCTCATGTTTAACATTTACATACAACCCATCTGCAATATCATCAGGTCTTTCAAGGTTCAATGTCTAATATACGCTGATGACATTCTTCTCTTCATGCCATTCTCCACAATACAAATAGACCTCTCCCCACTGATTGAATGTTTTGATGCAGTGTCCGTTTGGTTTCTGTCTCATAACCTCCGTATTCAACACAAGAAAACGGAGATGCTCTTTATCACGAGAGACCAGAGTTTCACCCCGCCACCCCATATAAAAGTGAAAGAAGCCGAGCTCCAAACTAAATCCACAATTCGATATTTAGGGGTCACCTTGGATCAACGTCTGGACATGAAGCTACACATATCCAATACAGTTAGAGCCATATACTTCAAAATCCGGTCACTCAGACACCTTCGCTCCTTATTAGACCCAGACGACTATCGGACTGTATACCAAGCCCTTATTTTACCTCACTTCGACTTTGCTAATGCCATTCTTCAAGGTCTCCCACAGTCTACGTTGAATCCTCTGCAACTTGCCATGAACGCCGCCGCCAGAGTCTTAGTTGGAGCATCGAGATGCGACCACGTAATGCCCATCTTAATGCAACTCCACTGGCTACCCACACATGGAAGACTTTTGTTCAAAACCTTGTTACTCACATTCAAGGCCATCAATGGCCTCACTGCCTCTTCATTAATTGACCTCATTCAGTCCACCCCGCCTAACAGAATTAGAAGATCTACATCAACTAACACCCTAGTAATCCCAAGGGCCTCAACAAAGTGCACACTAGCAACATCAAACAGGGCCTTCAGCCTTTATGCCCCTAAATGCTGGAACACATTACCACCAGATATTCGTGCTGTTACCGATCTAGCGCATTTCAAGAAGGCACTCAAATAACACTTATTCCTCCATTACTACCAGGATAGCCAGACTCCAACATAATTGCATCTCCTCCATACTAGCCTACCATTTAGATAGTACCTAATCTGTAGCACAAGCTTACTGTAAATATGTAAATAGTTGCATTCATACTTCCCTATGTTATCCAAGGTGTCTTTTTCCTGTTCTGTGTAAAACCAAATAGTTTGTTGTTATGGTACTTTGTTTTATGTAAACCGCGCTGATGATAAATAGTGCGGTATATAAGAGACTGTAATAAATAAAATAAACAAAGGGAGGATTGTCCATGAGTGCTCATGTGGAGCAGTCACAGGAGAGGTGTGCATGATATGGCTAACTGCTGCAAATGACCCCTGCTGGCCATGGTGGGGCAGCTTATTGCCAGTAAGCTGCCCCACCATGAATCTCCCTGACGGTCAGATGGTAGGTGTAGGGCTGTGCCATGGATCATCCAAGCAGAGAATTTGCATTGTGTGTGGTGGGTGGATGTATGGGATCGTACAGCCCAAAAGCATTTGGTGTGTGTGAACCAAAAGTAGCAGTGCCATGGGGTACATGAAACACCATTTGTGCGGGTGGGACTGGTGCCTCAGCCTTTGCAACTGCAAGACAATATACCCGACAGAGTGGCATGATAGAAAGGGACAAGTTGAACCCATTTGCCCCATGTGGGGCAAGAAATGATGGCAGAACAGTACAGGGGTTGGCTATGCAATGAGTGTTAGGTGCCTGAATGTATGAGATATATCCTCTTTATGTAAAGTTGGGAGGTCACAATGATGGCAAAACAAAAAACACATCCATACCAGTTGACCCAGACATCTGCTGCGTATATATCACTGACCCGCTGCAATGCGCTGTGGCAGAGCCACTAAAACCATGCTCACAGATGTCCATGATGGGGAAAGCCATGTTGGACTACCCAACGTATGGCCATAATGCATAGAGATGTAGAAGAATGATTGTCTGAAGGTCACAGCAGAGCCTGAACTGTACACAAAATGAACAAATGGGAATCAAAGCCTGAACCTTTGACCATGGAGACATTGCACCAACCAGTAGGCTACACCTCCACACAGCTCTGAGTAAATGGGTAGAGCCTGCAGATCTCTGATCAAACTGTTTGCTGTCTGTGCCAGTATAGGTTGGGTCTCCACTACCCATGAGGCACTGCATATACAAAACAGCAGTCTGCAGCTGAAGAACCAATGGAGAATGCACTGATACAGCATATCAGCTCAGTAAGATGCACTGGCTGCGTGGGTTATATTCACATAACAGCAAGCCGTGTTCCAGAGTGATTTTAGATGTCACCCCGAGGGTAAGGAGGGGTGCCGAGCACCTGGTCCACTGAACCTGTATTGTTAGAGATGATGTCTGCTGACTGTGCTGCAGGTCTGCATCATTGCTAGTGTGTGGCAGGTATTGTCTGCAGTGTTCTGCTTTTCTCCTTGTAGGCAATGGTTCGGCCCTGTGCTCTGCCCATGTTGAACACAAACCCTCTGATAACCATGCAAGTTAGTAGCCTCTGTCAATATACTGCTGGCATGGACAGCTACTGCAAGGAGGGGTAGTGGTGTATAGACTGGCATGGGGCTACTGTCCTGCCAAGACCCCAGTAATTAGACCATGATCCACTGCTGCCACAACCATTAAGGACTAACAGTTGACTACAGCACAGACAGTAAGATTGCACCTGCTGCCTTTCACTGGGCTGTGTCAGTCAAGCAAAAACCAACTGCAGTTGGTCAGCATACCCAGCATGTATGTAGTACAAGCACACTGCTTTGGGAAATACAGCAGTAGCATCCCCAGAAAAGAATACACCCCCAACGCTGGAACCAAACATTATAAAAAAAAAAAAAAAAGCTCTATGTGGATACATAGCCATGCCATGGTCACTTTTTGGTCATAGTGAGCATGCCATCTCGGTATTTTTTATTATTTAACATCTCTTATGACATACAGTGGCCACCCAGGCAATGCACGTGGCGGATGGGCACAATGGTGTCTCAGCCAGTGGCCCTGCCATTGTGGCATACACATCCAGGCCAATCTGCTATTTCAGGCAATACCCACAATGCTCTGCATCGCCTTATTCAAATTTTCCAAAGAGGCTGGGAGAAATTCAGATAATGTGAACCAAAGTGCAGTGCAGAAAGCCACAGGACAAAGGGGAACCATACATACACACACACGCATACGTTCTCATTGACGCACTGTGCAAAGGTGGAGGTGGTTAGCATTCCTGCTTGACACTACTGTCTCAATGTCAGCTCAAGGACTGATAACGTGTGCTCTGTTTGCAGACACTATTACCATGCCTTGGCTCATCATGCATTGTTACCATGTGCTATTAGCCTTCAACCAGCAGTGGATAGTGGAGCCTGTCAGTGCTGCTGGTGGCCGTTTCCTCCCTTGCTGGCCAGCTCCTTGGGGGTTACACATGCTGGAGCTATACTTACACTGTCAGCTAAACCTTGTTCACAGGAAGATGCAATACAGAAACCCCAGCAGGGATCAAAACCTGTGACCCTCCACACATATACACACCAACTGTGTCTGATGCACCACAGTACTGCTTTATGGGAATAACAGCTCCTGTTGCTGACATGCTTCCCTTCAGCTGGCCTTTGGCACATGCTGCAATGCGCATGGTGCATACGACCAGGACAAGGCTTCTGTCTGCTACAGGCTTGTGCCACTTCCCATGCCACCACTAACACCCCACCATGCAGACTTGCCCATGCATTGTCAGTGGTGATGGTCGCAGACCCAGCATGTTAAACGGGAAAAAAATATCTATCTTTCCCGATGTGTCGAGAGAAACCCAGAAAAGGCGTAAAGCCTTTCTATTGTTGCGACCTGGGGTGATTCAGATGGGGGCTTCTTTCGTGTTAAGGTTTCCCTGCAAATGCATTATTGTCTATCATTCACAGAAATATGTTTTTCTTCAACCAAGTGAATTGTCTTCCTTTATCAACACTCATGCTGTAACATCTTCGCCTTCCTAGGGAGGCTCTTATGTATTAATTGGGTTATCAGCCCCCTGTCACCGTATTTGTTTTTGCTAAATTGGTTCCTTAATATATTGTGGGTTCTCCTCCCTCAGTGGATTCCATATAGCTATTTCCCCCATTGTGGACTATTGATGCTTTTGTTGTACTTTGATGTTTGAATGTATTTCTTCATGTATCTTTCGCAAGTAGCATCTTTACTGTTCAAGCGTTTTTTCTGCTTGGTATACTTGTAAACTTTATAAATATAAAATTTTTAAAAAACAACATGCGGGTTTGGCAGGCACCTTGGGCACAAGGGACTGATGGGGGGGCAGGGGTACACACGGACGGCCACACAGCACCCCCCCCCCACCCCCACCAGCTACCTATGCAGGGGCCCCATCACTACCTGACACTGATACATCTCGGAGGGGAGGATGGCAGCCACTGCTATAGTATTTCCCCAGGCACCTGCATTTTCCAGCTACCTGGAGGGCTACTGCATCTAGCACTATCGGCCTCTTCCCCCATAGCTGGGTTTTGCAACAGCAGGGGTGGGGGGGGAGCCAGCCTAGATTTCTGCCTGAGGTGCCAAGACCCTTGGAACACCCTATGTGGCACATTGCCTTTCCGCAGCAGTAGCAGGACTGTGTGCTGCCACTGTCACTGTCGGTTCATGACGAATATCACAGATGGTTCTGCAGATGGCAGAATACCCCTTTGTGGAGAGGCTAAAAATGTTGGGGTTCATCAATCTGGGGAAGAGACGGCTGACGGGGGATATGATAGAGGTCTATAGATTATTGACCGGAGTGGAACAGGTAGGTCACTTTTTTATGCCATCAGACTGTGGACAGACTAGGGGACCTGCAATGCGGCTACAGTGTAACCCATTTGGGTCTTCTAGGTGAACATATCTTTTTAGTCAATGCGTAATCAAACTCTGCACCAGTGGATGTGCTAAAAGCTGTCAGTGTAGCTGGGTTTATAAAGGTTTGGACGGGTTCCTGGGTAATGGTCCATAAACCATTGCTAAAGAGGACCCGAGCTATGCACTGTTTGTCCCATTACAGTTATTGGGGATCCTGTGTGTCTTTGGGGGAAACTGCTAGGTACTTGCGACCTAGATTGTGCACTGTTGGACACAGGATACTAGGCATGATGGACCTTGGTCTGACACAGTTTGGCATATTTTGTAGTCTTATGTTCCTATGTGCCATCTAGGCAGCTGCCTGGTCCCTCCTGTGCACCAGCAGCCCCCACTGCATGACCCATGTGCCACCTCCTTTGCCCCCATTTGCACCATCAACATTGCGCCCTTTCATACTTTGACACTATGCTGTTGTTGCTAATGGAGCACTACTATCACTCTCTTGGGATCCCCTCTCCGTGCATCACATTGCAGACGTAAAATAGGCTCTCTCTCCTCAAAAAAACACCCTTTCCGCCAAGGTTTGAATTGCATTAGGGTTCCTGCCATTAAGGTGTCTGCGTTAAGGGAGCAAGCCTTGTTCCTGCCCACTCCCCGCCCATTGACACCCACTCTCCATCCCATGCATGCCTTCTCTCCACCCACAGGTACCGTTAGTGCGTGCTAACGCGGCTGGTACTGTTAGCACGTGTTTAAAGTAGCTTTTTGCACGTGGTAAGTGTGCGCAAGCACAGGTAACGCGTGCTAATGGCACACTTGCTCCTTTACGCCGTGTAGTAAACATACCTCTTAGTTTAGTTTTGAAACAATCTAAATTCCATATAGACCTCAATGAAAGGCAGAAATAGCCTCTAGTCCAGGGATTGGCAATTGGCAGAGACATTTACTGTTTTCCTTCATAATCTTAGACTATATTCTTTTTAAAATCTTTCTTAGTGATATTGCGGAAGGGCTGTCGGGTAAGGTTTGTTTCTTTGTGGATGATGCCAAAATCTGCAATAGAGTAGGCACCCAGGAAGGTGGAGATAACATGAGGAGGGATCTAGCTAAGCTTGAAGAATGGTCTACAGATTGGCAGCTGAGATTTAATGCTGGGTTATGCATTTGGGCTGCAACAACCAAGGAAGCAGTACAGTGTAAGGGGTGAAGTACTTCTGTTCACAAAAGAAGAGCGGGGACCTGGGCGTGATTGTGTCTGACGATCTTAAAGTAGCAAAACAGGTAGAAAAGACAACGGTGAAAGCTAGAAGGATGCTTGGATGCATAGGGAGAAGAATAGTCAGCAGAAGAAAGGAGGTAATAGTGCCTCTGTAGAAGTCTTTGGTGCGACTTCATTTGGGGTATTGTGTGCAATTGTGGAGACAGCAACTTCAAAAGGATGTAAACAGGTTAGAGTCGGTGCAGAGGGTGCCTACTAAAATGGTTAGTGGTCTTCATTGTAAAGCATATGAGGACAGAGTTAAGGATCTTAATATGTATTCTTTAGAGAAAGGTGGGATAGAGGAGATAAGACTGAGACATTTACAGTAAATACAGTAACTCCATGGCATAAATGCACAGGAGGAGAGCCTCTTTCAATTGAAAGCAAGCTCTGCTATGAGGGGACATAGGATGCAGGTGAAAGGGGATAGACTCAGGAGTAATATGCATAAATGTTTCTTTACAAAAAGAGTGGTAGGTAGATGGAATAGTCTCCCAATGGAGGTGGTAGAGATAAGGACAGTATCTGAATTCAAAAAAGCATGGGACAAACACAGAGGATCTCAAAAGGTAAAAAGGGGACTATTGTAGTTGTTGATATGGAAGGGCAGACTAGATAGGCCATGTGGTCTTTTTCTGTCATTATGTTTCTATATTGTGTTGTTGCAGATGGCGCGCCAGGATACACAGGGAGCACAACTTTCAAAAATTATTTAACAGCAAATTGCCCTTTTCATCCCATCTAGGACAATACAGGAGAAAAATGTTTTTCCTGGAGGCAATGGCCCTCATTCTAGAGCTCAGTTTGTGCCTAGATCCTATTCCCTGTGCTTCAGGATGGGGAGAGCCGGCGGAGGGAGGGAGGGGGCAGAGCAGAGGCGGGCCGCCCGGCAGCACATACAGGGCCGATTCAGGTCATGGCCCTGTACGTGTTGCCGGGCCTGTGGAGATGTGCTGCTTATAACACCTCCAAGGTGGTATAAGCATCACTTTTTGCCCAATCAGGGCGGGGGTCGGGTGCAGGGGGGTCCCCACCACCCAATCTAGGCCACGGGAGGCCAGCCATGGGTCGGGTGACGGGTTTTGGGGGGGCCAGAGCCGTACATGTCTGGGGCACCTGCAGGGAGGACATCCCCACAGGCAGAGGGGATACGCCGGGCCATCCTGGGGCCGGATTCTAGCTCCCACGGGAACATTTTGCTCCCGCAGACCAGAATCAGGTCCTAACCGCCCAGTCTTCAGTGGGGACATCCAGACGGCCCGGAAGTCCCCCTCCCAGAATGGGGCTCAGTATCTCCAGTTCTGCTTATACCCATGAGAGTAATAGGCCTCACTCCTTAGCCAAGGTATGTGGAGTATGATCTCACTCTTTCAAATGTACTGCTGACGCTCACAGTAATGTTTGCATCATGGCAAAGAGCACTTCCTTCTGGTGCTCATAAAATGTAACATGTATAGGCCACCTATAATAGGTGACCTATTAAGTTGTTCTTGGAAATTGTTTTTAATCATATTTTCTTGGTCTCTGACTGCGTTTTTTAATATTTGAGGATCTTCTCCCTCACCACATGATTCATTTGGAACTGAAACTTCTATTATCAATGCCGCCCTTGTATTTTTCTCCTTTAACACTAGGCTCGGATTTCTTGCATCTAACCTTTCCTCAGTCAAAACAGAAATACAGATTACATCCTTTTTATTCTCTGTAATTCTCTTAGGGTCATGATCCTTTTCCAGTACAGCAATATTGAAGTGTTTACAAAGTTTTCAGCAGACGAAATGCCAACTTGTTATGCCTTTCTGTGTAGAAATTTTCTTGCATCAGGACTTTGCAGCCAACTATGAGATGAGTAATGGTTTTTAGCTCTTTCATACTGAATCTACATATATCTGTTTTATCAGTTCTTTGTATGCTGTGAAGCATCTTGTCCACAATCCACTGTCCTGGGCTGCAGCTATCAGTCTCTCATCCTAAAGTTTCAGTTTACTTTTCCTTAACCAGTCATGTGTCTGGGTTTTGATTGACATGTGGTATTTGAGTAACACTTTGTATTTCCCACTTGTTTTTCCTTCTTTGCTGATCTAATACTTTAAAGAGTTTTTACTTGTGGGGACAGTTAATCCAAATGTGCTGCTTTTTGCAACCCAAGGTTACATGCCTCCCGCACTCAAACAAGCTACCAACCAACCAATCCTAAAAACCACTTTAACTGACTCAGCAGACCCTTCAGCCTACCGCCCAATCTCCAGCCTCCCTTTTCTATCCAAAATAATTGAAATGGTAGTTTACAGACAGCTTCAGGACCACGTGGATGCACATGCCCCTCTGGACCCCCAACAACATAGCTTTCGTCCTAACTACAGTGTTGAGACACTACTCGCCCACCTATTTGACAACCTACTCAGAGGAATCGACAACATAAAGAAAGGATTCCTGCTTGTCTTTGTTGACATCTCCTCTGTCTTTGACACTGTATCTCATAGCATCCTGTAAAACGACTAACAAGCATTGGACTCCACAACGCCATACTCAAGAGTTTCAATCGTACCTTAGCGACAGACAACAAAAGGTCAAAGTACGATCGCACACTTCCGCTCTTTTTTGCACAGCACAGGGACTCCAGCACAGGCACTCCTGTCCGCCCTTCTCTTTAACATTTATATACAGCCAGTCTGTAATATCTTCAAAAAGCACAAAATATACTATGGGGGTCATTCTGAACCAAGAATAGTGGGGATAGATGTCCCAAAGGGACATCCATCCCCGCTATTCGTGACAGCTTCAGCCCCGACTAACTTCCCCGCTGGTTGTGCAGGGAAGTTAGTTGGGGGTGGGGAAGGGGCGGAGAGTGGGTGGCAGTGGGCGGTGACTGGCCCTGGACATACAGGGCCGATTCTAATGTCTGTCCTGTACGTCCAGGGCCAGTGAAATGCCCGGGGAAGTTATTCCACCTCCCCTGAATGTTTTGTTTTTTTTTTTACATTTGGGGCGCAGAAGGGGCTGGGGGGAGTGAGAGGACATTCCCTGCAGCCTGACCCTGACCTTTGGAGGCTGGATCAGGGGTCGGACTGTGGGAAATGTACTGTTTTGGTCGGCGTCCGGCATCGTGACTTTTAAATGAAGCCACGGTGCCATGGCAACATGACGCTACGGCGCCGTTGCTCCATTTAAATGCAATGACTGAGTTAGCTGGTTGCAGTCCTGCACGTGCAGACTGGACAGAATCACTGTCCTGGCCTGCACGTGCAGGACTGTTCGCTATTCAGATCCCAGGGGGCTAGATGTGCCTTCCGGGATCAGAATCGCAATCCCCTCTGTGCATCTGGTTCAGACCGGGCGCACAGAAGGGATCTATGTCCAGGACAGAATCAGGCCATTGCCATCATGGCCTACACCCCAATCCACATGGAAACCCCAGACTACACAACTATGTCAAAATGCCTCCAAAAGGTGATTGACTGGCTTTTCAACAACAACCTACACATCAACATTAAAAAGTCAGACACACTAATCATCACACGTGATGCTTCCTTCACCCCCCCCCCCCCATCCTCAATCAATGTGGCCGACACTCCTAGCTCAGTAAAGGACGAAGTTCGATACCTAGGAGTCACCCTCGATTGCCACCTAAACTTAAAACCCCACATCAACAGAACCACCAGGAATGCTTTACACAAACTTGCCACTATTCGAAGACTCAAACCCCTCCTCTGGCAAAACCATTTTCGCACAGTCTGTCAAGCCATCATAACACCATTACTGGACTAATGCAATTCCCTTTACCAATGACTACCAAAGCAAACCACCCAACCTCTACAACTAGTCCAGAACACTGTCGCCAGAGCCATCAATGGATCAACTATGCAAGATCATATAACTCCCTTCTTGCACCAGCTCCATTGCCTACCAAGTACCACACATGCCAAATATATAACTGCACTGACCATCTTCAAAATCAGAAACTATCTGTCGACTGGAATCCTAAAGGAACTGATTTGCAGCAAACCCAATGAGACAGAGCACCATTGACACCATTCCAACAGCCTGCTCAAAAGCAAACAAATGCACTACAAAGAGGGCACTCTCAGTCACTGCACCTGCTATCTGGAACTCTCTACCAGAGAAATTAAGGTCCACCACAGACATAAGACTTTAGGAAACAGCTAAGAACCTTCCTCTTCATTGATGACGTCAATGAAGACACCTGACACCCCAACTACAGGACTCCCGTTCAAATGCCACACACTTTGTATATATGTCCAGCTGTAAATAAGTTATGCTCCCGAGCATCTTACGAATTTCACCCCTCCCCAACTTTCCAAAATAAGTTCTCTGTAATTGTTTGGGTTATAACGTAAACCACTTTGATAAAGCGACATAGAAAACTTGTCAAATAAATAAATAAAATAAATATCATGGCATTCATGAACTTCACTCTTAAGTCAGGGTATGTGGAGTACAATCTCAGTCTCATAAATTGATTGCTAATGCTCAGCATAGTACTTGCATTGTGCTAAAAAGATCCCGTTTCTGGAGTTTATAAGATGTAACATGTATAAGTAATTTATCAAGGTATGCTTGAAAATGCCTTTTTCATCAAGCCTGTACCAGCAAATACGATGGGAAACATTTCTGTATTTTCGGTCACACTTCTTAGTCTTTGACTGTGTTGCTTGGTATTTAAAGATCTTCTCTTTCTCCACTCAATGCACAGAATAATGGTTTGGCACTAAAACCTCTATGATCAGTGCTGTTCTCGTGTTCTTCTCCTTTACCTCAATGTCCAGTCGTCTTGCATCCAGCTTTTTCCTTATATAGATTCTATTGTGTGGTAGCACACTTTGAGCTTTTGTGATGGAAAAGCATGCTACAAATATGCAATGATGACCCCATAATTCTGATTCATTTGGAAGCCCTGAAGGAGCAGAAAGCTACTGCGCTACCAAAAACAGCCTAATGCTGCCTCACATACAGTAACAATGCAGTGAATCCCTCTTATGCTGAATTCTACATTGCAACTCAGACTAAGGGGTATGTTTATTAAATGGTGGTAAGGGAGCATGTGTGCCATTAACGCAGGCTATCGGCACACTTGCTCCCTTAACACAGAAAAAATGCTGCTTTAAGGTGCTGTAAAGGCACCGGCAACATAAAGGATGCAGGGGGCGGAAAGTGAGCATGACTGGGGTGGGGAGTGGGTGGTTACAGTGTATGCTTCCATACCGCCGAATGTGCAATGGCCTGAAAAGCCCTTTAACGCTGGGAACCCGATCGCTGATTAAATCTTGTGGAAAAGATGTTTATAGAGGGGAGAGAGACTATTTAAGCATCAGCAATGTGATGCACTGAAAAGGGAGTCCAAGTAGGTGATAGTAGTGCTCCATTAGCAGCAACAGCATGGTGCTCATATAGGAAAGGGCACCATGTTCATGGTGCAAATGGGGCACAGGGAGTGGCACGGTGGTCATGCAGCTGGGGGTGCTGGTAGACATGGTGGACTAGGCAGCTGCCCAGGTAGCACAGAGGAGCATAAGAACATAAGTTCAGAATATATGCACTAAGAGGCGATAGCGGAGAGACTGAATGAATTCTTTGCTTCGGTCTTTACTGAGGAAGATGTAGGGATGTTACCAATGACTGAAGTGGTATTTAAAGATGCGGAAGAATTGAAGGAAATATCAATACATCAGGAAGATGTATTACAACTATTAGATAAACTGAAGAGTAGCAAATCACCTGGGCCGGATGGTATACATCCAAGGGTGTTGAAAGAACTGAAATATGAGATTGCAGACCTGCTATTAGTAATCTGTGAACTATCATTAAAATCATCTCTAATACCTGAAGATTGGAGGATCGCCAATGTAACACCAATTTTTAAAAAGGGTTCCAGGGGTGATCCGGGAAACTATAGACCGGTGAGCCTGACATCAGTACCGGGAAAAATGGTAGAAACCATCATAAAGAATAAAATTACTCAGCATGTAGATAGTCATGACCTAATGGGAGACAGCCAACATGGCTTTAGACAAGGAAGATCTTGTCTTACTAATCTGTTATGTTTTTTTTTGAAGGAGTGAATAATCAGGTGGACAAAGGTGAGTCGGTTGATATTGTGTATCTGGACTTTCAGAAAGCCTTTGACAAGGTCCCTCATGAGAAACTTTTGGCAAAACTAAAGCATCATGGGATAGGAGGCAGTGTACTATTGTGGATCAGGAACTGGTTGAAAGATAGAAAGCAGAGGGTAGGGCTAAATGGCCAGTTTTCCCAATGGAGAAAGGTGAATAGTGGTGTACCCCAGGGATCTGTGCTGGGTCCGCTGCTTTTTGACATATTCATAAATGACCTGGAAAGTGGAATAACGAGTGAGGTTATCAAATTTGCAGATGACACAAAACTATTTAAAGTTGTTAAAACCCAAGAGGATTGTGGAAAATTGCAAGAGGATCTTGATAAATTGGAAGACTGGGCATCAAAATGGCAGATGAAATTTAATGTGGACAAGTGCAAGGTTATGCACCTAGGGAAGAACAACCCAAACTATGGTTACACGATGCAAGGTTCCACATTAGGAACTACCACCCAGGAAAAAGATTTAGGTGTCATTGTGGATACCATGTTAAAACCCTCGGCCCAGTGTGCAGCGGCGGCCAAGAGAGCAAATAGAATGCTAAGTATGATAAGGAAAGGAATGGAAAATAAAACAAAAGATATTATAATGCCTCTATATCATTCCATGGTGAGACCACACCTTGAATATTGTGTGCAATTCTGGTCGCCGTATCTTAAAAAAGATATAGCGATTTTAGAAAAGGTTCAGAGAAGAGCCACCAAAATGGTAAAGGGGATGGAAGGATACTCCTATGAAGAAAGGCTAAAAAGGTTAGGGCTCTTTAACCTGGAAAAGAGACGGCTGAGGGGAGATATGATAGAAGTCTATAAATTAATGAACGGAGTGGAACGGGTAAATGTAGATCGATTGTTTACCTTATCAGAATATAGAAAGACTAGGGGACATGCAATGAAGCTACAGTTTAAACTATTTAAGACTAATAAAAGAAAATATTTTTTCACTCAACGTGTAATCAAACTCTGGAATTTGTTACCGGAGGATGTAGTAAAGGCTGTTAGTGTAGCTGGGTTTAAAAAAGGTTTGGACAAGTTCCTGGAGGAAAGGTCCATAAACCATTATTAAGAAGGGACCCAGGATATCAATGCTTGAACCAGTACAAGCATTGTGGAACCTGTGTCCCTTGGGGAAACTGCTAGGTACATATGACCTAGATTGGCCACTGTTGGAAACAAAATACTGGGCTTTATGGACCTTGGTCTGACCCAGTATGGCATATCTTATGTTCTTATGCCATACTGTGTCAGACCCAGATCCTTCAAGCCCACTATCCTCTGTCCAATAGTGGCCGATCGGGGCACAGGTACCTAGATGGTTCCCAAAAGGATGCCCGTGGTCAAAGAGACCTGCATTTGGCCAAGCAGCCAATCATCGGTGTCCCCTGAATAAATGCATAATGACCTTTCCTCCAGGACTGTGACCAAACCCTCCCGAAGCCCAGCTATACAAGGAGCTGTCATGACATACACTGACACTGTGTGCCAGTGTTTGCCAATGCATTGAGTGACAAACTATATGTCCCAATTTATAAGAAATGCATTACACTGAAGTGGCAGTGCCTGTCCCCTAGTCCCTCCATATTGTGATGACATTAACAACCGTGAACCATTCCACGTCATTCAGTACTTTATAGACCCTATCATATCTACCCCCAGCTATCTCATCAATAGGTTGTAAGCTCCTCACATAGAGGAACCTTCCATCTGCAGCACCATCTGTGATGTCTGTCATTATCACACAGTAACAGTGGTGGAACACAGACATACTGCTGGTGTGGAACGGTGATGTGCCACATGGGGCTGTCCAAGGGACATGGCATGCTTGGCAGAGATGCCAGTGGCCCCCCTAGCTGCCATTGAACCCAACTGTGGAGGAAGAGGCCGATAGCGTCTGCAGCTGTAGCCCTCCAGGTAGCTGAAAAATGAAGTGCCCAGGGAAATACCACAGCAGTGGCTGCCATCTTCCACCTAAGACATATCGGTATCAGGTGGTGATGGGGCCCCTGCATGGGCAGCTGGTGGGGGGTTGCGTGGCTGTCCATGTGTGCCCTTACCACCCCATCCATCCCTTGTACCCAAGGCGCCTACCAAACCCACATGTTTAACCTGCTGGGACTGTAACAACCACCACTGACAATGTGTGGGCATGTCTGCATGGTGGGGTGTTGGTGGTGGCGTGGGAAGTGCACCAACCTGCAGCAGACAGAAGCCTTGTCCTGGTCATGTGCGCCATGTGCATTGCAGCATGTGCCAAAGGCCAGCCGAAGGGAAGCATGTCAGCAGCAGGAGTTGTTATCTGCCTAAGGCAGCACTGTGGTGCAACACACACAGTTGGTGTGTATATCCGTGGAGAGTCACAGGTTCAGGCCTCTGCTGGGGTTTCTGTATTGAATCTTCCTGTGGACAAGGTTTAGCTGGCAGTGTACATATAGCTCCAGCATGTGTAACCCCCAAGAAGATGGCCAGCAAAGGTGGAAACACCCACGGGCATTCTGTGGCTTTCTGCACTGCACTTTGGTTCACATTGTCCGAGTTTTTCCCAGCCTATTTGGAAAATGTGAATAAGGCTAGGCAAAGGATTATGGGTATCGCCTGAAACAGCGCAGCCTGGCCTGGATGTGTCCCTCTTCTATTGCCTGCGGGAGAACGGATCCCAGCGGACAGATGAGGTCGCAGTCACAGCCTGCCTTTGAAAAGGTGTTTGGGGAAGGAGAGAAAGTGAGGTAAAGGCAGGGACAATTTAAAGGGATAGTGGCCTATTTAGAAAAGGAGGATGGGGAAGGTATTTTAGGACAGGGGATGGAAGTGCTAGGGTGGTTCTGGAAGGGTGGAGAATCTGAAGGGTAACAGAGATGGGGAGCCAGCAGGAGAGGGGTTGGAAGAGGAGGGAAGAGTGCAAGATGTCGACAAAAGGTGCATTCCTCTCCCCCTAGAACACACACAAGCACCCCTCCCCACCCCCACACTCACACACAAAGGCACCTCACTCAGTACCACATATACACACACAGGCACCTCACCTCCGTACCACACAGAGAGCCTCCCCAGCTTTGCAGCATGCATACACATGCACCGTAGCCCCGCACACCACCTCTGCAAAGGCACCCACCGCTGCATTCCACGCACAGACAGGCACACCACTGTTGCACTACACACACATACAGACACTTAGGGCCCGGTATTGAGTTAGGCACGAGTACAGCACGTAGATTTCGCTGCCATCCTCTAACCCCGGATATTCAATGCTGGGGTCATATGCGGCCCCGGCCTTGACTATCTGGAGTTGCCGCACATGCCCAGAAGCCACAGAAGCTAACCAGGTAGCGGTGATATCGCACCGCTGCCTGGTTAGTTTCTACAGGTAAAGAGTTGCTGCAAAACCTGGCCTATCATTTACGCATAGAAGCTTACCGGGTAGCTGTGCAATATCACTGCTACCCTGTGTCGCCGCCCACGACATGGTTAGTATCACGGCATGTAGGGGAGAAGATCGGGGATATTCAGCAGCACTAACCATGTAAGTGCCGTCGAATATCCAACTGAGTGGCATTCACACGGTTTACAAGCCTGTAAACTGTGTAAATGCCTTTTGAATATTGAGTCCTTAATATCTGAAGCTATAACTGTTATCTGTATTCTTGTCTAACGATGCTGCGCGGTATAGGAAATCTGGCGCTAGTCTTGTGAGACGAGAACGCAAGACCAGGGGCCGAGGAGGTCACAAGCACTGGCTCCTAAGATGCCCACTGCAATATCTACTGTATGGTGCTGCTCTTTTTTGGGTAGACTCCTTATTGTGTTAATTTTAGAAGCTGGTGTCATTATGGTATGATATATTTGCATTATAGGACTTCAGTGACTTTTGTAGGGTTTTGTGTTAGTTCACAATCTGCCTGGTACTGGAGAGGCTGTTAAGGAGATGAAACTGGAATCAGATTTTTTTTTCTGGTATGTTGGGTTCTTTGGCAAAATGTTCTAGTTCTGGCTCTGCACCTACTGTTGGAGGAGGGGTTTCGCTGGACGCAAAATAGATGTTCAAAAAGAAAAAGAGAACCATAGCATATTTTCTAACACCAACATAAAATTAGTTATAATTTATTTTGATGTTAGAAACGGCACTGTGGTTCTTTTTCTTTTTGTCCCTTGGCATGTGAGCACCTTACATCTCCTCTGTTTTTTGGAGAATCTATATTTACAGTGTCAGCATTGTTTTTTATCTTAGAGTGCCAGGCTAAATAATTAAACAGCTACAGTTTTTGCTGCATTTTACTTATATAGGCTGGGAATATGTCCCTTTCCTTTTTGTTTGACAAAGCCACTGAGAGAGAACCTCTGCGCCCTCTTTGATTATCTTGGGGCACCTGTTTATCCCTCCCCTGTTTGATATACTGGCTTTCTATCCATCTAGTATTTTTCTTAAGATAACCATAATGAATATGCATATGATATGCAAATATGCAAATGAGCATGCAAATATGTTACCCACCCGTTGTCTCCCCAAATGAAGCCATCAATCTACGCCCATGTATAAAGCAGGCTTGTAAATCTAGCTGCATGTATTCAGCACCGCTGGGTATGTATGTGGCGACACTGAATGTACGTGGATGATTGAAATGCTGCAGCCGGTATTTAAATCAGTGCTTTCCAAACTTTAATCCCGTATCGCCCCATTTTAACAACTGAAAATTCACACGACCCCAGATGATGAGGAAATAAAAAATGCAGGTCTCCAGCCTCCTTCCACTCCTCTGAAGCAGGAAGGCAGCAGCAACAGTAGTGGCTTCAGCGGTAGCAGTCAGCACAGGGGCCCTTGTGTCAGGGTGCAGTGTGTGCTTACAGACCCCAGTACTCAGCATGTGTTTCCAGGTTAACAGGAAGCTTACCCAGGAGGGGGCAAGGGCCTATGAATGTTCACTGGCTCACAGGCCACATGCTGACTGGTGACTGCGGGGGAAGGGGTTCCCTGTATCTGAGAGAGAGTCTGGAGTTGGAGAGGTGGTATCTAAGAGATAGTGAGAGACTATATAGAGAGACACTCATGAGAAGACATACCAGTGACATCAGAGCTCTGAGGCAGAGCCTCGTTGTGCTGGTTGGCATCACCGCTTCATTGTCTAGTTCTCTCAGAATCCTGCCAGCACCTCCTACCCCCCCCCCCCCCATCTTCAGCCCTTGCTTGTCGTATTCGCTATGCCACATCATGTTGTCAGCTGCGACGTGCAAAGAGTGTGTCCCCAGCTCCATTGTGACACTGAAGGAAAGCATTGCTCACACTGGGCTGTAAGCCTGAAGGAGCTCATGGCTGGGACAAGCTTTGACACTGAATGCATGATTGGCACGGGTTGTGATGCTGCAAAAGCGCAGGCAGGAGCATGGGTTGGATAATGGAGCTTGCATACCGCCCATGGGCCTTATGTTTGACACTCCTGTCTTACACAGTGATGGGCGCCAACGAACCTCCTGCCATTAGGTACAGATTAGGTCAGTTCAAGATTTACTTCATCACTTCTATGGGCTTTATAGTCCTGCTGTGCTTTGAGAAGCTGAAACTTTGAAGTTCACAGATTCGGTGAAATAATGCCGGGTCTGGCTGAGCCCATCCTTCATGACAGGGAGCTAGCTGAAGACCCTAGCAGAAATGCCATATCAGCCAATGAAATCACGCGGTTTGAGCATTTTTGACTTATACTGATCCTGTAAAATAATAGTAATATCAGTGTGGATATTCGTGAAGCAGGATGATGTAGTAAAAGCTGTTAGGGTAACTGGGTTTAAAAGAGGTTTGGACAAGTTCCTGGAGGAAAAGTCCATTCACTATTATTAAAGTGGATGGGGAAATCCAGTGTTTACCGCCGGGGATAAGCATCATGGAATCCGTCTACCTTTTGGGAACCTGACAGATACTTGTGAGCTGGATTGGCCACTGTTGGAAATGGGATACTGGGCTCGAAGGGCCTTAGGTCTGACCCAGTATGGCATATCTTATGTTCTTGGCTCCTTTCATACACCCTCTACCAAATATTCAAAGCCACCGTAAAACAAACCCTCTAGTGTGGGGGTGTCCACGTTTTCAGCAGTAGGCCACTTGATCAGAAATCCACATATGTACTGGCCACATTAACATTTTAGCCAATTATAGCCTGATTTATACTCATCAAAATCTTGGATTCTTCTGTTGTTCTGATGTCATATTCACCAAATAGCCCTGCAGTTCTTTAATATCATATATGCTAGCTAATTCAGAAAAAATAAAAAAACCTTTGCTAAATATCTCACTCGAGCAGCATCTTGAGCTCAGGCAAGCTAGGTCCAGATAGTGCCACTGAAAATCCCCACAGACCGCAGTAAAGATTCCTGGGTAATTCCGGGGTGGCCTGTAGGTGGAGCCGAGACATTCATCCACTGACCGGAGAGCTAAACTGCATGAAGTTAGGACAGGTCCATGGCTGCCCTAATGTTATGTGTATTTGTTGTCCGGTTAGTGGTTGAATATTGCCCCTGACCAGAGAGAAACCCAGTCGACGGTGAAACCAGATATTCAGCACTGGACACTGAATAGACTCCGGTGTTGAATCTCCAATTTCATTTTCAGCCGCGACAGTCAGGCGCTTTAAAACACACTGACTGCCGCGGCTGATATATCAGTTCCTAAATTTTCAGGCTAGCCCAAATTAATATGCCTGAGATATATTTGAATACAATGGAGATAGGATACATGAAAGTCTATTTCATATACATTCATTAGCAGGGCCGGATTTACCTTGAGTGAGGCCCTACGCCAACAAAAATTGTGGGCCCCCAGCAGGGGCGGCCCAAGGGGGGTGCGGGGCCTCATTTGCATAAGGGGCCTCATTTGCATAAATATTTGCATAATGTTACCATATACTAACTTTTAGTAAACGTGCTTCTTAATGAGTGTATGGATAAAGAAAGACTAAAAGATTTCTACATTACTATAATCCAGTGCCAACTGCCAGACACATTAGGAACTACTACAAACACTGCCCATTTAGAACCCATAGCAAACCCGCCGTATCCTAACAGCACTACCAGGACTCACAAAGCACCATACTCTACCAATCAAAAGGCAACACTGCAAATATTAAACCAATACATTTCAGAGAACAACAATACATGACCTACTGGGGAAAGAGAACAAGTGACAATGTCAAATAGGAATTATATAAACAGAACACCTCAGCTCAGTTACACATGCAGAACATAGACCATCACCAAACAAGTAATCACAATTTAGAAACAGGAAGACAATAATTAAACTGGGAATCCCAAAAGCCAAACTTGGAATGTACAACACTGTAGAAATAAAACTATACATTAATTTGCTCTTGTACTAAACAAAGCGCAGACGTTAATGATGCACATTTACCAGAGCTGACATATTCCAATTAATAAATTCAAAATAAAGAGATATTTTTCTACCTTTTGTGCATTTTTTTCAGCTGCAATTGCTCCAGCCACTTTCTTCTGGTTTCTTTGTGTCTTCTGCTAACTCTCCATCGTCTGCTGTCCATTTGTCCTTTCTTCTCTCTTCTAGCTTTTTTCCATTCTCTCTCTACATCTGCTTTAACATACTAATCTTTCTCCTTTTGCTCTTTCCTCATTCCTATTTCATCCACTCAAATTTTACCCCTCCATCCTCAATCCCCACTTACTCTCCCAATACCCGGCCAATTGTAGATTTTTTATCCCTCCCACACAAAATATTTTTCCCTTCTCCATTTTACTCTTCCAGCCCCATCCCATTCTAATCCTCCCCCAACATCAGCTCCCTTCTAGTTCCAGCCTCACCCAGCATCCATTCCCTTCTAGTCCCTGCATCAGCCCATTTCCAGTCCTAGCCACCCATCAGCCCATTTCCAGTCCTAGCAACCCCCCAACCCAATACCAGTCCTAGCCCCCCATCAACCCACTTACAGTCCTAACCCCCCATCACCCCATTTTCAGTTTAAGCCCCCCCATAACCCATTACCAGTCCTAACCCCCCATCAGCCCACTTCCAGTCCTAACCCCATCAACCCATTTCCAGTCAGCCCCCCATAGCCCATTGCCAGTCCTAACCCCATCAGCGTGTCTCCCTTGCGTCTCTCACAGCCTGCACGGAGGGAGGGAGGGAGGGAAGGACGGATCGAGCTTGCAGAGGGGGCCCCCGCAGGTCAGTCCATGCTGCCGCGGCAGCAGAGGGGGCCCCGCGACGGCAGCCAGCAGGTTTTTTTTTTTAATTTTATTTTTTAAAAAAAAGCGCTAACTTGTTCCATTTTTGTGGGCCCTTGCCAGCTGTGGGCCCTACGCCATGGGGTACATGGCGCATAGGTAAATCCGGCCCTGTTCATTAGGGACAGTCTGAAAACCTGAACTGTTTGCTGCCCTCAGTGATCATAAATGAATCCTGTGGAAATGACCCCTTCAAATGGAGGTTACTTGTCTTGGCATCTTTCCTGTGATTTATCCAAGGCATGCTTTTAGTTTAGTGTAGAGAGGTCAGATTCTCCCTCTGCTTCCATAGAAGATAATTGCTCCCATTGCGCTTCAGACCTCGCCAGTCCAACAGGAAAACCAAATGTGGACTGTCCACAAGGTACAGTGGTTGATACCCACAGGTTAGTCGCATCTTCACTGGACTTCACAAAGCTTCCCTGCATCCATCTGTTGCTAGTACCTTTAGAAACATGTCCATCATTTTAATTGACTGGTGCTTAATTTCATATAATACTTGTAGTGCATTAGCAGAATAACCCCAAGGACTCATTAAATATAGAGAAAAGACAAAATCCCTTGCAATAATACTAAGTAGCATCACGAAGCATGCAGTGGTAATATTTTTTTTTCCTATATTCGTGCTCGTTTTGCATTTTATTTGTGGAACTAATAACGGTGCTTTTGATATTAAGCTGTGCACATCTATATGCCGAGTGCATCTTATGACACCTGTTTTAATACAAAGTCTGAGTTTCACACTGCAAGCCAGATTAATGTGTTCAATATTCTAAACTCTAATTATTTTCATACTTAATGGCAATAACTTTTGGGAAATTGATAGCGAAGTCCTAAGCACAATTCACATTAAGCAGTAGGGCTTGAGTAGAGCAATAAACCCCTCTAATCCCTCCTCCCTAGATATCGTCTCATTTTGCCTAAAGCTGTGCTAGTATTTCTGGAAATTCACCTTTACATCGACAGGGGAAAAAAAGGTCCATGGAAAGTCGACCGCCTCTGCTCGGTATGGTGATCATTTTAGAAGCCTATTCGGGGACGTAGACATGCAAATCTCAAAGATGCCCTGGAGACATTTTAAAAAGCCAGTTATATTGATGTCTCTGGGAGGGACACATTCATATTGCATGGGGGCATGGCAGAAGCATGTCTGGGGCATTCCGAAAAAGATATGCATGCTCGCCTGATTTTAAAAAAGGCAAGTACATCTAAACCCACCATCTGTAACATCACGTCTATTCCTGCTCCAAGGCACAAATAGGTATCAGAAAAGCTACTATCCCACCAAAATACCTGGAGGGCACTCTGATACTCACAATACTTTTCATGATGAGAAAGTAAATGGAAAAGAAACACGAGCGCTTGTTTTCTGTTCAGCACACCAATGCACATCTCTGCTTACAAAATAGCACACAGGGAATGCATTCACTGTGGGATAAATGTGCCCATCCTTGGCCCGTTTTGGGCAAGTGTAAGCTTCTAAAATCGGGATGAACCTTGCACATGGATGACCATTTTACAGATGTTTTGACCGGGATGTCCCAGATTGCACCTAGACATCGCTTCTAAAATGTGCCCTCACATGTTCTTGGGAATTCACTCATGGCTCTGTTGTTGTTGTTGTTGTTAAGTGCCGTCGAGTCGGAGTCGACTCATGGCGACCCTCTAGATAGCTATCCTAAATTGTGTTCGGTCTTCAGTCAGGCGGCTCATTGTTGACAGACTGGTACCCGTAGCTGCTGTTATTGTATCGATCCATCTCATTGCTGGCCTTCCTCTTTTGCGTTGACCTTCTATCTTACCAAGCATGATGTCTTTCTCTAATGATCTCTCTTTGCATGATGTGTCCAAAGTATGAAAGTCAAAGTCTTGTCATCTGAGCTTCTAAAGAAAGCTTAGGTTTGATCTCCTCTAGTACCGGCTGGTTTGTTCTTCGGGCAGTCCATGGTATACACAGTATTTGCCGCCAGCACCATAATTCAAAGGCATCAATTTTCTTCCTGTCTATCTTTTTCATTGTCCAGCTTTCACATCCCTATGATGTTATTGAAAATACCATGGCTTGAACAAGTCGAATCTTTGTATGGAGAGAGACATCTCTGCTTTTGAGAATCTTATCTAGGTCTTTCATAGCCATATTGTGCCCAATTCCAAGTATGCTGGAGCTCCAGTTGGGAATCACGTCAGTATTCTTTCCCCTATCAGAGTTCCAATGTGCTCAGAGCCAACCACACCAGAAATACACAAGCCTTTTGGTCAGTGCACCGTTAAGAAGCTACATATGCTTTCCGTATGTTTCCTTCTCTCTCCCCACCCTATGCTGGGAGGGGCAGTTTCATAGTGTACTGTTCTCCTACAGGGTAATTTTATAAATGATCTCCACACCTAAAATATTTCTGTAGGCCAGTGCTTTTCAAACGTTTATCCCATATGACCCCATTTTAACAACGGAACATTCACACGATCCCAGATGGTGATGAAAATCAAAATAGCAGGTCTCTGGTCTCCTTCCCCTCCCTCCACTCATGTAAAGAGAGAGCAGCGACAACAGTAGTGGCAACTAGGGCTGCCAACCGATTGGTTTTAGGATAGCCTGGCCCGGCCGGTTTTTCATGTTGACGGCTGACAGTACAGTAAAGCCAGCCAGTGAAGGGTTGGTTTTATGCTCATCACCGATCACTCCTGTCTGCTCAGGGAGATCCCAAGCCCTGCGGGCAGAAGTGCAGAATCGGCCACAATCCCACAGCCACGAGAGCAGGTGACTGCCCACAGGGATCCCAAGTCCCGTGGGAAGAAGTGCAGAAACAGCCTCGGGATCGAGGCCATTGAGTGCCCATGAGGATCCCAAGCCCTGCGGGCAGAAGTGCAAAAATGGCTACGATTCCATGACCAGGAAAACTGGTGACTGCCCGCGGGGATCTTAAGACCTGTGGGCAGACATGCAGAAACATCCGTGGGATTGCAGCCAGTGACTGCCCGAGAGGATCCCAAGCCCCGTGGGTAAAAAGTGCAGAAACGGCCACAATCGTGGCTGGGAGAGCCGGTGACTGTACGGCCCGAGGGAAAAAAAAAAGGTTGCCAGGTTTGCTTGGTAACCTTTTTTTTCACAGGCTGTGCAGTCACCGGCTCTCCCGGCCACCTCAGCACTTCTGGGAATGGAGGGTAGAAGTGAGTGCAAGGGGGAAGGTTGAAGGGGAGAGTCTCGGGGGTGGGGGAGGAACAGCTGAAGCGAGGTTGGAGTGGGGAGGGAAGGAATGAATGTATAAGAAGTAAAGAGCACAATATGTATGTGCAAAGGTGCGCCCTTCTTCTGCCACACACAGAGGCACCCCCACTTCCGCACCACAAATACACACACAGGTGTAGCTTAATGCGTCAGTGGGGAGAGGGAGGAGGAGGAGTGGGGCCACTGCCTTTGGCTGGCACTGTGCAATGGCCCATTAACACCCTGCTTCCCCTCCTACCAGCACCTCTCGCCTCGACTACTGCAACCTCCTCCTTGCTGGTCTCCCTGCGTGCCACCTCTTTCCCCTTCAATCTATTCAACACGCTACCGCTCAACTAATCTTCCGCCAGCCTCGCCATGCCCACATTACTCCTCTCCTCAAGTCACTTCACTGGCTCTCTATCCGTTTCCGCATCCAGTTCAAACTACTCCCCAACTGCTTCCCCTCCTACCAGCACCCTCCTTCCTTCCACCCCTATTCCCCCTTTACCTTCCTCACTTCTCCCTCCATTCTATCATCAGCTCTCGAGCTTCACCTCACTCTCCCTCTCATCCAACCATCTCCTCTCTCTCTAAGGCAACCCCACCCTCGGTTCCACCGTACTACCTCCTCCTTACCCTGCTCCCTATTACTCCTTCTTCTTCTCTCATCAGGTAATATCAACCCCAACCTAGGTCCCCCTCAATTCCTATCCCACTCTAAGAAGAGTTCCTCACGTACCTTGTCTAACCTCATCCATATCCCTCTCCTTTCCCCTGCCACTCTCCCCCCCCCACATGTGCCACACACTTACTCAGAGAAATCAACCCCAACCCCCCTCTGAGAAGAGTTCTTCATGCACCTTGTCTAACCTCATCCATATCCCTCTCCTTCCCCCCCCCCCCCACTCTCCCTCCCTCATGTACCTTATGGAATGCATACTCATCCAGTGATATAAACCCCAACCCTGCACATTTATCCAGAGATATCAACCCCAACCCTGGCCCCTCAAGATCCTTGTCTTACTCTGGAAAGAGATCCTCACACAACAGCCCCCCTCAATCTCTGTCCTACTCTGGAAAGCAATCCTCACGTAACCTCTCTAATCTCATCCATATCCCTCTCCTCTCCCCTTCCACTCTCCCCTTCTCATGTGCCTTATGGAATGTACAATTGGTCTCTAATAAAGTTGCCTTTACCCATGATATCTTTATCTCAAATGCTCCTCAACCTCTTGCCCTAACTGAGACCTGGCTCCCCCTAGATGATACCACATCTACTGCTGCTCTCTGTCATGGGGGCTATCATTTCTCCCATACACCTCGTTCCACTGGCCGCGGTGGTGGTGTTGGGCTTCTACTTTCTCCCGCTTGCCAATTCTAACCCCTCCTACTGCCTCAATCTCACTCCCTTCCCTCTTTTGAAGTCCACTCCATTCGCCTCTTCACACCACTTCCTCTCCGAGTAGCTGTTATCTATCGCCCTCCTGACAAGTCTGCTTCTACCTTCCTTACCGACTTCAACTCCTGGCTTTCCATCTTTCTGGATTCCTCCTCCCCCTCTCTTATTCTTGGGGATTTTAACATCCACGTCGTAACCCCTCCGATCCCCATGCATTAAACCTCCTCGCCCTTACCTCCTCATTTGACCTCCAACTTTGTTCCACTGCCCCGACTCACAAGCACGGCGACTGCCTTGACCTGATACTGTTCTCTAAGTCCTCTCCATTGAACCTCCGTAACTCAATTCTTCCCATATCAGACCATTACCTGTTAAGCTTTAATCTTCAACTCCCACTGCCTCAACCTCGTCCTGTCTCCTCCAAACTATTTAGAAACCTTCATACTATTGACCCCTTGACTCTCTCCTCCATCATTTCTCCATCTCTTTCTCCCATTATTTCTTCCAAATCCGTAGACGAGGCAGTAACCTCCTATAATACTGCACTCTCCTTGGCTCTGGATACTCTTGCCCCACCCACCCCTCACTCTGTGAGACGTTCCACACCCCAGCCCTGGCTCTCACCCACCACCTGCTATCTACACACCTGTACCCGCTCTGCTGAACGTGCTTGGCTCAAACACCGCTCCCCCGAAGACTTTCTACACTTCAAATTCATGCTTGGCTCCTTCCAATCAGCCATAGCTCTTGCCAAACAAGAATACTACATCCATCTAACCAACTCTCTTGCCATCTCTTTAATACCCTCAGTTCTCTCCTCAAGGTGCCCCCTCCCATGGTCCCGCCCTCCCTTCCTGCCCAAACCCTCGCCGACTACTTCCATGACAAAATCCACAAAATCACCCTCCAATTCCCCACTTCTTCATCTACCTCCCCTCCTCCCCAATTCTCCCCCCCCCCATCCCTGCTACCTCCGCCACCATCTCTTCCTTCCCTGTGATCACTGAAGAGGAAACCACACTCCTTCTCTCTTCCTCCAAACTCACCACCTGTTCCTCTGAACCTATCCCCACCCACCTCCTAAGCCCCATCTTCCCCACCATTGTCCCTTCCATCTGTCATATTCTCAATCTGTTGCTCACCACTGCAACTGTCCCCACAGACTTCAAACATGCTGTGGTCACACCTCTCCTTAAGAAACCCTCACTCGATCCCACCTGTCCTTCTAACTATCGACCCATCTCCCTCCTTCCCTTCATATCTAAATTACTTGAACGTGCAGTCCACCGCAACTGCCTCGACTTCCTCTCCTCCCATGCCCTCTTGGATCCTCTACAGTCCAGCTTCCGTCCCTTACATTCTACTGAAACAGCTCTTACCAAAGTCTCCAATGACTTGTTCCTGGATAAATCTAATGGCCTCTACTCTGTCCTCATCCTTCTCGACCTCTCTGCTGCTTTTGACACTGTTGACCACAACCTTCTCGTCGATACCCTCGCTTGGTTTTAGGGGCTCAATACTATCCTGGTTCTCCTCATACCTCTCCCATCATTCCTTCAGTGCTTGCTCTGGTGGCTCCTCATCTTCTCCTACCCCGCTTCCAGTTGTCGTACCCCAGGGATCCATCCTGGGTCCGCTCCTCTTCTATCTCTATACCCAATCTCTTGGTGTTCTTATCTCTGCCCATGGCTTCCAGTACCATCTCTATGCCGATGACTCCCAAATCTACCTCAATGCTATCCGTGTAGAATCAGGGCTTGTCATGAGCATTCTGGTGTAGAGTAGAGGTGGAACCCTTTGCTAACCAGGCAGCGGTGATATTGAGCCACTGCCTAGTTAGCAACCTGCGAATAAAGATAAATGTGGGAAAACCTCGGCTATCTTTACTCGTGGGAACTAACCGGGCAGCGGCTCAATATCTGGCAGGCAGAGTGTTGTGACACATTGAATAAGATTATGGCCCCAGATTGAATATCTGGAGTTCAGCAGCGACCGCTATGCGCCTTAGAAGCGCATAGCCAGCGCAACTGAATATCAGGCTTGAAGAGTCTTTCTGTAGTTACTTCAGTTCAGTACTTGCTGATGATGGATTGTTGAATTGACTGAATGAAGAAGTGGATGAAGTAACTAGTGAAAAGTTGATGTGATAACTAGGAGTGGAGAGGGAAAAACTTGCTTTCTGAGCCCATGAGTGAGATTATTTTCCTTAGAGGGAAGGGTGAAATAGATTACCCATAAGTACTAGAATTTCTGGAGATGACCAGTAGGGTCAAAGACTACACCTTGGGCTAGGACAGGGGTCTCAAACTCCAGTCATGGAGGGCCGCAAAGCGGTCAGGTTTTCAGGGTATCCCTAATGAATATGCATGAGATATATTTGCATACAATGGGGGCAGTGCATGCAAATATATCTCGTGCATATTCATTAGGGATACCCTGAAAACCTGACTGGTTTGCTGCCCTCCAGGACTGGAGTTTGAGACCCCTGGGCTAGGACATAGAGCCATGAAGGTCTCAAGTAGACTTGAGGCAACAGATTGCCTGACCCTAATAGGAAGCTGCTTATTTTAGAATATTGGTAGTTGCACAATAGAAAACTCAGTGAAAACATACACACACAAGATGTGGGTCAAAACATTCCCTACCTGGTATCAGTAGATACCACTATTATTAAATAGTGTAAAGAAAACAAACATACTAAAGACATACAAAGTCCATAATGCAATTTCAGAGTCTCCCAGTTGTGTAACGAACTTTATTCATTCTATGGCATCTAAAATAGAACACAAACAAGCAGCAATATTTAACAACATATAGCAAAATGGTCTCCAAGTCCTTAGCCTTCTGGAGTGAATAATGGGTCCATACTGTAGATCTTTCCAAAACCCTTTATCTAGGACTGGTCAGTCTGAAAGGAGTAGGCTTACCTATGTCATCTCTTCAATCCAGATGTATTGATCTTGATTTCTGCTGCAGAAAATGAGGAAAATGATTAAGAAAAAACTAAAAGGAACAGCTGAAAAGGTTAAAGGTTTACATCAAGCCTGGGCTTTGTTGAAAAATACTATCTTGGAAGCCCAGACAAAATGTATTTCATGCTTTACAAAAGGTGGAAGGAGAGCCAAATGACTGCTGGCATGGTTTAAAGGTGAGGTCAGACAGGCTATTTTGGCAAAAAAGCATCTTTCAAAAAAGGGAAAAGGGAGCCAAATGACAAAAACAGGAAACAACATAAACATTGGCAGATTAGATACAAGACATTGATAAGGAAAGCAAAGAGAGAATTTCAAAGGAAGCTTGCTGTGGAAGAAAAGCCTCACAATAAAATCTTTTTTCAGTACATTCGTAGCAAAAAATCTGTGAGAGTCATTTGAGCCAATAGATGATAGATGGGTAAAAGGGGCAGTAAGGGAGGACAAGACCATAGCATGAGACTGACTAAATTCTTTGCTTCAGTCTTTACTAAAGAAGGCATAGGGAAGTTACGCATGCCAGAAATGATATTTAAAGGTGATGTATCAAAGGAATTGAAACAAATCTTGATAAACCGGGAAGATGTAATACAACGATTTGATAAACCAAAGAGCAGCAAATCACCTGGACTGGATGGTATACATCTCAGGATGCTGAAAGAACTCAAAAATGAGATTTCAGACTTACTATTATTAATCTGTGAGCTATCATTAAAATTGTCGGTAGTACTTGAAGACTGGAGAGTGGCCAACGTAAAACTAGTTTTTAAAAAGGGTTCCAAGGATGATTCAGGAAATTATAAACCAGTGAACCTGACATCAGTACCGGGCAAAATGGTGGAAAATCATTATATAGAACAAAATTACTGAACAAAGTCAACATTTGATCTCATTAACCTGCTATATTTTTTTGAAGGTGTGAATAAACAGGTAGCTAAAAGTGAGCTGGTTGATATAGGGTATCTGGATTTTCAAAAAGCCTTTGACAGGGTCCCTCATGAGAGAGTCTTGAGGAAATTAAACAGTTATGGGATAGGAGGCAAGGTACTATTGTGGATGGGAACTGATTAAAAGATAGAAAACAGAGAGTAGGGTTAAATGGCCAATTTTCTCGATGGAGAACGGTAAATAGTTCAGTACCCCAGCGATCTGTGCTGGGCTCACTGCTTTTTAACATATTCATAAATAACTGGAAATGGAAACAACGAGTGAGATGATCAAATTTTGCAGATGACACAAAATCAATCAAAGTTGTTAAAACACAAATGATTATGAAAAATTCCACAAGGACCTTGAGAAATTGGGAGATTGGGCGTCCAAATGGTAGATGAAATTTAATGTGAACAAGTGCACAAGTTATGCACTTAAGGAAGAACAACCCAAACTATGGTTACATGATGCAACGTTCTACATTAGGTTTCACCACCCAGGAAAAGGTTCTGGGCATAATCATAGATAATACATTGAAACCCTCTGTCCAGTGTGCAATGGCAATCAAAAACACAAATTAAATATTAGGAATCATCATAAGGAAAGGAAGGGAGAACAAAACCAGTGAGATAATAATGCCTCTGTGTTGTTCCATGGTACAAATATTGTGTGCAATTCTGTTCACCATATCTTAAAAAGGATATAGCAGAACTAGAAAAAGTACAGTCACCAAAATGATAAAGGGGAGGGAAGGATACCCCTACGAGGAAAGGCTTAAAAGTGAAAGAAACATGAAAAACTAAGGTGTTATCAAAAACAGCATTGTGTATACAGCCACAGGTCATCAGGTAATGAGGAAGGAAGGCATCGATTTACAGGGTGCCGGGGGGGGGGGGGGCACCAGAAATCCTAACACCAGCCCTGCTCTAACCTGCCCATTCCCCACTCCATCGCGCAATGATTATTTTATTTATTTATAAAATTTGTAGTCCGCTCATCTACACTTTCTTAGTGGATTACAAAATCCCATCTGAAACATTTCACTAATACACAAACAGTGCAGGAATTAGCATGTGGTCGATGTCATGTCCTGCACTGTAACAATTACCGCCTTGCATTAAAGCACACATTAACTGCTTAGTGGGCCTTAGTTAAAGGGTTACATGGTATTCCATTAAAAGCCCACATCAAGTACACAGTGGAACAAATCAAAATAAACTAGCAAGAAATGTATAGTCTCCATTTTATTTTTTCATTTTTAAGCCATTCTGAGAAATTCACACAAAAGGTACTAATGGACTGATATTCAAAGTCCATAGCTAGCCAGCCAATGGGAAGCTGACCAGCTACGGGGGAGGGGGGGACCTCGCTATTCAGCAGCGCTGTCTGAACAGTGCAGGGTGGTACTGGTACTAAACAGGTAAGGGCCAACCCTTACCCAGTTAGTGAGATTTTCAGCGACTCTTGTCCAGACAACTTAGGCCACATGAAAAACAGGCCTAAGTTGCAATCCAGATAAGCACCAGCTAAATATTGCACAAGCCAGAAAAGTAACATCACATACCCTGCTTGACCCAAATATTCAGAGGCAGCTCCTATTCGGAAACTGCTGCTGATATCCCACTGATATTTAACCGCCATGGAGTTTAAATATTGGCAATTTTGAAAATTGGGCACCAAGTTTTAAAGATAAATTACAAGTGTACTTCCCTTATGAAACTTGCAGCAGGTACAAAGTACCCATGTACTTTTGTACATGCAGGTTGATATTCTATGACATGTGTAGAGAGGCCCCTTATGTTTTGTACCTTCAAGCAGCAGAGACCTCCAGTGGTTCTAATAAATTACTTCAATCTGACCTGTATGTATTCTGCTGATTTTCCGAAAATGTGGGGGAGGGGGGGTTACTCATGCCTAGTGTCATAATACTGGGGAGATGACTCCCTGTGAGGGAAAATTCAACCACTATATAAACCGCTCCCAAAGATAGAACCCTAACTTTGGCTTCATCTGCCACTGTACAACGGAGATATAATAGGAGTCTGCCCCAAGAGGACAGGTGGTCATGACTTGCCAGGCATCCTACGTCAAGCTGGATCCACTGGTTAGCTACTGCATCAGGAAAAAGCATAGGGTTAGGAGGGTGACCCAGGTCACTTAAACCTTGCACCCAAATTCCGCTGTGTCTTTGCAAACCCTGTCACAGTAGTGAGAGATTCTGCCCAAGCAGCCTCTACAGTGCAGGGGGTCCTAAGAAAAAAGGGGACCTCCTTGCAGCAGTTTCTATATCTTCTGAAGTGAACCTCCCCAGTTCTGGGGGCCCTTTCACAATTGTTGCTTGGGTGCACATAATTTGAACTATTGCCACTGCTCTGTCAGCATACTCCCAAAAACTCAGAGGCGAAGAGCAGCTCCACCAGTGGACAGTAGAAGGAGCCAGTCTTGTAACATCTGAAAGCACAAATAACTTAAGAGGCGATGAGTCAGCAGAATGTCTCTGTACCCTAGTGACACCAGAGCCAGGAGCTACTGGAGTGCAATATCAAGGACCTGCAGCCATAGCAGCCACCAGCTCAAAGGGCACTGAAAGAATACAGTGTAGGAGAAGGATTCCCCTTCCAGGTTAACCACATGTTGTTGTTGTTAAGTGCCGTCGAGTCAGGTTCGACTCATGGTGACCCTCTGGATAGTTGTCCAAAACTGTGTCTAGTCTTCAGTCAGGCAGCTCATTGTTGACAGACTGGCACCCATAGCTGCTGATTTTGTATCAATCCATCTTGGACCTTGGTCTGACCCAGTATGGCATATCTTATGTTCTTATGTTCATC